>CM052653.1:143545458-143575342 GCA_028533165.1 Leontopithecus rosalia
AGTGAGCCGAGATCGCGCCATTGCACTCCAGCCTGGGTAACAAGAGCGAAACTCCGTCTCAAAAAAAAAAAAAAAAAAAAGCTTTGAGCAAAACCCTGTTATAATTAAATGTTTTTGTTCCACAGATTCCGTCATGATTTCATGGTGCCATGTATTCTGTGAAACTATATTACACATGTTCAAGCCTCAAAGCCACAGAATAGGAGGACTGCATGCAACAATCTATGCACCAGTCTAAGAAATGGACATAGGCTGAATGATGACTCTGCTTTTGTGCTGGCTGAACAAAATCCCACAGCAAGGAGGGCTGTCCACCCACTCCCTGCACAGCTCCGGCACTCTGTTGGAAAGCACCAGGTGGCTTCCGGGAACCCTGCCTACAAAGCATACCGAGTCAGGAGATGGCATGCTGTGATCCATGGATATCTACAAAGTCAAGGCTCTTGATTTTGTGATCTGTAATCGTGGAGCATATTCCCCACATCACGTTCATAGCTTCACTGATGAGAAGAGCAGGCTGGAGACTTGGAGTGAGAACTACAGCTGACCTGGACCACATTTTTTACTTCTGATATCAAGGTAGCCATTATTTAAGTGCTACTATTTTAGGTGCTTTCACAAGAAACATTTTCACCCCTACAAGCTCACATTCTACTCCTTGAGAAGTGATAGGGTTCATTTAAGATTTAAACCTTAAACATGGAGGGTTACTAAATTCATACCATTTTAATCATAGTATTTAAACCAAGTGACTTGTCAAATACCCCCTTTTCTCTTCATTCTAACGTGTACATTAAAATTTATTATGATGTATACATAGAATATCATCCTTCACCAGACTCTTCAGAAAAAGACAGATTGGAAGGCCATAAAAGAGAAAGAAGTAGAGCTCTCAGTACTCAGAGTGACAAAAGAACAGGTGACAGACACAAAACTGTGCTAACATGACACCCCAGGCAAAGAGGACACCGTGCTGAGCAAAGTCCTTAAACTCTCTGACAGCATGGAGTATATGATTTTCCACAAGCTATGAAACCGTATGTGACCAGATTCCACAAAGGCTTGCCTGTCCACTAGAATTCAACAACCAAAAATCATCATATATCCAGAGGCAAGAACCCACTGCCTTGTATCTACATTCAAGTTTGAAAAGAGCACAGAAGCAACTGGAGACATGGCTTATATATTTGAGATCAGGAGCTTATGTTAACATAATTGCATCTTCCTGGAACCTAAAAGTCTAGGTAAAAAACAGTCAACCCCCTAAATTATTCATTCAGTGGGTTTGTTTTTCATTACATGTATTCATCAGAGAACAACAAAGTCCATTCCAATTTCCAAGAATTCAAAAGCGTATTTGGTCAGAGTAGCAAATGAACAGAGCAAAATATTCTATGTAAACCATACTACACCTACTTATGCAGTGACTGAGCTTAAATTAATTTGTATGATCACCATCCATGTGGTTAGACAAATAAATGGTGTACTCGTCTGTTTTGTGTTGCTATAACAGAATGCCTGAGACTGGATGATTTATTTTTTTTAAAGTTTATTTGGCTCACAACTCTGATGACTGAAAGGGCTCCCGACTGGGTGTCTGCGTCTGATGAGGGCCTCAGGCTGCTTCAAGTCACAGTGGAAGACAAAATGGAACTGGTGTGTGCAGAGATTACAGGGTGAGAGAGGAAGCAGGAACAGGGATGATGCCAGGCTCTTTTTACAGCTGTGTCTTCACAGAGCTAATGAGGTGAGAACTAACCCCTAAGGGTAAGCATTAACCTGTTTATGAGGGACCTGCCTCCATGACCCAAACAGCTCTAATTAGGCTCCACTACCCAACATGACTATACTGGGGATGAAATTTCAACCTGAGATTTTTTAGGGACAAACAATCTAACCATAGGAAATGGGAAAGAAGAAACAGACAGATAAAAATTTTTATGGATTGAAGAATTACATTTGGAATATAGCTTACATGGAGCATTGCTGATATTTCTAAAATTAAGACGGAAATTCTTTAAGATAAAGCTGTCACTCCAGTGCATACTTCAACTAACTCTTTGCCATTTTTATATTCAGACTCAATAAATTTTTAAACCATAGTTAACAATTACCTCTCCATATACGTTGCCTCTTTTTTTTTTCTTTTTGAGACAGAGTCTCACTGTTGCCAGGCTGGAGTGTAGTGGCACTGTCTTTGCTAACTGCAATCTCCGTCTCCCAAGTTCAAGTGAGTCTCCTGACTCAGCCTCCTGAGTAGCTGGGACTACAAGCGTGTGCCACCACATCCAGCTAATTTTTGTATTTTTAGTACAGATGGAGTTTCCTCATTTTGGTCAGAATGGTCTCAATCTCTTGACCTCATCATGTGCCCACCTTGGCCTCCCAGAGTGCTGGGATTACAGGTGTGAGCCGCTGTGCCTGGCCATGTTGCATCTTTTTTTTTGTTTCTAATTTGGTCTTGCAGTCTCTATCTAAATAAACTCTGGCTTTTCTTTGAAGGCAATGCATGGGACATTGGCAGGGATGTTTATAATGTGCCTTTTAATAGGATATTTATCCTAGTAGAAAGCCTATGTTCTGAGTGTCTGATCTCTGACTCAGTGTCCTGTTCACAGGAAATTGGTTTATGCTCACAGATGCCCTAGTGGGTTTTGTCTGACCCACATCTAGTTTATTGTTACCATGATAGGCATTCTCTTTTATTTATTTTTTATTTTCAGAGGGAGTCTCACTGTGACACCTAGGCTCACTGCAACCTCCACCTCCCAGGTTCAAGCAGTTCTCCTGCCTCAGCCTCCCAAGTAGCTGGGACTACAGGTGCTCACCACCACGACCAGCAGATTTTTGTATTTTTTAGTAGAGATAGGGTTTCACCATGTTGGCCAGGCTGTTCTCAAACTCCTGACCTCAAGTGGTCATCCGCCTCAGCCTCCCAAAGTGCTGAGACTACAGGTGTGAACCACTGCACCCAGCCACAGTAGGCATTCTCTGAGAGAATCCTAAGTGAAAAAGAAGTTAGGTTTAGGTTTGGTTGTTACGTTAAGTGAGACACACAGGAAGTAACTCAACAAAACATGTGAAAGCACAGGAATCGTTTGTTACTTCCAGATAGAGAGAACAGGGCTGGGGAGGCTGGAAGGGAAAATGCATCTGGGACAATCACAGGCAACCAGCTGGAGGTGAGCAGGAGAAAGAAACAGGGAGTGACCTGAGGGCCAAAGAGTCTACTGGGGTTCAGAGATGACTCATACAAGCTTCCACTGGGGAGTTCTAAGTGGTGAGTTTAGAGCAAGCAGGCAGGAGCTCTGTGGGGGCACGCTGTGACTGAGAAGGGTTCGCTAAGGCATAACTGCATAGTAAATGTAGGTTGTGAGGGGCCAGCCAAGTGAGACAAGTGTTAGACCTAGCTGTCTTACAGCGGAGGTCACCAGATGTGGTTGTAGAAAGTAGATATCTGGATAGACCCCACTGAGGAACAGGGAGAAGGTGAAAAACTAGCCACTGTGCCTTAGGTGACTAAGCCCTGCTTTTTTAATAATTAAATCTCTATTCAGAATGGATGCCCGGGCAATATAAAATTATAATAGTTTGAGATAGTACTTAAGAATTCCAGTAATAACTCTTAAAATCTCTAATCCCTTGGTAGGAGGAAAATGGAGTTGGTCAATATATATGAACTGTATTTAAGAATGTTTCCTCAATAATAGAACAAAGTACAGCAGATGAACCCCATGATTTTACAGTGAGGAGGAAGGAGTCAGAGAAAATGTATATTTCATTGAAGCCAGATTACACATCTCACATTTCTCAAAAATGATACTATGAAAACACTACTGTGAGGGGGCAGTCATAATGTGATCATCCTCATGTGAACATGCATGAACTTGGTCAAAAAACCTTCCATTGACACATTCCAGTGAGATCATCAACATCAAAACTTGCAGAGGGGCGGTAAATATTTTGGAAAGATAATTCACGGAGACTGGCACATGACCCTCACAACAAAAGCAGCATCACCAAAGCTTCTGATAAGGACAATTTATGTTTATATGGGAAAAATCATGGAGAGGATGAATTAAAAGCTGTTTCAGAAGACTTTATCTCTTCTTGGGAGATATTTTAGAAATCCCTTTGTTAATGTATTTTGCTTATAGTTTTTGTCTAATGTAATCATACATTTATATAAGGCAAATGTCCACATTTATACAGGGTGAAAATAGTTTTTTAACAATGATAAGAGAAAATTTTAAGTGATAAGAATTATCTGTGGCATAATTGATAAGTAATTTTATTATTTCAATGTTATCTATAAAGTAATGATACATCATTCAATTGGCACAAATGATACATATTGCAATTAGTTAGAAAAAGCTGTTGGTTGGGCCGGGCGCGGTGGCTCACGCCTGTAATCCCAGCACTTTGGGAGGCCGAGGCGGGTGGATCATGAGGTCAAGAGATTGAGACCATCCTGGTCAACATGGTGAAACCCCGTCTCTACTAAAAATACAAAAAATTAGCTGGATATGGTGGTGTGTGCCTGTAATCCCAGCTACTCAGGAGGCTGAGGCAGGAGAATTGCCTGAACCCAGGAGGCGGAGGTTGCGGTGAGCCGAGATCGCGCCATTGCACTCCAGCCTGGGTAACAAGAGCGAAACTCGGTCTCAAAAAAAAAAAAGCTGTTGGTACTATCAACTACTGAGTTAGTAGTTAGTATATAACTTCTACTCATCCACAGACTTTGTGTGTTATTAGTAATCCTCACAGCATGCCAAAATGTAGGGATTATTATCACACTCATGCTCCAGTTCTGAAGCTGAAGTTCTGAAAGATCCACAAGAAAGGAATGCCAGAAACTTGGGCTTTCTTCTGCCTATTTCTAGTCTTTGCTGACATCAACAATAGTAGCATATCTTTTTCCTTATGTGAAACATACTTTCTAGGTCTTTAAGAATTACTGCTCTAGGCCAGGTGCAGTGACTGACACCTGTAATCCCAGCACTTGCGGGGGCCGAGGTGGGCAGAACACTTGACGTCAGTAGTTCAAGACCAGCCTGGCCAACGTGGTAAAACCCTGTCTCTACTAAAAATACAAAAATTAGCTGGACGTGGTGGTGCACACCTGTAATTCCAGCTACTTGGGAGGCTGAGGCAGGAGAATCACTTGAACACGGGAGGCGGAGGTTACAGTGATCTGAGATTGTGCCACTGCACTTCAGCAAGACTCAATCTCAAAAAAAGAGAAAAGAAATATTGCTCTACTTCATGGTAATAAAGATATTTTCCTAAATTAGGGCCCAACTACTGGAAATTGTTTTTATATTTGAGGTTTGTGATCCACCTGGAATTGCTTTTTGAGTGTAATGTGAGCTGAAAGGTCAGACTGTATTTCCCCCTCATGAACATTCCATTTCCTAGAACAGTACTGCTAACTAGTCTTTTCCCAGTTTTCTCCTTTAAAAATTGCTTAAATATGCATGTGTGTGTGTTTTAACGCTCTTATTTCATTCATTCATTATTTTTCTATCTCTGTGGACATACCACACTGTCTTGTTATTAAGAAAGTTCATTTGACAGAAGAATTTTTCCCTCAAAGCCCATTTTCTTAACCACTGTGTTATGGTATCATAAAGAAAAAGAAGAGTAAAAACTCCATGCCTTGTACCTATGCTGGTATTCCCAGCTGTACCTCAAATAAGGATATTTTAGAATGTTACAACACTACTATCATTGTTTAAGTCTCTAACACCCTTGTGAATCTTAGGCAATCATCCCACACCACTTCCAACGTTGTCCTTTTTTTAGTACATTCTCACTGAATTTCATTTATTCTCTCGCCTCCTCATTTCTCTTCCCTGCTTTCTGGAGCCCTAAGAACTTTCTACTCTGAGAATAGCAGCCAGCAGGGAAGGAACATACACAGACACCTCTGCATGTCTCCCTTCCCTTGGAAGCACAGATGCTCTGAGGGTTCATCCTCCTCCTTCTCTGGACCACACCTGCCAAGGAAGGGGCCACAGCCTATGTAGCTGAGCTCAGAGCCTTGTTGTGGGGTCTGTATGAGCAAAACCAGCTGCCTCCTGCCTTCTCTCTGAGGTCGATTGGGCAATTTTGCATAAAGATCAAGTTTGTTCAACAGTCATCTTGGTTGCTGACCCCAAACACATGCCCATTCAGGCCTTGCCTTGAAATATTTGTTCTTGCTATTTGTTTTGGCATGCACACATCTTCAACCCTTACGTATCATTTAGGGGGGCATATACATATACACACATACATAATGTTATGTATGTATCCATTATCTACAGCTGAATTTGTATGTTTATATTGTATGTTAATACCTTTCACATCTGTGTTTAAAAATGCATTCACAGCCAGGCACGGTGGCTCATGCCTGTAATCTCAGCATTTTGGGAGGCCGAGGCAGATGGATCACTTGAGGTCAGGACTTCAAGACCAGCCTGGCCAACATGGTGAAACCCCGTCTCTATGGAAAATGCAAAAATCAGCTGGATGTGGTGGTGTGTGCCTGTAATCCCAGCTACTGAGGAGGCTGAGGCAGAAGAATCGGTTGAACCCAGGAGACGGACGTTGTAGTGAGCTGAGATCGTGCCACTGCACTCCAGCCTGGGCAACAGAGAGCTGCTTTGTCTTAAAAAATAAATGAATTTATAATAATTTTTCAAAAACTTTTCAATTATTTCATCTCTTCAAGCAGTTTTTCCTAAGTTAAAAGAGAGGATCTCTTTTGTTAGTAAAGACAGATGGTGCACATTCTCTGTTACTGTTTCCTAGAAACTCCTTCTGACTGTGCAGAACAGACACTTTGCAAGTGTGAATATCATCACACTGTTTGGTTTTCTTCTTCCCAAAAGCTGTAGACATTGGCTGAAGTACTTCGTTTTTGTAAATGTCTTCATAATATTATAGTTACTGGTACAGATGACCCATTATTTAGATATGTATTTTTTCTTTTCATTGAATGAACACTAAAATAGTTTTTATAAAAAAAAACAAAATGAGGCCGGGCTTGGTGGCTCAAGCCTGTAATCCCAGCACTTTGGGAGGCCGAGGCAGGTGGATCACGAGGTCAAGAGACGGAGACCATCCTGGTCAACGTGGTGAAACCCCGTCTCTACTAAAAATACAAAAAATTAGCTGGGCACGGTGGCGCGTGCCTGTAATCCCAGCTACTCAGGAGGCTGAGGCAGGAGAATTGCCTGAACCCAGGAGGCGGAGGTTGCAGTGAGCCGAGATCGCGCCATTGCACTCCAGCCTGGGTAACAGGAGCAAAACTCCGTCTCAAACAAAAAAAAAGAAACAATAAAAATCCATTCAGATAATGCATACCTATATCTCTAGGCAGCACGTATTTTTGTAATATGGTCTGGTATAAAGGAATTTAAATATTTTATTTATTTTCTTTTATCTACTACCATACTATTTTTAAAAGTTTTCATGCTTTTGACCGTTATAGATGATCGTCTTTGTTCACTTAGTAATGTACCCTAATTTTCTATTATTTAGTGAGTCCACTGATGTCCGTTATTTCACCCTGAAACTTTGGGGTGACTCTGATGAAGTCTGTATGCGATTAGGTGGCTGAGTGTCTTGTCTATTGAAGATGGTATTTCTCACCTGAAACTGCCAGGAGACACAAAAGCAAGAGGGCAGAAACAACTCAGAAGTCCAGTCAGAAGACTAGGATTTACTTCGGGCTTGCTTGCAAGATGGAGTGCCCCAATGCCAACATGACAGTGTTGAGTGGGACGAATGCTCTTGTGTCTGCTATGCAAGTAATGAAATCCTCAATATATTTTTTGAATTCTTTCTGGGGGGAATGAAGGACATGTGTACATGATTTATGAGATTCTAGCAAAAAACAGAGCAACAGTATTTTTTTAAAAAAAAAATTAGAGACAAGCCTTGCTTTATGGCTCAGGCTGGAGTGCAGCGTGTTGATCATAGGTCACTGCAGCTTCCAACTCTTAATCTCAAGCTATCCTCCTGCCTCAGCCTCCTGAGTATCTAGGACTGTAGGTGCATGTCACCATACCCAGATACTTGTTGAGCACTTTCACACCAAATTAATAGACGAACATTTGTTTTACTAGGTAATGCTGCAGTTAGAGACACCGACCCTTATTATGGTATACAGGTAATTTCAAGATAGGATCTTAAAAGATTTTCACTCTATTCAGGGCTGCCACCATTTACCTTGATATAACTTAGTATAAAGAGCAACTTTATATTCCATGCCAACTACATAGACTGTGGGATTTGTGTAGTGAAAGGCAAAGGAAAATGATTCTCCAATTTAAATGAAACGAGATTTCTGAGGAAATAAATCGCAGATACACCTTAATGGTTTCTCCTTTTGTTGATAATTGTGTTCTGCTCTTATAAATAGAAAGCTTGATTTAAATTTATTAATAATACAATCTGCTACTTAAGTAATGAAATCCTTTATATAATGGTCTTCAAATTATTCTGGGGTAATGAGGACATTTGTACAAGATTTATGAAGTGTTAGCAACAAACAGAGCAACAGCAGTTAAAAAAAAATTTTAGAGGCAAGCCTCTTGCCCTTCTTTTAGAGACAACTGTATTGTTGAATTAAGGCCTGCCACCATTTACCTTGAAATAACAAGGTAAATGTTACTGTTTTTTGCAAAAGTTATAACAGCGACACATAACTAAATATCATCCTTTTAAATGTCAGCCACACATAACCAAAAAATTATAAGAAATGCCAGGTGGGGTCCACATGGGGTGGTTCAGCCTTCTTGTACACATCTTTTCCTGCATCAATAATGGATCACCCTCCATCCTTAGGCTTGATATGCCCTAGATGGCCTTGTCATGTAAAGACCTCTGTCTTTTTTTTAGACAGAAATATGATGAAATGGTTCAAAGCCAAGTTCTTTCAAATGATGTATGCTTTTTCGTTTTTCTGAACTGTTCCCATAGTTCTGTAAGGCACATCTCATAGAATAATGATGGCACATAGCAACACTGTCTCATAAGAGCTAAAATGATTATTGTCTTCCATTCTTTTTTTTTTAATTGAGACAGAGTTTCACTCTTGTTACTCAGGCTGGAGTGCAATGGTGCGATCTCAGCTTACTGCAACCTCCGCCTCCTGGGTTCAGGCAATTCTCCTGCCTCAGCCTCCTGAGTAGCTGGGATTACAGGCATGCGCCACCGTGTCCAACTAATTTTTTTGTATTTTTAGTAGAGACAGAGTTTCACCAGATTGACCAGGATGGTCTCGATCTCTTGACCTCGTGATCCACCCGCCTCGGCCTCCCAAAGTGCTGGGATTACATGCGTGAGTCACCACGCCCGGCCTGTCTTCCATTCTTGATACAAGATGTGGAGACTGGTTTGATGCAATTGGACAACATTGATCTTCCAGTTCCATCTTCCCAATTCAGAAATTCATCCAAGATCCTTGCCATACCACAACCAGGAAACCTTATTTAAGCATCAAGCTGGCCGGGCACAGTCGCTCACGCCTGTAATCCCAGCACTTTGAGAGGCCGAGGCAGGCGGATCACGAGGTCAAGAGATCGAGACCATCCTGATCAGCATGGTGAAACCCCGTCTCTACTAAAAATACAAACATTTGCCGGGTATGGTGGCAGATGCCTGCAATCCCAGCTTGATCACGAGGTCAAGAGATTGAGACCATTCTTGTCAACATGATTAAAGCCCATCTCTACTAATACGAAAATTAGCTGGGCGTGGTGATGCGCGCCTGTAGTCCCAGCTACTCGGGAGGCTGAGGCAGGAGAATTGTGGAGAATTGAACGTGGGAGTCGGAGGTTGCAGTGAGCTGAGATCGGGCCACTGCATTCCAGCCTGGTGCCTGGCGACAGAGCCAGCATCAAGCTTGAGGCAGTAGTAGGGTTCACATAAGTGTTTCACATCTCCCAGGTTTCAATGTCCTTCATTGCTTGATGCACAGTATCTTTTAAACCATGGTTTAATATGCTTGTCCATTTTTAATTTTTATATGTAGTCAGGCAAATCTAATCCCTCAGTATTTCCAAAGCATTTTCATTTATTCCATCTACAACTATCCAATCATTGCTATACTTCTGGGTGTGCACTTAGAACTGACAATATTAAGGTGCATAAGGAACAATGAGAAGAAATACAAAGATGGACAAGTGAACTGTCATTTCTAACACTTAGGAGGACAGGCCGGGCACGGTGGCTCATGCCTGTAGTCCCAGCATTTTGGGAGGTCGAGGCTGGCGGGTCACCTGAGGTCAGGGGGTGGAGACCAGCCTGGCTAACACGGTGAAACCCTGTCTCTACTAAAATACAAGAACAGAAAATGAAATACCGCATATTCTCGCTCATAGGCGGGTGATGAAAAATAAGAACACATGGACACAGGGAAGGGAGTACTACACACTGGGGTCTATTGGGGGGAACAGGGGAGGGACAGCGGGGAGGGGGGGAACTGGGAGGGATAGCCTGGGGAGAAATACCAAATGTGGGTGAAGGGGAGGAAGGCAGCAAAACACACTGCCATGTGTGTACCTATGCAACTATCTTGCAAGTTCTGCACATGTACCCCAAGACCTAAAATGCAATAAAAAAATTAAATAAATAAAGATCTGTATATATTAAGAAGGAAAAAAAATACAAAAATTAGCCGGGTATGGTTGCACATGCCTGCAACCCAGCTACTCGGGAGGCTGAGGCAGGAGAATCACTTGAACCTGGGAGGCAGAGGCTGCAGTGAGCTGAGATTGCGCCATTGCACTCCAGCCTGGGAAACAGAGTGAAACTTCATCAAAAAAAAGAAAGGGTCAGAGTTGATGGATGCATTGTCTTTGTAGGAATGTCACTGGGGGATATGAACCGTGTATTGGTGATGGAAGGGCAGACCATGGAAGGAGGGGGCAGGGGAGGAAGGAAGGGCTGCCCCTGCGGACCGCACGGACTGCATTCTGTGGGGCGGGATCTGAATGTCTGGGTCTTATTTCCTAAAATGTACCCCATGATCCGCCTTAAAACAGAATGAGTCAGGATGGTCCCCGCTCAGCGAGGAGGCTCCCACGCATCAGCAGGCGGGGCGGGGTCCGCGGGCTTGCGGAGGGGCAGGCTCAGGGACCCCGGATTCTCTCGTCCTCCTCCCTTTCGATCGGAACCCACCATCCAACCCCGTGCCCTGAGCCCCTCATCGCACAGGAGCGGAAGCTGCCTCCTCGGGGGTGGGTGGATCCACAGGTGAGGAGACCCCGGGCCGCCCCGCTCCGCTGAGGAAAGCCTGGGCCGGCCCGCTCCGCCGAGGAGACCCCGGGCCGCCCCGCTCCCCTGAGGAGACCCCGGGCTGCCCGGTTCCGCTGAGGAAACTCAGGCCGTCCCGCTCCGCCGAGGAGACCCGGGGCCGGCCCGCTCCGCCGAGGAGACCCCGGGCCGGCCCGCTCCCCTGAGGAGACCCCGGGCCGCCCCGCTCCGCCGAGGAGACCCGGGGCCGGCCCGCTCCGCCGAGGAGACCCCGGGCCGCCCCGCTCCCCTGAGGAGACCCCGGGCCGGCCCGCTCCGCCGAGGAGACCCCGGGCCGGCCCGCTCCGTCGAGGAGACCCCGGGCTACCCCTCTCAGCTGAGGAAACTCAGGCTCCGGGCGCCACCTGGCGTCCACACGCGGTGGGCTGGGCGCCGCCTGACCGGAAGTGCCGAGAGCGGCGCAGCGGCGCTGAGGCTGGACCCCGCCGGCGGCGCAGGCGAGGCTGACCTGGCGCAGGAACGGGGGCGCGGGTCGGGGCGAGGGCAGGCTGGCGTCCCGGGGTGCTGCTTTGCGGACAAACGTACGTGTATCCCTTTGTGTTTGCATGTCCTCAGTCTTTGATATTTTCATTCAAACGCCAGCGTTTCCTCGCGTGCCTCTGAGCCTGACATACTTGCAGTTTCCTCCTCTATCACCTGTCCCCCCTTAGGAGCATGTATCTGTAGTTTCTTACCTAAATTAATGTCTCTTTCTTTCTTTTTTCTTTTTTTTTCTTCTTTCAAACGGAGTCTCACTCTGTCGCCCAGGCTGGAGTGCAGTGGTGTGATCTCAGCTCACTGCAACCTCCACCTCCGGGGTTCAAGCGATTCTCCTGCCTCAGCCTCCCGAGTAGCTGGGACTACAGGCTCCCACCACCATGCCAATTTTTGTATTTTTTAGCAGAGACGGGGTTTCACCATGTTGGCCACGCTGGTCTGGATCTCCTGACCTCAGGTGATCTGCCCGCCTCCGGCTCCCAAAGTGCTGGGATTATAGGCGTGAGCCACGACACCTGGCCTCTTACTTAAATTTTCTATTGGTGGATTCTATTTAATGTATTTGCCAGCTTACTTCATAAATGAAACTACTCTGCCTTAGCATGCTTTTAATTGGTTATTTTTGGTTTTGTTTTGTTTGCTTGCTTTGAGACAAAGCTTCTCTCTGTCCAGTGCCGCGATCTCAGCTCACTGGCACCTCTGCCTCCCAGGTTCAAGCAATTCTCCTGCCGCCACACCCAGCTAATTTTTGTATTTTTAGTATGGATGGGGTTTGGCCATGTTGGCCAGGCTGGTCTCAAACTCCTGACCTCAGGTGATCTGCCTGCCTCGGCCTTCCAAAGTGTGGTCGATCATTTTTGAATATTACTATTTCCCATATGGGAGTGCACTTCTGCATTCTCATAAGGAGTGTTCTGTGTTTATTGTTAAATTTGGGTACTTCGGTGTTGTGGAAATTATGAAGCTACCATTATTCTTTTTTTTTTTTTTGAGACGGAGTTTCGCTCTTGTTACCCAGGCTGCAGTGCAATGGCGTGATCTCGGCTCATCACAACCTTGACCTCCTGGGTTCAGGCAATTCTCCTGCCTCAGCCTCCTGAGTAGCTGGGCCTACAGGCACGTGCCACCATGCCCAGCTAATTTTTTGTATTTTTAGTAGAGATGGGATTTCGCCATGTTGACCAGGATGGTCTCGATATGTTGACCTTGTGATCCACCCGCCTCGGCCTCCCAAAGTGCTGGGATTACAGGCTTGAGCCCCAGCGCCCAGCCTACCATTATTTATTTTTAAAATGCAGTGACTATCCATAATTTTCTTTTTACTCCCTTACTGCACATCTTTTTTTCTGCCTAATTTTGGAAATTTGTTCCTCCTTTATATGCCCTATGGTTGAAACTTGGTTCCTTTTTTACTTGAGTTGGCTCTTTCTTCCTCACACATGTTAGAACTCGAAATTTAGCCTTTGCTTTCATTCCATTCCACAAATCCCGATGTGATGTGTTTTTGTTTAGTTCAGAATGTGTTTAAATCTCTTTTTTAAAACTTATGTGTTATTTGAAGTATGTTTAATCACCCACAGATTTTGTGATTTTTCAGTTTTCATTCTCATGTTGATTTCGAGTTTAATACCACTGTGATCCAAGAGCAGACATCGTATGGCATTTATTATTTTAAATTTGTTTAGTTAGATTTTATGGCCAAAAACGTTGTCTGGCTTGGTTAATGGTCTATGTGGCCTCAAAAAGAATGTGTACTTTTTCATTGTTGGATGAGATAGTAGTTAGATAATAGTTATGTGCTGTTGAGTTCAGCTATATCCTTACTGATTTTCTGCCTGCTGGATTTGTCCGTTTCTAATAGACAAGAGGTGAAGTATCCAGGTGTGATATTGGATTCATCTATTTCTCCTTGTGGTTCCATCACGATCTATCTACTTCACATAGTTTGATGTTCAGTTTTAGGTGCATACATGTTAAGGGTTTTTACATTGTCTTGGAGAATTAACCCATTTTTCATTTTGTGATGCCCTTCTTTATTCCTGATATGTATGCCTGAAATATATCTATATCTCTATGCTTGATATGATTTGTGTGTATATATGTAAAATGTGTGATTATACACAAGCAATAATAACAGCAATAATGCAATGAATGGGGGAAGGAATTGGGATTATTTTGGTGTAATATGGTACTCATCTTACCTGTGAAGTGCTATTTGAAAGGTAGCGGGGGTTACAGTAAATGTATATTGCAAACACAAAGGCAGTCTGTTGGAACAAGGGCCTCAGTTTCTTGCTCGGGTATTGACCAGAGGCTGTTTTCAGTTCCATTCGTGTTGGCTTCTCCCACATAACAGAATACACCCTCATAGCCATCAAGGAAGAGAGCTTGCTAGTAAGACAGAAATCACAATCTTATGTAACATAATCACCCATGTGATATTTCCTTACCTTTCAATATTCCATTTTTTAAAAGCAATCACGTCTTCTGACTTCACTCAGATGTAAAGGATTTGAATATAAGGTTGTGCACAGCAAGAGGAGGGGATCATTTGTCATCATACGGTACACCTTCCATATCAAGTCTTCTGCAATATGCAACCATTTCTTAATCCTTGCTTATTTGTGTATTTTTATTTGACCCTTTTGAAAACATTTGTCAGGCATTTTATAGAATGTCCCACAGTATGTGTTTGTCTGATAGTTTCTCACAATTAGACTAGGGATATGGATTAATTTAGACACTAGCATATATCTACGTTTGAAGACAACAAATATTAAATATATATTACTTACAAACAGAAAAATAATAAAGAAAAATAGGAAATGAGAAATAGAGAATTCTAAACAATAGTTAACTTCAGTGGGGAAGGAAAGTATCGAGTTGGGTAGCTGCACTCTGGGGACATCAGCTACATTTCTAATAACTTGTTTACTAAACTCACAGTGAAATTTTTTTAAAATGAGAACTGTATTTTTTATTTAGAATAGTTTTTTTTTTTTTTAAGACGGAGTTTCTCTCTTGTTACCCAGGCTGGAGTGCAATGGTGCGATCTCAGCTCACCACAACCTCTGCCTCCTGGGTTCAGGCAATTCTCCTGCCTCAGCCTCCCGAGTAGCTGGGATTACAGGCATGCACCACCATGCCCAGCTAATTTTTTGTATTTTGAGTAGAGACGGGGTTTCACCATGTTGACCAGGATGGTCTCGATCTCTTGACCTCGTGATCCACCTGCCTCGGCCTCCCAAAGTGCTGGGATTACAGGCGTGAGCCACCGCGCCCGGCCTATTTAGAATAGTTTTATGTTTACAGAACAGTTTTGAAAATAATCACATACCCAGCACACAAATTTCCTTATAATTCACCTCTTACATTAGTGAGGCACATTTGCCATGATTAATGTGCTGATACCATATACGATCATTCGCTAACATCTATCCATTATTCCTGTTTCCTTAGATTTTCCTTAATGTCAGTTTGCTCTCCCCCATCCCATCTGGGATACATCTTAGATATCAAGTTTTGGCTGTGAGAGTTCCTTGTTTTCCTTGTTTGTGATGACATTGGCATTGCTCATGTGGGATTTGTCTGCTTTTTTTCTCGTGTTTAGACAGGTGATAAGGGTGAAGGGGAAGAAGACCACAGAAGAAAAGTGACATTCTCTTCATACCGTATCAAGGTTATATACTATAATATGCTTTATCATGATTGATATTAATTTGATCATCTGGATAGAGTAGTTTTATCAGATTTATACAATATATAATCACCATTTATTCCCCTTTCTATGTTATATGTTTTGGAAAAAACCCCTGTGCCCAGCACATACTGAGCAGAGGAGAGTCATGCTCCACTTTCTCATGGGCAAGTTAGCTACAAAAACTATTTGGAATTTTATTTAGCTTTGACAATTCATCTTACTGAATTCATCCATCATTTTATTTATTTATTCATCCATCATTTTATTTATTTATTCACTCATGTATATTTCATACTCATGTACATGAGTGAATAAATAAATAAAATGATATTTATTAAATGATACATAAAATGATATTTATTTTATTCTTATACCGTTTTATTTATTTGTTGCTCAGATTTCTCCATTGTTGTTCATTGGAAGGTTTTTCAGTTGGCTCCATTTTCATTTTGAAATACCCACATCATTGTGGTTTGATTTTGTTTCTTTGTTTGCTTGGTTATTGTGGTTTTGTTTAATTTTTTCTTACTTTCTAGCAATACTTTGTGCTCTAAGGTCATTGTATTTATTCCCTGATCATGGCTAATATTCCCCATTTCCTCAGAGAGACCTGATTTGTTTATTGGAAAATGGTATTAGAAATGAAGATGTGGACACAGTGTATACAGTTTGGCACAGACCTTGTCAGGTGAAAAAGCAAATAAATATTTGTTTTTATAGTAGCTCATACATGTGCTCATTTCTTCAAATATTTCTACACGTGTCCACATTATTTATATTAAATTAAACATGGATTTCTACTAATGTTCTAGCACCACATGATCTAATCCAGTACATGTGAATTAATCTGAACAAATCTACCCACTATCACTGTCTTGTATGTAACCCTATACTCTAGTCATGAGAAATCTGACTCTATTTCCTTTATCATTCAGTTCCAAAATACATATATTGCTGTTTCAGAACCAGTAAGTCATATCCTCATGAGAAACAACTTTACTAAATAAGTACAGTGTTTATATATGTCTTTAAGCCTTTGGGTTTAGAATCTGTACTTAGAAGCAATTCCCCCTTTCCCCTCACTCCCTTCAGTGAGATCACTTTATACATGCGTAGTATACTTACTTCATTTTGTTAGCGTTTCTCCCTAGGAACCCTCAGCGTACTAACTATTTTTTAATTTGCTTATTTCTCGGTTCACTGTTTGTGCCATCAAGTTCTGTGAGGGCCTTAGGAAGCTTCCAGTCATGGTAAGCAGGCTTGTCACGTGACAAGAGAGATAGCCAGAGAGATTAGGGGAGGTGCCAGGCTATTTTTTTGTTTTTGTTTTTGAGACAGAGCCTCGCTCTGTCACCAGGCCGCCAGGCTGGAGTGCAGTGGCGTGATCTTGGCTCACTGTAACCTCCGCCTCCCGGGTTCAAGCAATTCTTCTGCCTGAGCTTCCCAAGTAGCTGGGACTACAGGCACACACCACCACGCCCAGCTAATTTTTGTATTTTTTAGTAGACACGGGGTTTCACCATGTTGGCCAGGATGGTTTTGATCTCTTGACCTCGTGATCTGCCCACCTCGGCCTCCCAAAGTACTGGCATATATTTCTTTTTCTAGACTTTTTTTGGCTTTTTTGGATCTCTTGCATTTCCATATGAATTTTACAATCAGCTCATAAATTATTTCAAACAATAAGGCAGCTGGGATTTGGACCAGTTTTTGGAGAGAGAACTTGCATTGAACCTGCAAAGTTGCATCGAACTATTTGTGTAAGTACTGTCCTCTTAACAATATCAAGCTTTCTAAACCATAGAGATGGGATTTTTCCACAACTTATCTTTTAAAAGATTATTTAGAGAGAGATAGGGGTTTCACTCCGTCACCTAGGATAGAGTACGGTAGTGTGATCATAGCTCACTGCAGCCTCAAACACCTGATCTTAGGCAATCCTCCTGCCTTGGCCTTCCAAAGTGCTGGGATTACAGATGTGAGCCACCGTGCCCAGCCTTAGTTGCTTTTTTTTCCCCCTCCTATTTGTATATTGAAGAAAATGTCATGCTTTGGAAAATCCCCTTATGTCACAGTGAAATGGAAAAAGTTCCCTTATCCCCCTCTCACTTCTTTAGTGCCCTGCTGTTCAAACCCCTAGGGGGAGTGTGCAGATGGTCCAGTTGTTGGGCTCCTACCCCACAGCAGTGTCTAGGGGTGAATGTTTACAGCTCCCGAGACCCCAATGGGCATGTGTTACAAGGTGCTCTTTTAGTTTAGCAGTTGTAGGTGGGTTGGGTTAGTCAGCTCATTTAGACCCCCTGCCTTATTGCAAGGACGGAGGGCTTTCTGCATCCCGGCTGGGAGAATTGGAGGACACATGGGCTTGGAGAATGTGTGCAGAGTTTTATTGAGTGGAAGTAGCTCTTAACAGATGGGGGAGCCAGAAAAGGGATGGAGTGGGAAGGTGGTTTTCCCCTGGAGTCCAGCTGCTCAGCGGCTGGGGCTCTTCTCCAGCTGCCCCAGCCAAACTCTGTCCTTCTGCTGGTGGAAGGCCTGGCATCTGTTAGTGTGCTCTTGTGCTGGCATGCTCTGCTCAGTGTCCTCTTGAGGTCCAGCCACTTGAGTCTCTGCCCACTAGGGTCTCCGGGTTTTCATAGGCATAGGATGGAGACATGGCAGACCAGGATCGTCTTGGGAAATGCAACAGTTGGGCAGGAAAACAAAAATGCCTGTCCTCACCTAGGTCCATAGGCACAGGCCAAGGAGTGGATCCGGAGCCAGGGACCACATCCTTCCCTTCCCAGAACTTTCCTTCCCCTATTCTGTATCAACAGGATTTAATTTGCTTGTTTCCTTGAGAAATTTTGCCTCTGAATTCATAGAGCATGTTAGTCTTTAATTTTCCTTTCTCGTAATATATTTTTCTGGTTGTAGTCTAAGGGTAAACTGGCCTTACAGATGACTTGGGAGTGTTCTTTTCTGTATTTTGGTTTTCTTTGTAAGAGTTTTTTGAAGATTTGATATGAATTGTTTAAACTTTTTGAATAATTCATCAGTAATCTTGACCTGGACAAGATTTGGATGCTAACAGCAATTGTGTGAACAGCTAGGAGGTTCCGTATGACTCAAGCCTTGATTTGAGACGTCAGCCTTGGCCGTCATCTACATCTAGATTCCTGACCTGGAGAAACCGTGAGGTTTTATGTACTAAGTTATGTGCTGATTTGTTATGCTGCAGTAAATAGGTAATACACCTGACAGTAAATTTAATATGGTGTCATATATTGGATTCTGGAATAGAGAAATAGCATTAGTAGAAAACCTGGCAAAATATAAAGAAATTCCATGGTTGAGTTACTAGTTTTGTACCATAGTCAATTTCTCAGTTTTCATAAATATACTATGGTTATATACAACGTTAACCTTACAGGAAGCCAAAGCATATATGAAACTCTCTAAACTATTTTTGCAACATGCTCTAAACCTAAAATTATTTCAGAATAAATATTATTTTGGTTTAGAAAAACAAAAATACTTAGAAATGCCATTGCAGTAAGGAGATTGATTAATAGGCATTCGGATAGACAATGGGAAAAATAGCTCTTCTGCAGTCAAATGATCTATCCCTGAGCTATACCCCCACCGCCAAAATAGCTCTTCTTACCTATTGACAAGGAGAAAAAAATTTCTTGACTCATCAGTTTTTTTCCCTTACCACCACACTCCTCAATACCCAGTCACCAGTTTGCATGTCAGTAACCACTTCTTCAAGGAGAGGTGGCCATGCCTCACCTACCCCAGAAACCCCATTTTCAGACATCTAGAAGTGAATCTACAGGGTCCCACTAAAGCCTCTTTGGAAGACATGACTTCTGGATATTAGAAGCTAATAGTGAGACATTTCAATTATGGAGTACATAAATCTTATTTCTGAATTCAGGAGACCTGGGACAGGGTTTCCTTCTTCAAGCTTTCAAAAGACAACCATACTTTCAGCTCTATAATAAAACCCTGTAATAATTCAATTCTCTTTATTGTAAACATTTTCTAAACTTTTCTGGGTTCAGGTATTTCACTGACACTTTCATCATGGAATTAAATTACTCATAGTCAAGCCTCAAACCCACATAATAGATATCATCACGGTAGCAAGTAGGCTTTAAAGAAGAAAGCTGTGGTTGGGCAGAGGGGCTCATGCCTGTAATCCCAGCACTTTGGGAAGCCAAGATGGGCAGGTCACAAGATCAGGAATTGGAGACCAGCCTGGCCAATATGGTGAAACTCTGTCTCTACTAATATTACAAAAATTAGCTGGGTGTGGTGGCACACACTTGTAATACCAGATACTCAGGAGCCTGAGGCAGGAGAATGGCTTGAACCCGGAAGGCAGAGGTTGCAATGAGCTGAGATTGTGCCAGTGTACTCCAGCCTGGGCAACAGGGGCAAGACTCTGTCTCAAAAAAAAAAAAGAAAAAAGAAAGAAAGAAAGCTTGTTTAGGCCAGTTCCTGCTTACACAGACTGGAAATGAATCTTTAGAAGGCAAATTAGTGATTCAAACTTTGTTGTTCATAGAAAAATCCTAGTGAGAAAAACAGAAGAACAACACACATACAGTGTATCCTCAACCCCCTATGCAGTGATCTAACAGATGGACACAGGCTGAATGGAGACTGCATGTGTGCTGGGTAAACAAAGATTCCCACAGCAGGGAGGACTGTCCCCTCATCCCCCACACAGCTCCCTTTCTTTGTCACAGGCCATAGCACTCTGCTGCGTATCGCCAGGGTTGTGTGCGGGAGCCATGCCCAGAAAGCCTACCATGACATGGTGATGCACTACCATGGACATTTACCAAGTCAAGACTCCTATTTTTACTGTCTGTAATAATGGGGTATATTCTCCATACACATTCGTAGCTTCAGGGATAAAGCTAGCTCCTGAGGCTTGGGAACCTGGGACGTGAGATGCAGCTGACCTGCATCATGTGTCACTTCTGAGATTAGGATAGCAAATATTTAGGGGCCATTATTATGGGCATTTATAAATTAAGACACCTTGTCACCCCTCTGAGATCATACTCCATTCCTTCAGAAAAGACAGATCTATTTAAATTCCTAATCTTAAAACATGGAGCGTTATTCAGTTCATTTTATTTTAACTGGAGCTTCCATAATAGCTAAGTGACTTGTCAAATCTCCTTTTCCTTTTAATGTATACATTAAAATAGGCGATGATGAAGATTATGAATATTTTCCCTGACCAAACTCTTCAGAAGAAAAAAACGGTGGAGGAGCAAAGTTACAAGAGATAAATAGGCACAAGTAGATGTGAAGAAGAAGGGATCCACCTCAACATGGCCAACGAGGGGTCATCGAGCCCTGAGTACTAAAGGTTAAGATATGGCAGGTAATAGACACAAAACTGCACCAATGTGATGTCTCAGGCACAGAGGAAACAGTCCTGAGCACCAAGTGCCCAGACATGCTCTCTGATAGTGTAGGGGATTTGATTTTCCATAACCCACTAAACCAACTGAGAGTCAGTTTCACAGAGCTGGCCTGGGCACTAGAATTCTCAGATGCTATGGAAAACATCCCAAAGTCACATCACATCACGAGGTAAGAACACTACACCCTGTCTCCACAGCAGCCTGAATAGAAGATAGAGTCCAGTGAAGATCAGGACTTGCTGTTAACTTAATTCAGCCTTCTTGAAGTCTCCAACTCTAAGTGTAAATACATTCAACATTCTAAGTCATTAAATCATTAGTTATATCAATTTATTATTTACTCAAGATCTTCATCAGGGAAGAGGAAAGCCTATTAGATCATCAATTACCCCAAAATAGGGTTGTGCATAGTAGTGATGGGTAGGAGCGAAACATTATATGGAAAGCATAATACATCTGCTTCTGTACTGATCGATCATAAAGCCGTTTGTATGCTGCCCATTCATGTGATTAGAAGGACTACTATGAATGAATTTATATCTAAAATATAGATATACTAATGTATGGATTGAATAATTAGACTCTGAGTGCCACTTACAGGGAGTATTGCTCATATTTTCTAAAATTAGAACAGGATTTCTCAAGATACAGCTTTTTCTAAATATTTAGAGTCACCACTCTTATGCAGACATTCATGGAACCTTTGGTGTTTCCATGTTCCTCCTCCAGAAACTTTTAGAGCTATATTTTAGAAAATTACCTCTTCGTCCAGGTGCAGTGGCTCATACCTGTAATTCCAGCACTTTGGGAGGCTGAGATGGGCAGATCACCTGAGGCCAGGAGTTCAAGACTAGCCTGGCCAAAATGGTGAAACCCCATTTCTACTAAAAATACAAAAAAAAAATCCCGATATGATGGCAGGTGCCTGTATTCCTTGCTACTCAGGAGGCTGAGGCAGGAGGATTGCTTGAACCTGGGAGGCAGAGGTTACAGTGAACTGAGATCATGCCATTGCACTCTGGCCTGGGTGACAAGAGTGAAACTATGTCTCAAAAAATAACCTCTCCATATTTGTTTTTTTTGTTATTTCTAGTTTGGTATTGAGGCCTCTGTCTGAGGGTGTCTATAAACTCTAGCTGTGCCCTAATGGAGTTGCAAGGGAGGTACTCATGGTGTTTACAGTGTGCCTATCACAGGATACTTCTTTATTCTGGCGGATAGCCTATTGTCTGACCCCTGATAGTTGTTCCATTAGAAGAAAGGTTTGGACTGGCAGACATGCTCACGGCCTTTGTCTTACCTAGGTCCAGTTTATTCCAACCAATATAGCCACTGTGTAGGAGACCCTCACTGGAACGGAAGTTAGGTTCTCCTGTGCTGGTCAAGTGAGATGCAAAGAAGGAAACTCACCATATGAAATAACAGAAGCAGTGTATGACTTTTAGTTCCCATAGAGAAGAAGGCAGCACGCCTCAGAGGGCAAATGGGAAGTCAGGAGCTGACCTGGACACAGTCCTGCAACCAGCAGGTGAGGAGCAAAGACAGAGGGAAAGAGAGGGTCTTGTGGGACAAAACTTTTATTGGGGTCAAGCATGTTGCTAAGCAGGTTTCCTGCAGGTAGTATTAACTGGTCACTTTACAGCAAGCTGGCATGAGTTCCATGGAGTCATACTGTGTAAGAGGTGGCCCCTGTGGCATGTCTGTGCAGTCCACATGGGGTGTGAGGATTCATGGATGGAATAAAGTAGGCTGTGTCTAGCTGTCCCATAGACTCTGCATGATAGATATCCAAATTGACCACATTAAGGAACTGGGAGGAAGCAGAGAACTGGAAACTATGTCAAAGGTGAACAAGTCCTGCTTCTGTTGTAAGCAAGTTAATCCTATAGACAAAATGGTTGCTGAGGCAATATACAATTTTAATAATTAAATATAACATGTAAAATAGGAATTCTTGTAGTCCACTAATAACTTTAATACCTCTAATTCTAATAGCTAGGTAGAAGGTAAGTGGAATTGGTCAACTTAACGTGAAATTTATATTGAAGCATGTTTCCTCAATAACAAATCAGAACATGGTAGATGAGTCACTACAATTTCACATTGTGAAATGTATAGTAAGAGGGAAAAATAGTGTGTTCTAATGCTAGAGTGCATGTTTTCACATCTTTCAAGTATAAATGCATCTTAAAATATATAGTGTGAAAACGACATTAGCCAGGAGGAAGTCAGAATGTGTTTGTCCTCTTGTGAACATGCACGAACTTGGTCTAAAAACCTTTCATTCACATCTTAAGATGCTATCATCAGCTTCAAAACCTGCAGAGTGGCTATCAGGAGGTTGGAAAGATAATCTCCTGGAGAGTGGCTTAGGAATCTCACAAGAAATGTGGCACAGCCAGAGCTGCTGATTAGCACAGATGATGGATGATAACATGGGGAAGGTCATGGAGAGGATGAGCTGTGAAGTTATACATAAAAGGTTGACCAGAATGAGAGAAATTTGGAAATATCCTTGTGGATATATTGTACTTACTTTTTTTCCATCCCACATAATTATGGAAGTAATTTGAAACAAATATCTACATTTTTATGAATTATAAAATGTTTTGTCAGTATTTGTAACATAAATACTGTAAATGATAAGTATTATCCATGTCATAGTTTGTCAGTGATTTTATTCTTGTGATGAATAAAATAATGATGTATTTTACAATTGATGCACTTGATACATTATGCAATTTTTAGAAAATACTTTCAGTATTAACAAATGATCATTTCATGGTTTGAACACACCTGGTGTTTTTTACATCCTTGATGTATTATTAGTTAATCCAGTCTTCACAGCATCTCAGGAGACACTGATTCTACTCCCACCATCCAATTCTGAATCTGAGCCCAAGCCCTACAAGAAAGAAAAACCTGAGCTTGACTTCAGTTTGTTTCCAGAATGCTTGCTCACATCAATATGTTAGAGTATCTTTTATCTTATATGATAAATTCTTTATAGGTTTAGTTTAAGAATTCTTACCTTTACCACACTCATGAAGCTCTATCTTTTTAAGTTCTAAATATTGTATAAAATTGTTTTTGTATTTAGGTCTGTAATCCAGTTGGAATGGGTTATGTATGTGATGTGAGAGTAATGGTAGATTTTATTTCCAATGGTGTATATTCACATCCCTATATTTATTGAAAATTTATTTCCCCCTTAATTTATCTCATATATTATGTGCCTATATATGCATGTGTTCATTCTGGGACTCTCTTTAATTTTTCCGTTGGTTTTCTTTGTCATTGTGCAAATTCTGAGTTAGTCCCTTCATTTAATGCAAAAATTTTCCTCCAGTGCCCTTTCTGTTGTCCACTGTACTGTTGTGTACTGAAGTAAAGAAGGGTGAAAATTTGCATACCTTGCACCTACACCAGAATTCCCAGCTGTATCTTGAATGAAGCAGAGGTTGAAACTTTCAGTATGACTGTTGACACTAATGTCTCTAATGTCCTTGTGAATTTTAGGCAATCCTCCCAAGATACTCTCTGCTTTATTGTGTGTGTGTGTGTGTGTCTGTGTGTGTGTGTGTGTTTAATGTTCTCAGTGAATTACATTTGCTGTCGTAACTCCTGATTTTCTTTCACTGCTTTTAGGATACTTAGTGACTTTCTACTCCCCTAGCAACGTGCCAGCGGTGGTAGGCACCTGCACAGACAACCCTGAGTGCCTCCTGCGCAGTCGCAGACACCCTGAGGCTGGTGGGTTGCTTCCTCCAGACCACGCCCACCAATGCCGGCGGCAGCTGGTGCAGCAGAGCTGACATCCTCCCTGTGGGGTCTGCACCAGCAAGGGCAGCTGCTCCCTGCTTTTCGTCTGGCGTCAGTTGAGGTAAATAACTTGCTTTCATATAAAGAACAAGTTTGTTCAACAATGCTTCTGCTTGATGACCAAAGACAGGACTCGTTACCCCTTAGGGCCTTGCTTGGTAATTTGTGCTTTTGCGTTTTTTGTTTTTTGTGGGTTTTTTTTTTTTTTTTTTTTGGTGAGGGGTAGGTGGGCGATGAGATGTCCACGAATGTTTTAAAACTTTTATATAAATTTTCATTTTATTTGTCACATAAACATCATCTACAAGCAAATCCATCTGTTTCATATATTAAGGTCTTTCATACCTGTGATTTAAAATGCATGCATTGGTTTATTCATTGTTTCAAATCATCGTTTCAATTATTTCCATTTTTTCAGCTATCACTCTTTACTATATTAAAAGAAAATATCACTTTTATTAGTTTAAAGATATATGTTATACATTCTCTGAGGGTTTTCCAGAAATTTCCTCTACAATACCTCTGGTTGAAATGGTAAGGGACAGAGATTTTACTAGGAGTCACAGGAAAAGTCTGCTCAATCTCCTGCTTAAAAAGAGCTTTGAATGTTTTTATTGGCATGGCTGAATTTTCTGTGATTGTCAGATGTTTACAAAGGCATTAATTTGTGTGAATGAATTCTGAGACCACCTTTCTGAATGCACAGACCTGCCACATTGTTGCTGTGTAAGCATGAACTTAATCATATTGTCAGCCTTTCTCCTTACCCAAAAGCTATAAACATTGGCTAAAGTGCTCAATTGCTTTCTATTCATTTTTGTAAATGTGTGCATGGCAATTCCTTGAACAGATGGCTCATAAAACAGATATAAATTCTCTTTGATGAGTAAATGCTAAGAATGTTTTCAGTTTTCAGTTAAATAAAAAATGGCACTCAGAAAATTGGCAAATACATCTCCAAGCAGCAGATATTTTTAGATTATGGTCTCATAGAAATATAATTACAGTAAGTATTTATTTTCTTTTATCACATAGCATATTTCAAAGAGGTTTCCATGCATGTTACTTTTTCAGATTACCATTTTTATGGACTATAAGTTACCCACATTTCTGTTTCTGCTCTGATCTTTTGATGTCTGTTGTTTTTGTCTGACGCTTTGACTCTCCTCTAATGTAGTTTGCATTTGAAGAGAAAGCTCGGTATTCTGACTAGTAAAGTTGGGATTATTGAACCTGAAACTGTGAAGAGACGCAGAAGCAAGAAGAGGACAGAAACAATTCATGGCTCCAGTAAGTAGAGGAGGATGCATTTAGTGTCTGAAGTGTGGAAGTCCCTAACGTCAGCAAGACTGTTGAAAGGAACACATGTTCTCGTGAGTGAGCATTCCTAGAGGAAGGGTGTCTTAGAGACTCAACGGCATATGTCTGCTATTCAAGTAATGAGTCCTCCATCTAATTGTATAAAAACTATTCTTGAAGGATTTGTTCAGGATTTATGAGGTGTTAACAACCTACAGAGCAAGAACACTGATACTTTAAGGTTACTTTTCCTCCAAATTATTGTAATTGGTGGTGTTTGTTTTGCTAGGTAAGACTTCAGTCAGGGGCTCTGAGGTTAGTACTATATCCAGATAGTTTAAAGTACAGATCTTAGTTTAAAGAAAAAAGGCCCATCGTCTTCACTTTATTATTGAATTCGAGCCTGACATCAGTAATTTAAATTTTGCTGAATATAAACAGGAACTCTATATTCCATGCATACTGTTTTGACTGTGGCATTTATTTAGAGAAGAATGGAAACAAGATGATACCCCAATTTAAAGGAAACTGGCCATGTTCAGGGCAAACAAATAGAAAAGATAAACCTTACTGTTTCCTGCTTTTGATGATAATCGTGGTCTGCTCTTATAAATAGAAAGTTTTATTTGAGTTATTTCATTATGGTAATCTTATCAGCAAACAAGGAACCACAGGAAAAGCAGGTTAGCGTCCAGGTGGGGAGGGTTACCCTGCTCCTAGGCGTCATTTCCTTCAGCTCCGATAAGTTTACGCTTTATTGCTTGGGTTTGTTGCAACGTGGCTGGGCCATTTCTTTTCTAAGTCGAGAATAAGATGAAAGGTTGAAGGCCAGGTTTATTTAGATGAATTTTACTTGTTTCTCACTTTCTCTTCTGGACTGCTCCCTTGGTTCTGTGACCCATGTTTTGGTGAATTAATGATGACACATGGATACACTGCCTCATAGTGCAATATGGTTTCTTTCTTCTGGTTTTGTTTGTTTGTTTTGAGATGGAGTCTCGCTTTGTCGCCCAGGCTGGAGTGCAGTGGCACGATCTCAGCACACTGCCACCTCTGCCCTCTCTTCTCCTCTTACCACTGGACATGATGGCTTGATGAGGTCAGGCCACCACGTTCTTCTGTGCTCTCAGTTTTATCTCCTCAACTTGGAAAGGCTGCCAGTGTCCTTCCAGCATCGCAGCTGGGAAACTCTCTCAAAGCAGTAAACTTGGGCAGTAGTAGGCTTCACTCATATCGGTTTCATATCTCCAGGTATCATTGTTCTCTATCGTTCGGTGTATAGTACCTTAAAAAAGTTTCGTATTCTTTGTCCATTTTTGTGTTTATGTGTGGTAAGGCATGTCCAGTTCCTATTAGTTTTTCCATAACATCTTGATTGATTCCTCCTGCAAATTCTCAAGGATTACTCCATCCCTGGCTATATGCTTCTTGTTCACAATGTAAAGGAGAATAAAGACCAATGTCAGCTAAACTCACAGAGAGACAGATAATTTTATTGGCATTTGTAATGCTAATGGTCTATGTACAGTACCTGTACAAGTTTCAGTAGAAGACTGAATAGAAGTCAGTGAATCCAATAGAAGTCAGTGAATCAAACATTTAAAATGGATAATGTCTCTTAAAAAAGATACTCTCTCTGTCAATTATAATATTCTACACATAATAGCCTTATTTTCTACTCATTGAAAAAGCCCTTCAGAATTGGTAAGATGTAACTTTTATTCACATAAAAATTAAAGCAATGTTGAAATTAATTTGTAAATAAACTTCTAAGAATACAGTGACATTCTAATTTTCCCAATCAGATCTTGATCCAGAGTCATGTATATCTTAACATCACTCTGTGAAATGAAGAGTCATAGGAGTGAAACATTTCCTAAGATAAGAAGCACCGTTGTCTGTGTGATTTCCAACTTCCCTGTTAACATCCACAGTTGATTTCAACTTTAAATTAATTGTGGTCTGACAGTAGATGTTTTATGATTTCTATTATCTCAAGTTTGTTCAGGCCAGGTGTGGTGGCTCACACCTGTAATCCCAACACTTTGTGAGGCTGAGGCAGGTAGATCACTTGAGGTCAGGAGTTTGAGACCAGCCTGACCAACATGGTGAAACTCTGTCTCTACTAAAAATACAAAAAAATAGCCAGGTGTGCTGGTGGGCACCTGTAATTCCAGCTACTCAGGAGGCTGAGGCAGGAGAATTGCTTGAACCCTGGAGGTAGAGGCTGCAGTGAGCTGAGATAGCACCACTGCATTCCAGCCTGGACAACAGAACAAGATTCTGTCTCAAAAAAAATTTGTTCAAGTACCTTTTATGACCAAGAATGTGGTCTATCTTGGTGAATGTTCTATGTGGTCTTGAGAAGAATGTGTAATCTGCATTTGCTGGACAAAGTATTCTGTAGAAGGTATCATTTATACCCAGTTGACTGATGGTGTTGTTTAGTTCAACTGTGTACTTGTTTTCTGCCTGCTGGATCTGTCCATTTTATTTTTGGATGGAGTTGCACTCTGTCACCCAGGCTGGAAGGCAGTGGTGTGATCTCAGCTCACTGCAACCTCCACCTCTCAGGTTCAAGCAAGTCTCCTACTTCAGCCTCCTGAGTAGCTGGGACTTCAGGCAGACACCACCACACCCATCTCATTTTGGTATTTTTTGTAGAGACAGATTTCACCATATTGGTCTGGCTGGTGTTGAACTCCTGACCTCATGATCAGCCCACCTCAGTCTCCCAAAGTGCTGGGATTACAAACGTGAGTCATCCTACCTGGCTGGATTTGTCCATTTTTGGTAGAAGGTGTTGAAGTCTCTAGCAATAATAGTGGATTCATCTGTTTCTCCTTGCAGTTCTTTCCTAGTTTTACCTACTTTTGTTATGTGCATATGTATCTATGTATATTTTAGGATGGAGCCTTGCTCTGTGGCCCAGGCTGGAGTGCAGTAGTACCATCTTGGCTCACTGCAGCCTCTGCCTCCTGGGTTCAAGCTATTCTCCTGCCTCAGCCTCTTGAGTAGCTGGGACTGCAGGCATGTCCCATCACACCCAGCTAATGTTTGTATTTTTAATAGAGACGGGGTTTCACTCTGTTGGCCAGGCTGATCTTGAATTCATGACCTTGTGATCCATCCACCTTGGTCTCCCAGAGTGCTGGGATTACAGATGTGAGCCACCTCACCCGGCCATCTTCATACATACTAAGTACTGTTATACCTTCTTGGGGAATTGACCCCTTTATTATTACATACTACCCCGCTTCTATTCCTGATAACATTCCTTGATTCTCACAAGTTTTGAGATTATGTTTTCATTTTTATTTAAGATACATTTTTTAATTTCCCTGGAATTTCTTCATTGACCCATATATTATTTAGAAGTGTCTTGTATAATTCTCATGCATTTTGGAATATTCCACATATCATTCCAGTTGCCTTTTGATTTCTTATTAAATTACACTGTGGTCTGATAGCAGACATTGTATGACTCCCATTTTTAAAAAAATTATGGCATGTTTTATGTCCCATAATATTGTCTGTCTGTCTTGGTGAATATGTGAATTTAAGAAGCATGTATAATCTGCAGTTGTTTTAGGAAGTATTATGTAGGTGTCAGTTATATCCATTTGGTTGATGGTGCTGAGTTTAACTTTTCTTTTTTTTTTTTTTTTTTTTTTTTTTGAGACGGAGTTTCACTCTTGTTACCCAGGCTGGAGTGCAATGGCGCGATCTCGGCTCACCTCAACCTCCGCCTCCTGGGTTCAGGCAATTCTCCCGCCTCAGCCTCCCGAGTAGCTGGGATTACAGTCACGCGCCACCGGGCCCAGCTAATTTTTTATCTTTAGTAGAG
>CM052653.1:143575442-143588876 GCA_028533165.1 Leontopithecus rosalia
TCGATCTGTTGACCTCGTGATCCACCCGCCTCGGCCTCCCAAAGTGCTGGGATTACAGGCTTGAGCCACCGCGCCCGGCCAAGTTTAACTTTTCTTAATTCAGTAATTCAGTAAATTACTGATGGTTGGATCTGTCCATTTTTGATACTGGGTGTTAAAGGTTCAAACTGTAATTGTGGATTTAGCTCTTTTCCTTGCAGTTCTGTCAGTTTCTACGTCACACAGTTTATGCCCTCTTAGGCTCATATGCTTTGAGAATTGTTATATCTCGTTGGAACAGTGGCATTTCATCTCTATTTCATGCTCGTGTTTATTCCTGATAAACTTTCTTGCTTTGAAGCCTTCTCTGCCTGAAATTAATGTAGGTACTCTTGTTTTATTTCATTAGCGTTTGCATAGTATATTGTGTCTCATCAGTTTACATTTAATTTATATGCGTCATTATATTTAAAATAAGTTTCTTGTAGACAACATGTTGGGCCTTCTTTTTGTATTTATTGTAACGTTCTCAGTCATTTATTTGTTGTAGTTAGGCCATAGTCATTTACAGTGATTATTGGCATAGTTAAATATCCACCTTGTTTGTTACTATTTTTGTGTGTGTTGCCCTGTTCATTGTCCCTGTTTTTTTCACTACTTTTCTGCCTTTTGTATCTTTAATTGAGCATTTTATATGATTCATTTTCTCTTTTTCTTTTTTAAACTTATATAGTGTTTGGTCTAGGAAATAGAAACTATATTTTTATATTTTCTTTTTTCCTTTTTTTTTTTTGAGTTGGCATCTTGCTCTGTCACCAGGCTGGAGTGCAATGGCACGATCTCAGCACACCATAACTTCCACCTCCCAGGTTCAAGCGATTCTCCTGCCTCAGCCTCCCGAGTAGCTGGGACTATAGGTATGTGCCACCATGCCCGGCTACTTTTTGTATTTTTAGTAGAGATGGGGTTTCACTATGTTGGCCAGGATGGTCTCAGTCTCTTGACCCCAAGATCCACGCACCTCGGCCTCCCAAAGTGCTGGGGTTACAGTTATAAGCCACTGCGCCCAGCCTATTTTTATATTCCTTAGTGATCTAATAATTAAGTTTGTTGATTCTTCAGTGGAGCAAGTCAGCTGTTATACCTGGCTGTCCCACAGGGAGATAGTCACCAGTAGGCAGTTTTATTAGGTAGACATGTGGGTCAGCCACTTTGAGGAACTGGTAGGAGGCAGAGAACTGGGAACCGTGTCAAGGGTGAGTATATCCTGTTTCCAATACAAGTTAAATCTGATTCAGATTTGATCCTGAGGTGACATAAATTTGTACGAATGCTCAACATATAAAATAAGAACTTCACTGCTCCACTAATAACTCTTACTACTCGTGGCTAAATATAAAATACGTGGAGTTGGTCTAATATGAAACTATATTGAATTATGTTTCTTCAGTAACAAACCAGACTACAACGGATAAGCCACCATGATTTTACACTAAGAAATGGGCAGTCACAGGCAAAATGTATTTCATTAATGCTGCCATGCATGTTTTTACATCTTTCAAACAGAGATGCATCTTTTAAAATTGATGTTGTAAAAACACTGTTGTCAGAAGGCAGCCACAGTGTGATTGTCCTCATATGCAGTTTCATTAACTTGGTCAAAAATCCTTCTGGCCAGGTGCGGTGGTGCATGCATGTAATCCCAGCACTTTGGAAGACCCAGGCGAGAGGACCCTTGAGCCAGGAGTTTGAGACAAGCCTAGGCAACATAATGAGACCTCGCCTCTACAAAAAATAAATGAATAAAAAATAACCAGGTTTGGTGATGTGCTCCTGTAGTCTCAGCTACTTGGGAGGCTGGAGGATTGTTTAGGCCTGGGAGGTCAATGATGCAGTGAGCCATGATTGTGCCACTGCACTCCAGCCTGGATGACAGAGCAACACCCCGTCTCAAAAAAAAAAAATCCTTCCATTGCCATCTTCTTTTGATATCATCAACAAAAATACTTGCAGAGGGAGTGTCCGTAGATTGGAAAGAGAATCTCACAAAGAGGACTCTGAAGAGATGTAGCAATGCAAAGCTTCTCATGAAGACAGAGGATGATAATTTGAAGGAAACTCAAGGATGAGGACTTGAAAAGTGTTTCAGATGAGTTTGATCTGAATGGGAGAAATTTTAGGAATAGCTTTGTTAATGTATTTGCTTGATTTTTTATATTATATAATTATAGGAGTGAGACAGGCAAATATCCACATTTACATAAGTTGATTTTGTTCAATAATTACAAAATAAAAATTCTAAGAGATGAAAATGATTTGTGTCATAATTCATCAGTGGTTTTATTCTTCACTGTAATATATAAAGTTAGGATCCATATTACAATTGACATAAATTATGCATCTTGCAATACTTAGACAAAGCTGTCAGCATTAGCAAATATTGAGCTAGTAGTTGTCTTGGACCTTCTGTTAGTCTATAGGCATTATGTATCATTAGTTCATTCAAGCCTCTCAACCCATTAGTTCATTCAATCCTCTCAACCTCTCAAGAGGCAGGAACTCTTACCACTCCTATATTCCAATCTGAATCTGAGCTGAAGCCCTACAAGAAAGAATTTTTTTTTTGAGACAGAGTTTCACTCTTGTTGCCCCAGCTGGAGTGCAGTGGCACAATCTCTGCTCACTGCAACCTCCGCCTCCCGTGTTCAAGTGACTTTCCTGCCTCAGCCTCCTGAGTAGCTGGGATTACAAGTGCCCACCACCATGCCAGGCTAATTTTTGTTTGTTTGTTCGTTTGTTTTTGAGACTGAGTTTTGCTCCGTCACCAGGCTGGAGTGCAGTGGCGCAATCTCGGCTCACTGTAACCTCCGCCTCCTGAGTTCAAGCAATTCTTCCATCTCAGCCTCCTGAGTAGCTGTGACTACAGATGTGTGCCACCACACCTGGCTAATTTTTGTATTTTTAGTAGAAACAGGGTTTCACCATGTTGGCCAGGATGGTCTTGATCTCTTGACCTCGTGATCCGCGTGTCTCGGCCTCCCAAAGTGCTGGGCTGGGATTACAGGCGTAAGCCACCACGCCTGGCCTTGTTTTTTTTTGTTGTTGTTTTTTGGTTTTTAAGGAGCGACAGGGTTTCACTATGTTGGCCAGGCAGGTTGAGAACTCCTGACTTCAGATGATCTACCCACCTTGGCCTCCCAAAGTGTTGGGATTACAGGCATGAGCCACAGCTCCCAGGTAGCAAAGAATTATTAATAGAAGGTCCTGGGTTTGATTCAGTCTGTCTCCGGAGTCCTTGCTCACCAGATATTAGAATATGTTTTTCTCCTACATGGAAGGTGCGTTCTAAGTCTAGTTTCAGAAGTAACACCCTGCCCCATATTGTGAAATTATTGTCTTAAATTAGATTCTAAATATTATATTAAATTACTTTTATATTTATATCTGTGATACACCTGGAATTGATATTTTGAGTAATAGTAATGTGAGCTCAAAAAACAGATTTTTATTCAGCAGCAATGTATATTCAATTTCTTAGAATATTTATAGAAAAAATCCATCATCCATCTTTTCCCCATTGATTGTTCTTATAAATTGTTTACTTACATATGCATTCATTTGTTTTGAGCTCTCTTTTCTTTCTTCTTTCATTTATCTTTGTGCAAATACCACACTGTCTTAGGACTCCCCTCAATTTTCTCCCTTCCTGTAAAACTCATTACACAGTCACCATTTTGTATGTCACTGACTACCCTTAAAGATGGTGGCCTGTGCCTCCCATGCCTCATAAAGCCCCATTTTCAGACATTGGCAGTGTGTCTGTTGGATCCACTAAAGACTTTTTGAAAGACGTGGCTTTCAAACTTTAGAAGCTATCACAATATTGAGACATATAAGTGACTGGGAATGTATATCACAATTCTGCATTCAAGGGTGTCTTCTTGGTACAGGGATTCCTTTTTTATTATTGTAACTTAGGTTCTGGGGTACATGTGCAGATCATGGATTATTGCATAGGTACATACATGGCAAGGGGGTTTTCTGTCTTCATCCCCACATCACCTATATCTGGTATTTCTTCCCTCATTATCCCTCCCCACCCTCCCCACCCAGCTGTCCCTCCCCTAGTCCCCCACTACTCACAGCAGTGTGTGATGTTCCCCTCCCTGTGTCCACATGTTCTAATTGTTCAACACCCGCCTATGAGTGATAACATATGGTGTTTGGTTGTCTGTTCTTGTGTCAGGTTTTAAAAGAAAATGTACTTTCAAGCCTTTGAGAAATACCTTTGTTAATTAATCTTTTTTCTTCTGCAGACACAATCATGAATTCTTTGGGACCGGACACTCTGTTGACACTTAACTTGCAGGTTCATATTGAACATTGCCAAGTCCCAAAGCCACAGAATGCATATCACTGCGGTACAGGTCAGTAGAGTACATACATAATAACAACAACATGAGGTCTTGCTGTTTAAAGGTGTGTGGCAGTTCCCAGCCTCTCTCTTGCTCCTGCTCTGGCTGTGTATTGTGCCTGTTCCACCTTCACCTTCAGTCCTGATTGTGTTTTGAAGCCTACCCAGAAGCTGAGGAGACACCAGCATCATGCTTCCTGTGCAGCCTGCAGAATTATGAGCCAATTAAACCTCTTTCCTTTATAAATTGCACGATCTCAAGCATTTTTATAGCAATGTGAGAATAGACTAACACAAATGGAAAAGAAGGAAAATATAAATATATAATTGTTCTGGATGGAAGAATTATGTTTGCAGTGTAGCTGATTGTATCACTCATGTGTCTAAGATTAGGGCATACATTTCTGAGATACAGATGTTTCTGTCTTCAGGGAATTTCACTCAAGTGAAAACCTTGAAGTGACTCTTTGCCATCTTCCTTCTCAATGGACATTTTGAACCATAGTCTGCAAAGTTACCTTTGCACACATGTTGTATTTTGTTAACTGAAGTTTACTCATGCCCCCTCATTTTCTTTCTCTGCTTTACAAAGCCTGGGGAACCTTGTGCTCCAGCAGCAACAGGGAGCATATCAGGAGCCTGCATAGACATCCCTGTGTGCCTCTTGCACAGGTACAGACCGCGCAGTGACTGTGGTCACTTCCTCTAGACTGTCCCATCAAGTACAGGAACATAGCAGGCACTGCTGAGTTCAGAGCCTCTTTTTTGGGTCTTCCTGGCTAGCAGCTACCAATCCTCCCTCTGGGGCCCATTGGAGAATCCAGTTCTTTTGTATAAAGATTGAGTTAGTTCAGCAGTCATTCTGCTTGCTGACCAATGAGACAATGACTACAGACATTGCTTGTTATAATTTCTTCTTGTTTTTTGTTTTGGCGTGCAAACGCTTTTAACATTTGGGTATAGATTTTTTTTTGTATGATGTATTTTGTATTGTGCCTTTCATCCTACCTTTAACAATGCATTTATAATCATTTTTCAGCGTATCTTTTCAATTATTTTCACCTTTTCATTCATTACTCTTTATTAAATTAAATCGGAATCTCACTTTTATTAGGAAAGACAGATGTTACACATTCTCTATCTTATCATTTTCCAGAAAAGTTCTCTAAAACACCTCTAGTTGAAAAGAAGAGAACAGAGATTTTTCTGGGAACCACAAGACAAAATATGCTGAAAATATGATGAAAGAGAGATATGACTATTACTACTATGTAATTTAGTTTGTTCTGGTTTGGAAATGTTAAAAATTATTAATTTTTATAGACAGAACGTTGAGAGACCATTTTTCTGGATAGGCATTTTGTTAATATATATGTTTCTTTTTCTCTTACCCCAAAGTTAGAAACGTTGGCTGGACTTTCTGACTCATTCTGAGTAGTTCTAAAAGTACTCATGACATATCTCTGTACAGATGGCTTACAATATAGGTACGTATTATTTTCTTACTCTTTTATATGTGAATATTAAAAGCATCTTTAGTTTTCAATTTTAAAACACCGCTCAGAAGATGTGTACATGTATGTTAGGCAGCGCATAATTTTATAGAGGATAAAATATATTAGAATACATAGTAGAAATGGTATGGTAGAAAGGGAGTTGAAACATTTTTGTTTTATTTTATCAGCTATAAATATTTTTTAAAAACTTTTTGTGCATATGACTTTTAGATGATCAAAACCTTTTGTATTGCTCTTAAACCACCATATGCATGGGGGTCACAGGAGTACAGCACAGACAAGTCTTCATATTTTCTGATGCTTTGGTTCAAAGCAGATTCAGAAAATGTAACCCAAATTAAACTGTAGGTAGAAGAGCTGCCCTTGGGAACTCAGGGGACAGGCATCAGGCCTGGAATGGGATGGACAAGGGAGGCCTCCGGGAGGAGGAGCATTTGAGGAGATGTTGGAGACTGAGGAGCAGTAAGTCCAGTAAGAAGGGGAGGGAAAGAGAAGAGGAAACAGTGTGTCCATGGCACAGGCCAGGGCATGAGAAGAGGGCAGTGGATTGGATCACTGGGATGAAAACTACATGAGGAGCCAAGAACAGGAAGGAAGGGCCAACAATGGAGGGACTGGACAGGGAAGGGAGGGCTGCTCCCTGTGTACTGCTATTATTTAGAAATTCTAAACTGTAGGTAGAAGAGCTGCTTCTGGGGGGAAGAATGGAATGCCTCCATTTCTTTTCTGAAATGTTATGCAGTCCATGAGGTACGCTTCTCAGGAAGACTGAATGAATGAGGAGGGCCCCTGCCCACTGGGAGATCCCTTGGGTATTAGCAGGAGGATTGGGTGTCAGGAGGAGGGAGGGTTGAGAGGGACGGAGAGGATCCCCAGGCCAGATGACTGGCCTGCTCAGGGACCTTACATGCTCTTCTGTGCCTCCATTGCGCAGACCTCCCACCTCACCCTAAGTACAGGTTTCTGTCCCTTCAGTCATTTTGCAGGTATAGGTGGTCAGAATATTCAGTGTGGCTCACTTACGCTCAAGTTTTCATATGTGCCTCACCCACATATGGGAGGCAGAAAGCAGCCCAACAGCAAGTGCTGATGAGGGGTTCTCAAAGCTGCTCAGAGAGCTAGTCTGAGGCCAGATGCACAGGGGAGGCCAATAAGAGGCCTGAGGTTCTGGCACGAGGAGGTAAGCGGTGGGCAGTGGGCTGCCTTTACAGACGTTTCTTGGTGGACATTAGCACGTTTACCCATTTGTGTCTGGATGTCCTCCATGTTCTTTGATGTTCTCATACAAACCTAATGATTTTCTAAGACTCTAAGATATTTTAACATCATTCTTTCTGTCACATTTGCCTCTTTCCATCACGTATCTACACTTAACTGAATTTTGTGTTGTCAGATTATAGATAAATCATTTGCATAGTTGTTTTAATTCGCATATAATAATTGTGAATATTTATGGGTTACAATGTATTCAGATTTTATCTATTATGTATCCATCATTATAATGTCACACAGAATAATTACACTGCCCCATAGAAAACCCCCACAATTCATATTCACCCTTCCTCTCTCCCAAGCCCCTCGTAACCACCAATCTGTTTACTACCTTTATACATTTGTGTTTTCCAGAGTGTTCTGTAAATGGAATTACACCGTATTTTCTCTTTTCCAACTTGCTTTTTTTACTTAACAATACACATTTTAGGCCGGGCACGGTGGCTCAAGCCTGTAATCCCAGCACTTTGGGAGGCCAAGGCAGGTGGATCACGAGGTCAAGAGATGGAGACCATCCTGGTCAACATGGTGAAACCCCGTCTCTACTAAAAATGCAAAAAATTAGCTGGGCACGGTGATGCGCACCTGTAGTCCCAGCTACTCAGAGGCTGAGGCGGGAGAATTGCCTGAACCCAGGAGGCGGAGGCTGCGGTGAGCCGAGATTGCGCCATTGCACTCCAGCCTGGGTAACAAGAATGAAACTCCGTCTCAAAAAAAATACACATTTTATATTGGTGAAATATAACTTCATCATTGTTTAAATATTCATTATGCTAATAACAAAGGAGTTGAACAAATCTTCATGTCTTTCTTGGATATAATTATAGCATTTTTGGAGAAATGTACATTTAACTAATTTGCCATTTTTAATTTAGATATTGGACTTTTTATTATTGAGTTGAAACGTATTTTTATATATACTGAATAATAGATCTTTATGTGGCTAGGAAAGATTTTCTCCTGTTCTTTGCTTTTTCTTTTTACTTTTCGATGATATACTTTGAATCACAGACGATTTTACTTCTGATGAAGACCAATAGATCTATTTTTTTCCTGTCACTTATACGTTATGTGTCACACCTTAGAAAATGTTGTTTAATAATCTGATGTCATGAAAATAGATTTCTATGTTATCTTCTATGGTTTTGGCCCATCTAGCACTTACATTAAGATATATAATTAATTGGAGTCAATCACGTATATGGTATGAGAGAGGAGTTCAACTTGCATGTGGATGTTTACTTGTCCCAGCAACATTTGTTTAAAAATATTTATTTTTGTCTCATTGAAGTGACTTGGCAAACTTGAAAATCAATCGATCATGAAGGTGTTAATTTTATTGTATTGATGTATATATCTATCTTTATACTAGTGCCACAAACCTCATTTTATCTTCGACTTTTTTCTTTTTGTTTTGAAAGAAGATCTTACTCTCTCACCCAGGCAAGAGTGCAGTGGCATGATCATGCCTCACTGCAGCTTCCATCTCCTGGACTCAAGAGATCCTCCCACAGCAGCTTCCTGAGCATGAGGAACTGCAAGTGTGTGTCACCAAGCCTGGGTAATTTTTTTTTTTTAGACAGGGTCTCACTCTAGCCGGGTTGAAGTGCAGTGGCGCAATCTTGGCTCACTGAACCTTTGTCTCTTGGGTTCAAGCGATTCTTGTGCCTCAGTCTCCCAAGTATTTGGGATTACAGGCATGCTCCACCACACTCAGCTAGTTTTTGTAGAGATGGGGTTTCACCATATTGGCCAGGATGATCTCAGTCTCCTCACTTCATGATCTGCCTGCCCACCTCAGCCTCCCACAGTGCTGGGATTATGGGCATGAACCACCGTGTCAAGCCACCTGGCTAATTTTTTTAAAAACTTTTTGGTTTTTGAGACAGAGTTTCACTGTGTCACCCAGGCTGGAGTGCAGTGGTGTGACCTCCGCTCACTCCAACCTCCACCTGGTGGGTTCAAGCGATTCTCGTGCCTCAGCCTCCCAAGTAGCTGGGATTACAGGCATGCACCACCACACCCAGCTAATTTTGTATTTTCAGTAGAGATGGTGTTTCATCATGTTGGTTGGGCTGATATCGAACTCCTGACCTCAGGTGATCTGGCCTCCTCAGCCTCCCAAAGTGTTGGGATTACAGGCGTAAGCCACTGTACCCTCCAAATATTTTCTATAGAAAAGGATCTCGCTGTATTGCACAGGCTTGTCTCAAACTCTTAACCGTAAGCAATCCTCCCGCCTCAGCCTCCTAAGTAGCTGTGATTACAAGCACAAACCACTGCACCCAGCTAGTACCACTAACGTTTTATTACTGTTGCCTTGTAATTATTTTATAATCAAAGTGTGCATTTACTATGCAGACTTTGTTGTTCTTTGTCAAGATCAATTTCTTTGTTCTGGATCTATTTCATTTACATATAAATTTTATAATCAACATTCAAATTTAGGCAAAAAATTCATCTAGAATTTTGATGGGGACTGCATTAAGTCTGTAGATCCATTTGAAAAACAGTGCCGTCTTGGCAATATTAAGCCTTTCAATCAGTGAATATAAAATTTCTTTTCATTTATTTAGAATTTTATTATTTTTTAATTATTATTAAAAAGTGAGTATAAAATTTCTTTTATTTAGAATTTAATTATTTTTTCAATGAGTTTTATAGTTTTCAATGTACATATCTAACAATTGCTAGTGTGTATAAATAAAATTGATTTCTCTATATTGACCACATTTACTGCAACCTTGATGAACTCATTTTTTGTTTCTAATTATATTTTGTTAGAACTCTTAGAATTTTCCATACCCAAGACCATGTCATTTGCATAGTTGACTTTCTTTCCAGTTCAGATTCTTCATATTTATTTTTCTAGCCTATTTTTCATAATTACACCCTCTAGTAAAATGTTAAAAATAAAAGTGGCAAGAGTGGACAACTTTCAAGTAAATTATGATACGTGAATTATTTGTGATTGTCTTGAAGGTGAAGAAAGTTTCTGTCTACATCTAGCTTGCTATATGTTTTTATCATAAGTTGATTTTGCATTAAGCAAGTGTTTATTCTTCATTTTTGAGGTGATCATGTGGATTTTGTCCTTTATTTTATTAATATAGTGTGTGAATACTAATTTATTTTATATGTTGAACCAAATTTGTGTTACTGATGTAAACATCCTTGGTCATACCATATAATTCTTTTTATATATTACTGATTTGCTTTGTTCAATCTTAGAAAAGATTTTAAGATCTATATTCATAATACACATTAATTTATAATATTCTGTTCTTCAAATATCCTTATTAAATTTCTGTTTGAGATCAGGGTAAATTTGTCTCATAAAATACATTGGGAAGTGCTGTCTTCTCCACTTTGTGTCATTTTTAGTTTTTTCGAACTATTGATAATAGATTGGTATTAATTTTTTAAAGGTTTGCTTGTATACAGCAGTGAATCCTAGCAACAAACACACGAACTTGGAAGGGGATCCTTTGCCACCTGAACCTTCACTTGAGAGCCCAGCCCTGGCCATCATCTAATCTGGGTTCCCAGCCCAGAGAGACTGTGAGTAATGTGTGTGGTTTTGAGGCACTGAGTATGTGGTAATACAGAAACTAATAAGTAGTATACCAGATAGTAAATGTAACGTGGCATCCTGGATTGGATCCCAGAACCAAAGGAGGACATTACTGCAAAGCCTAGTAAAATATGTTAGAAATCTGTACTTCAGTTAAAATTTTTGTACCACATACAACTTCTTTGTTTTCCTAATGATACTATGGTTATATTAGATATTAACATTCCAGATATCTGAAAGGTGTATAAAACTCTCTGTACTATCTATGAATATTTCTGTATATCTAAAGTTGTTTCAAATAGTAAAATGTGTAGATGTTATTTTGGCACACAAAAAACAAACCATAGACAACAACCTCATGTACAGGAAATGAATGGATGTGCAGGGAGGAAGGAGCATCCCACCATTCTGAACATAGGTGCACCTCCTTCAGGAAGACAACATTGAGCTCCAGGGTCTCTAGTCGTCTTTCATCATTGCCGTCGGACTGCACACTCCCCACTCACCAATTTGAGTGTTAGTAACCATATCTTCAAAGATAGGTGCTTGTGCCTCACATATTCCAGAAAGCCAGTTTCAAACTCTATTTTGAAATGAATCTGCAGCGTCCCCTAAAAAGTTACTGAAAGCAATGACTGCAGGATGTCAGAATCCAATATTAAGAAATGTCTATTCAGTGTTTCAACTTCCTCCTGGTTTAGTCTTGGTGGAATACCAGTGTCCAGGAATTTATCCATTTCTTCCTGGTTTACTGGTTTATGTGCATAGAGCTGTTTGGAATAATTTCTGATGATAGTTTGTATTTCTGTGGGATCAGTGGTGATATCCCCTTTACCTAAGTAAAATAAAAATAAAAGAAATGTCAGTGACAGGAAATATAAACTCTATTTCTGCATTCAGGAGAGTGTTTTCTATGTACATGTATTTCTTGTTTTACATGCTCAAAAGGCAGATATACCTTCAAGTCTTTGAGAAAACTGTTATTTTCACTCTACAGAGTGAATCATTAATTACTTGGAACCCTGTAGCCTGTAGACATTGATAGCATAGGATTATATTGTCCCTTGCCAAACCCAAAAGTTGCAAAGTCGATATCGTCATGGTTACAGGTAAGCTGGCTACAAAAAAAAAAATAGTTTGTAAATATGCTAATTTAGGCCAGTCCCTGCTTACAAAGACACAAGGTTTTTGTCAGGTGAAGTAATATGTTATGGTTAGGCTTTGTGTCTTTACCCAAGTCTCATCTTGAATAGTAATCCTCAGGTGTTTAGCTAGAGACATGGTGGGAAGTGACTGGATTATGGGGCGGTTCCTCCATGCTGTTCTCATGATAGTGAATTTTCAAGAGATATGATGGTTTTATAAATGGTAGTTTTTCCTTTGCTGACACACTCTTGCTTGTGCACTCTCTAACTTCCCCACCCCAACTCTGTCTCTCTCTCTGTCTCCTTCCCTCCTTCCCTTCCTCACTCATCTGCTGCCATGTAAGATGGGCCTCTTTCCCCTTCCACCATGATGGCAAGTTTCTGGAGGCCTTCCCAGCCAAACTGAGTCCATTAAATATCTTTTCTTTGTAAGTTACCTAGTCTCAGATATGTCTTTATAGCAGTTTGAAAACAGACTAATACATATATGTTGTATACAGATGGAGAAAACAAGATAGAAAAAAAAAAACAAAAAAAGCCATAAAAGACGTATGTTCAACCCTCCGTGCCATGATCTAAGAGATGGACACGGGCTGAATGAGGATTGTGCACATGTGCTGGCTAAAGAAAGAATCACCCTGCAGGGAGGACTGTCCCCAACCTGCCACCAACAGCTCCCACTTCACAGACCACAGCAATCTGATGGGCAGCACCAGGGCAGTGTCAGGAAACATACTTTAAAAGCCTACAAAGTCGTGTGAATGCATACTGCAATCCATAGAGCTCCACAAAATCAGCGTGATTCCTTTTAAAGTCTTCAATCATGTGGTATATTCTCCACATGAAACCAAAAGCTTCAGTGAGAAAACTAGTTCACACTTAGAGTCTGTAGTGAGAGATAACAGCTGACCTGGACCGTACTTCTCGTGTCTGAGATCAAAATAACGCTTATTTTGGTGCTGTTATTTGACCATATGGGAACTCTTAACTTTTCCACACTCATCTACCTTCTCTCTGAGACATGAAGAGCCTCATTTGTGTTCCACATCTTAACACATGGAGAGTAATTTTATTTATTTTAAATGGAAATACGTTAATACTTAAATGACTTTGGAAATCTCCTTTTTTCTTCACTTTGGTATGCATTTTAAAATCTATCAGGATGTATACTGGAATAGTCTACCTTACCAAACTATGGATCACCAAAGAAAAGACAAAGTGGCAGGGCATAAATGAGGCACAAGAGATCTGGACAAGGAGTGGCCCCTCAAACTGGCAAATTAAAATCAGGTCTGAGAGCTCAGACTTAACAGAAAAAAGCCAATAGACACAAAAGTGTACTGACATGATGTTACATGACACAGTGTGGTGCACCAAGTCCCCAGACAAAACCTCCAAAAGCATGGAAGATATGATTTCCCACGGTACACTAAACCAGCGGATTTCATAGCAGTTTTCAGAAACATGTAATTGCAAACAAGCCAAACTCTTATGTCTCATCGTGAGGTAAATTCCCCAACACACTGCACACCC
>CM052653.1:143589376-143650132 GCA_028533165.1 Leontopithecus rosalia
ATTGGTTTCGAAGAACTTCTTTATTTCTGCCTTCATTTCATTGTTTATCCAATCAACATTCAAGAGCCAGTTGTTCAGTTTCCATGAGGCTGTGCGGTTCTGAGTTAGTTTCTGGATTCTGAGTTCTAACTTGATTGCACTATGCACAAGACTTTTAAGTGGAGACTGAAAATGAAATAGTGGCTCTTAGGCCACACCTCTCTTGATTTGGCACGTGGAGCAGTAGTAACCAGCTCCTGTGGTCCTGGCAGAAGAATGCTTTCTGCTTGTCCCTTGGTTCTGGAACTGGAGGATTCATACTCCACTCAGTATTAAATTGCATTTCTCAGTTGGGAGCTTCTCCCAGCATGTGACCACTGCCTAGATTGCCTTGCTGAGTTCTGCAAGGTCACCTATGAATCAGGTTTAGAATATCTTTCTTCTGTCCCTGCTGGGGTCTGGGAATGCACACATAGCACATCCAGGTACCACTCCTTCTTTCGTGCTCCCCTCCTGTCTAAGTCAGCTCCAGTGTTAAGTAGAATGAAGATAGTCTCTCCCTTTCACATTGTGAAGACTCAGTTCCCCATCTGATACTTGGGGCAAATTGCTGCCTGTCTCTTCTTTTGATTTTTCTGTTGAGTTCCTGTGTTTGTTGGATAAAAATTCACAGTGTAAATCTTTACATACTATTTTGCTGTTTCCAAGCATGTGGGGCACACTCACAAAGACCTCAATCTGCCATCTTGGGGGAAAAAAAAACAAAACATGCTCCACATTATGAATAGAGTGTCTACCAAAGATTTTGGAACTCTCACCCTGAACATGTGTCTGTTCTTCTCCAATTATAGTTATTTTGGGCAGTCATTTTTATGTCAGTGCACAAACATGAATATTTATTTTACTCTTTACATCTACTACTTCATTTATTTGATTGTTCAAATTTTTCCACTGTTAGCGATTGGAAGGTCTTTCCTTTGCATCCTCTGTCATTTTGAAACACCACCATAATTAAGTTTTGATATTGTTATGTGGTTGGTTAGTTGTTTGCATTTTATTGTCTTCTGAACTACTAGGTGCTCAGCCTAATTGTGTTAATTCCCTTGCAAGCCTAATATCAGTCATTTTTTTCAGAGTCCTAGTTATTTTTATTGGAAAATTCAATTAGAAATGGAGATCTTGGACCTGGGTGTATTCAATGCTCCTGGGGCATCTTTATTGAGTCCTGAACTTGTCTGCTGACAGAGTAAAGTCCACACTCCTGCTCCCCATGTATGGGGATACACATATATGTATAAATATCTTATCATTATCTGTACATATCTTTATTAAATTAAACATGAATTCCTAATAATGCCGCAGCTCCAGTATTGGATCTAATCCAGTACTATATTAATCAGTGCACCTTTTACCACTTACTTGTATGTAGCCTACCAGTTTTGCAGTGATAAAGATGGCTCTGTTACTTAATCACTTAATCCAAAACACATGTATAGTGGTTTCAGAATTGGAAATGTATACTGCCCTGAGAAAGAACTCTACCAACTAAAATACTTATGGATGAATCTTCACTCTTTAGATTCAGAATATCCACTTATTTGCTAAGTTACTTGGGTCAGTTGCTATCTCCCCACTCCCTTCTGTGAGGTTATTTCACTGAAGTGTACAGTTTTATTATGTCCATTTTCCCGTGATATCTCCTACCTACTGTATAAGATTTTTTATTTGCTTATTTATATTATAAAGTTATTTAACATTTGTAAGATATAATTATATATTTATCATTATAATATGATACCAGTATGATTTCACTTCCCAGAGGAAATCTGCAGTACCTCACCAGTTTGAACTGCCTCTCTTCTGAGCCCCAAACAAATACCAAATATTTGTCTCTATACTTTTTCACTTTCCAGGGTGTCACATGACTGTAATTATACACAGCATTTCACCTTTTTTAATTTGCTTTTTTTTCCTGCAGTATGTCCACCCTTTAGATTTGTAAAATGTATCCTGTGGTTGTTTAGATTTGCTTTTCCTTATGACAAAAGACTTTAGGCCTCACATTCTGTGTTTAGTGGACATGACTATAGCATCTTTGGGGAAATGTCTATTCAAATAATTTACCAAGTTGATTGTGATATTTTCCTTTTTATCTTTGAGTTGTAAATTTTTTGTGTGTATTTTGTGGATAATAGACCCTTTTATGCTATATGATTGTGAATATTTTCTTCTATTTTAGCTGTCATATCGTAGAAATAAGAGAAATTATTGTTTAACCTAAGAACACAAATATGTATTTCTATATTCTATATATATTCTGTATTTCTGTATTATATATTTCTATATTCTATTGTTTAATCTAAGAACACAAACACATATTTCTGTATTTCTGTATTCTAGATTTGGTCTCTTTAGCGCTTGTATTTGGGTACATGATCATTTTGAGCCAGTTATGTGTGTGTTATGAGAGAGAAGTTCAACTTGCTTGTGGATATTCAATTGTCCTAACAACATTTGGTGTGAAAATATTTTCCATATTGAATTGACTTGCAACCTTGTAAAATTATTTAATTATAAAGGTAAAGGTTAATTTTTGGACACTCAATTCCATTGTATTCCTTTGATTTGTATATTAATTTGTTTTCACTCTGCTATAAATAACTACCTGAGACTGGGTAATTTAAAAAAAGGTGTATTTGACTCACAGTTCCACATACTTGGGGAGGCCTGAGGAAACTTAAAATCATGGCAGAAGGTGAAGGGGAAGCAAAGCACATCTTACATGGTGGCAGAAGGTGAAGGGGAAGCAAAGTACATCTTACATGGTGGCAGAAGAGAAAAAGCCAGCGAGGAACTGCCACACACTTTAAACCATCAGACCTTGTGAGAACTCACTGTCATGAGAACAGCAAGGGGGAAGTTCACTCCCGTGATTCAGTTACCTCCCATCACGTCCCTCCCCTGACACAAAGGTATTGCAATTTGAGATGAGATTTGGGTAGGGACACAGCCAAACCATATCAGTCTGTATGAATGTGTTTATACTAGTACCGCAAATCTTTATTTTGATTGCTTTGTAATAACTATTGAAATTCGGATATATGAGTCTATATTGTGAATTCTGCTTTTCATATGAAATTTCTTTTGGCTGCTTTGCATTATATTGTATTGCATTACACCTGAATTTTAAAATCAGCTTGCTCAGTTAGAAAAAGAATGTTACCTCACATTTTTATAGGGATTGTGATATATCTGTATGTCAATTTGGAAAATATTGACACTTAGTGATATTAAACTCGTGTTTACTTTCCTAGGCTAATTAACCTATCTACATCCTCCACTACAAAAGCAAGTGTCGAAAGCAAGTGTGAAGAGGGAACATCCTTGTCTTGTTTATAGTCTTGGAGAAAGTATTGAGCCTTTTAGATAAATTATGATGACATGTGAGTATATAACATATGATGACATGTATGTCCCTTAAAGAAAGTTTCCTTATTGGCATATTTGCTCTGCATTGTTATGAATAGATTTTTGACTTGTCAAGTGCTTTCTCTGCATCTTTTAGATGATCATGTGGCTTTCATTTTTGATTTTATTAATATAGGACATGACACTAATTGTTTTATATGTTGAACCAAATTTGCATTCCTGAGACAAATATCTTTGGTGATGGTGTATAATTCTTTTTACATTTGCTGATTTGTTTTGCTAGCATTTTCTTGAGGATGTTTGCTTTTACATTTATAAAACATATTGGTCTTATTTTTTTCCCTTGAAATGACTTGCTTTAGTTGTAGTATTAATATAAACTAATTGAGTATATATTGAGAAGTTCTCTCTCCTCCACTTATTTTGTAGTTGTTTAAGTTGAATGAAGAATTTGTGATAGATTGTTATTAATTATTTAAAGGTTGGGAATAATTCACCAATGAAGTCATCTCAACTAACACAGGGCACTGACCCCTAACAACAATCACATGAGGTTGGAAGAGGATCCTTCCTCAGCTGAACCTTCACTTGAGATCTCATCCTTGGCCATCATCTCTATCTGGATTCATGATTCAGAGAATCTGTGAGTAACGCATGTGTGGTTTAGAGCCACTTAGTATGTGATAATTTATTACCCAACAATAAATAATATACCTGACAGTAAATGCAGTATATCCTCTACAGAAAAATGACATTACTGCAAAGTCTAGTCAAATATGGAAGAAGTCTATGCTTCAATAAATAGTTTTGTACAAGTATTTATTAAAAATAATTTTATAAATATATCAAAATTATAAAAATGATTTTTACAAATAACTGGTAGAAAACTATTGAAGCGTAGACTTTTTGTATTTATATTTATAAAAATAATTGGTATAAAACTATTTATTGACACATAGATTTTTTCCATTTTTACTAGATTCATGGTTATATAAGATGTTGCACTGCTGGTAACTCAAGGATATGCAGAACTCTTTGTACTCTCTGTGCATCTTTTTGTATACTTAAAACCATTTCATGGAAAAATCTTCTTTAAAAAGTATCACTTCTTTTTTTTTGAGATGGAGTTTCGTTCTTGATGCCCAAGCTGGAGTACAGTGGTGCAATCTCGGCTCACTGCAACCGTCACCTCTTGGATTCAAGTGATTCTCCTGCCTCAGCTTCCCGAGTAGCTGGGACTACAGGTGCACACCACCACACCCAGCCAATTTTTTTTTGTATTTTTAGTAGAAACAGGGTTTCACCATGTTGACCAGGATGATCTTGATCTCCTGACCTCATAATCTGCCCGTCACAGCCTCCCAAAGTGCTAGGATTACAGGCATGAGTCATTGCCCCTAGCCAAAAATATCACTTTGATACAAAAAAATTCCAAAACATGAACAGAATACCTTTGGCTCAGAAGATGAAAGGGCATGTAAAGAGAGAATAGCAAAGCAAAGCATCTTTCCTTTTTTTTTTTAGATGAAGCCTCACTCTTTTGCCCAGGCTGGAGTGCAGTGGCGCTATCTTGGCTCACTGCAACCTCTGCCTCCCAGGTTCAAGCAGTTTTCTGCCTCAGCCTCACAAGTAGCTGGGATTATAGGAGCCCACCACCATGCCCAGCTGATTTTTATATTTTTAATAGAGACAGGGTTTCACCATCTTGGCCATGCTGGTCTTGAATTCCTGACCTCGTGGTCCACCTGCCTTGGTCTCCCACATGCGGGATTACAGGCATGAGCCACCGCGCCCAGCCGCATCTTTCCATATCTATATACCAACTTGAACACAGGTACAATCTTCCTGCTTCAGGAAGATTCCTTCAACTTCCCAGGGACTCTCTTTCTCTTTCATCTTCCTCATCATATTTCACATTTTTCAGTCACCAGTTTAACATCAGTAACCAGTTTTTCAAAGGTAGGTGTTCATGCCTCAAATATCTCAGAAAGCCTCATTTCCAGATATCATTTAGCAGGACTCAAACAAACAAACTAGAATTTATTCAGCACTTGCAATGAGGAGTGCATTAATGCCAACATGACCATGTTGAGAACAGCACATCCTCTTGTGAATGAAGCATTCATACAGAGTAAGTTGCTGAGACTCAGTAACATGTGTCTACTGTACAAGTAAGGTAACAATCAATATAATATTCTAAAATTCTTTTGGGGACATGAGGGACGTTTGTTAAAGATTTATGAGATGTGAGCAACCAATAGCCTGTGAACACTGATATTTTACAGGTACTCTAAATCAGTAGATGGGCATTTGATTTGCCAGTTAGGGCTGCAGTCAGGGTCTCTGGGCTTCAATGCTGTACACAAAGAATTTCAATGACAGATTTTGGTAACAACAATAACAACCCCTCATCTATTATATTGCGGCCTGCCACTATTTAACTTTATTTCAATGCATGTAAAGACCAACTCTATACTCATTCAAACTAAACAGTGGAATTTGTATAGTGAAGAACAAAGACAAACTTTTTTCCAAATTTCAAGGAAACTGGAGGTTATATAGGGAAACAAATAGAGGTAAAATCTTTTTGTTTAATTCTTACTTTAAAGATAATTGTGTTCTGCTCTTTTAAATGGAAAGCTCTACTTTCATTATTTTATATATAGTGAGTTTATCAGCCACATGTATGAAAATAATACAGGAAAGGTAGTTTTGTGTCAACATGGGTTGTTTATTCACTTTATACACATTATTTGCTTCACCTCTAATGCTTATGTCTTAGCCTTGGTTTTGGTGCAAGATTTAAAGGCCTCAGTCTCCATGCAATATTAAATATTCATTCAAATGACTTTTCTTTGTGCTTCACCTTTGTTTCTGAGTTGCTCCTGTACTTTTGTGATCCATATTTCCATGAGTAATGTTGGCAACAGCAGTTCTGCCTGTATGGATACTGGCATGGATGTTGTCTCCCATTCTTACCACTGGATGTGGAGAATGGCTTCATAAAATTTAGCCAATCTGTTCTCATCTCTCAGTTCCATCTTCTCAACTCAGAGTGTCTTCCAAAGTCCATGCCACGCCATAGCCTGGAAATTCTTCCAAAGCACTGTCTTCAGGCAAAAGTGGGGTTCATGTTGTTGTCTCTGTGTCTCAGGTATCATTGTCCTTCATTGTTTGATAAAATCTGTCTTACAAGCCATTATTCTATACACTTTGCCCCTTTTTTCACTTGTTCATACATGTGGTATGGCAGGTTTAGTCCTGGGGGGAGGGCATTAGAATAGGGTTTTGCATATCTAGAGATGTGGATTGTTGGGACACATCTTAGGACCTGACTGCCAGATCAGATCCTGGCCAATCTGCATCGTTTTCTCAGTCTTTACTTACTTTGCTGACCTTAACCCTTGTGAAAAGAACTTGTTGGGTATTTTGCAGAATGTATCACAATATGGATTTGTTATATTTTTCATAATTTGACTAAGATTATTCATTAATATGGGCCGGGCGTGGTGGTTCACGCTTGTAATCCCAGCACTTTGGGAGGCCGAGGCAGGTAGATCACAAGGTCAAGAGATCGAGACCATCCTGGTCAACATGGTGAAACCCCGTCTCTACTCAAAATACAAAAATTAGCTGGGCATGGTGGCAGGTGTCTGTAATCCCAGCTACTCGGGAGGCTGAGGCAGGAGGCGGAGGTTGCAGTGAGCCGAGATCGTGCCATTGCACTCCAGCCTGGGTAACAAGAGTGAAACTCCGTCTCAAAAAAAAAAAAGATTATTCATTAATATATATGCATATTTAACGAACTTTGAAGAAAAAAAAACCTAAGCAATATGTTATTTAGAAATACACATTTAGAAAATGATAAGAATGTTGTCATAATAAAAAAGGGAATTCAACATCAGAGTAACATTCACCAGGTAAAGGAGAGAAAGGAACTGGGGAGATATATACATGGCATATTGGTGTATCAACAGCATGGATAACATTCTGTCATCTTCTGAGTAGATTAAGAAAAACAGAAAATAATTTTTCTATTCTAGAATAAGTTTACAGAACACTTGGAAGTCAGTACAGAGAGTTTATATATACATATACACACACATGTCCAACACATGGTTTTCCTTATTGTTCACTTCTTACGTTAGTTTGGGATTTTTTTCACAATTATCACGCCAATATTAAGCAGTTTCATTCACTAACAACTGTACACTAATTGTTCACTGATTTAACATTTAATTTAGTATCCATTTTTTGTTACAGCATCATATCCAGGATACTCTATCACATGTAGGTATCATGCCTCTTTGTGCTCCTTTTAACTATGCCAGTTTCTCAGGACTTTTTGTTTTTCGTGATATTTATCCACATTTGGGATTCATTATTTATGTTTTTCTCATGATAAGACTGATGTAGGTTCAGGTAAGGAAAACCACAGATGGTAAGTTCTACACCAAGGGGAAGTACTATTGACATGCTTTAAAATTAGTGACATTAGGTTGATCACCTGTATGAGGTAGTTTAGGTCTTTTACCCAATATAAAATTAATCTATTTCTTGGTCAGGCATGGTGGCTCACACATGTAACCCCAGCACTTTGGAAGGCCAAGGTGGGTAGATCACAAGGTCAGGAGTTCAAGACCAGCCTGGCCAAGATAGTGAAATCCCATCTCTACTAAAAACACAAAAATTGGCTAGGCGTGGTGGCAGGCACCTGTAATCCCAGCTACTTGGGAGGCTGAGGCAGAGAATTGTTTGAACCTGGAAGGCAGAGGTTGCAGTGAGCCCAGATCATGCCACTGCACTCCAGCCTGGGTGACAGAGCAAGATTATGTCTCAGAAATAATAATAATAATAATATGTGTTTTCTGTTTACCATGTTGCCCTTTTTTTTAAGTCACTAAATATAAAACATACTTAACAAGTGGGAAATTATGCTTCAACATTTTATGACAGTACTTGTAGGCATGTTTATTTTCCTTGGGCCATTTTTCTGTTTTCCGTAATGCATTACATATTTATTTAATCATTTGAATCATACAGTAAATCATATAATTTATTGTATGCTATACTAATTTATATATTTTGTTGCTCATGGCTTCAGTGTTGGTCATTGGAAGGTCTTTCCCTTGGCTCCTGTAAAATTTGAAATTACATCATGCTGTTTGATTTTGTTTGTTTGTTTGGTTTTATTGTTCTTTAACATTATTTTACTTGCTAGAATTTTAAGGTGTTCCAGGCTTATCATGTTTTTTTGCCCAATCTACGTATTAAGCATTTTTCATGGAATCTTAGTTGCTTGTTTCGGTGAATGATATTAGAAACAAAAATTTGGGTAGTGTGTGCTCTCATTCCCACTTTCATAGTGAGACAGTTTGTCTTCTTTGTGTATTCATTGAGTCCCAAAATACTTGCATAGTGGTTTCAGAATTGGTAGTGGATAATGACTATACCAACTGAATAAGATGCTCATGCAAATCACTTGCTCTTTAGGCTAGAATCTCTCCTTATTTCCTAAATTACTTGGGTCAGCCTTTTTTTCAGATATTGGGCAATACCCTCAATATCACTTCCTGCATTTTTTTACTTTATTTTTAGGGAATTTCTCTCAAAGCCATGTCTCCTCCTTATCTTTCTTGATTTCTGGAGCAAATAATTCCCCACAAAGGGAAATTCTAGTCTACCTTCAATAGTCCATGATAGAAAGAACCTGTAGAAACATCCCTGCATGCCTCAGTACAAGCTCAGTTAACACAGTGGGCATGGCCTTCCCCTCTAAACCACTCCCACCATGGACTGGGCAGCAGCTTGTTATCCCTGGTAATCTTCCTTGATTCAGAATCTACTGTGTCTAATATTAATACTGTTATTCCAGCTATTTTATAATTAGTGTTAGCAGGATATATTTTATTGCATTCATTTACTTTAAAATCATATGTGATAATATTTAAAGTGGATTTCTTATGACAACATACAGTTGTGCCTTGCTTTTTCACCCACTCTGACAATCTTATCTTTGAGTTGATTCAGTGATACATCTCACAATTAGAAAAAGCTGTCATACTAGTTAACTTACACTATGTCCTAAAAATGTTATTAGTTCATACAATCCGGCCAACATTCAAGAAGTAGGTGCTATTACCATTCCCATCGTCCGACACTGAATCTGACCCAAACACTCTGAAGGAACGATGTCGAGGAATCTGAGCTTGACTCAGTCTATGCCCAGAGGCCTAGCTCATATGTGCTGTGTTCCAGTGTGTATTCTTATACATGGTAAATGCTTTCTAGGGCTAGTTGCAGGACTCTTACCCTGCTTTATGGTCATGAAGATATTTTCCTGAATTGTCTTCTATAGACTACTTTAAATATTTTTATATTTGGCCTATGATCCACCTGGAATTAACTTCATGTGTAATGTGAGGCCAAATGTCAGGTTTTAATTTCCCTAAAAGGATATTCTATTTTCTAAGACATTTTTATAAAAATTCATCTATTCCCTTTCACTGACTTATAAAATATTTGGTCATGTATATATATGTCTATTTTTCAGCTGTGTTTTCTTTTTTTACAGGCATGTGCCATCATATACAGTTTATTTCTATATTTTTGGTAGAGATCGGGTCTCACCATATTGGCCAGGCTGGTCTCTACCTCCTGACCTCAAGTGATCCGCCCACCTTGGCCTCCCAAAGTGCTGGGATTAAAGGTGTGAGCCCACATTTTCACATCTTTCAAATAGAATGCATAAAGAACTTGATACTCTGAAAACACTGTTGGCCAGACAGCAGTCAAACTGTGATTGCCCTTATTGGCACACACGTGAACTTGGTGTAAAAACCTTCCATAGTCACATTCTAGTGATATTGTCAGCCTGAAAACTTGCAAAGGGGCCATGAACAGGTTGGAAAAGTAATCAGACATGAGTAGTACAGGATACTCCTAAGAAATGCACATCAACAAAGCTTTGATTAGCAGAAATGTTGATAATGTAAGAAAAATCCTGGTTAAGATGTATTGAAAAGTGATTCAGAAGAGTTTGTTCTGACTGAGTAAAATTTTAGGATACTTATGTTAATGTGTTTTGCTTCTATTTCCCATCTCATATAATCATGTGTAATATAAAACAAGTATCTACATTAGTCATACAACAAATATCAACATTTGTACATTTGTAATAATTCTAAGTATGTTTTTAATTCAATGTTTTCAATTATTTTAATATGAAATAAAAATAAGTGATAGGAAGTTATCATTTTTCAATAGATTTGCTTTCTCATAGTGACATAAAATAATGAGGCATTTTTCAGTTGCTTCAAATAATACTGCTTGCATTACTTAGAGAAAGCTGTCAGTAAATACTGACAGTGTTTGTTAAAGACCTTCTATTAGTCTAAATACTTCATGTATCATTAGTTCGTTCAGTCCTCACAACTCAAGCAGTGGCCACTACTACCTCTTCCATGGTTTAGTAGTTCTGAGTCTGAACTAAAGCCCGACAGGAAAGGAATAGAATAACCTTCATCTTGATTCAGTCTGTCTCCACAGTCTTCACACACATCAACTCTGCTACAATACCTTTATCTTATAGGACAAATACTTGCTTGGTGTAGTTTAGGAATTCTTACCCTACCTCATGGTCATGACCTTATCTCCCTAAGGTTTTAAATTTTGCATTGAATATTTTATACTTAGGTTTATGATCTATGTAGAACTGTTTTTGTGTGTAATGTGCATTTATAGGTAGATAGCTTTTCCTCTGATGGATACTCAATATCCTGAAATATTTCTTGAAAATCCTCCAAAAATATTTTCTTATGAATTATTTGCATATATGTGTGTGTGCGTGTGCGCGTGTGTGTATATATGTATCAATTTTCAGCTCTTTTCGTTTGTTCATCTCACTATCTCTATACAAATACCACACTGTCTCGTTATTAAGTGTTCCTTTAACACAAGAATTTCTCCTCTAGCACCCATTCCATGAACTTCTGTGCTATTTTGTAATGAAGACAGGAGTAAAAGCCTCAATGCCTTGCACCTGCACCAATATTCCAAGTTGTACCCTCAATAAAGAAAGGGCTTAGATCTTTAGAACATGGCTGTTTTTCTTTTTTTTTTTCTAGTAGGTTTTTGAATTTTTTTATTGCATTTTAGGTTTTGGGGTACATGTGCAGAACATGCAAGATAGTTGCATAGGTACACATGTGGCGGTGTGTTTTGCTGCCTTCTGCCCCTTCACCCACATTTGGCATTTCTCCAACATGGCTGTTTTTCTGTAAGGTCCTGGTGAGGCAGGCAATTGCCCCACACCACTCTCCATTGTTTTAATTTAGTATGTTCTCAGTGAATTTGCTTCAATCTCATGCCTTCTCATTTTCTTTCTTGCTTTCTGAAGCCTGGGAAAATTTCTACTCAAGCAGCAAGAGGGAGAAGGGAGGGACCCGGTACAGATATTGGTGAGTGCCTCCTGCACAAACACAGGCTGCTACTACACAGTGTTTACCCCCTTCAGACTACACCCATTAAAGACAGTGCATAAGCAGATGCAGGAGAGCTGAGCCCATCTCTGTGGTATGTGCATGGGAAACACCAGCATTTCCTTGCCCTACTTCTGGTGTTGGTTGGGGAATTCAGTTATGTCATAGAAAGATCGAGTGTGTCTCAAGGATCTAGAAATAGAAATACCATTTGACCCAGCAATCCCATTACTGGGTATATACCCAAAGCATAATAAATCCTTCTACTATAAAGACACATGCACATGTATGTTTATTGCAGCATTGTTCACAATAGCAAAGACTTGGAACCAACCCAAATGTCCATCAATGATAGACTGGATAAAGAAAATGTGGCACATAGACACCATGGAGTACTATGCAGCAATAAAAAGGATGGGTTCATGCCCTTTGCAGGGATGTGTATGAATCTGGAAACCATCATTCTTAACAGACTAACACAGGAACAGAAAACCAAATACCACATGTTCTCACTTGTAAGTGGGAGTTGAACAATGAAAACACATGGACACCGGGAGGGGAACATCACACACCAGGATCTGTCAGGAGATGGGAGCTAGGGGAGGTTTAGCATTAGGAGAAATACCTAAGGTAGATGATGGGTTGATGTGTGCAGCAAACCACCATGGCACGTGTACACTTACTTATGTAACAAACCTGCACATTCTGCACATGTACCCCAGAACTTAAAGTATAATAAAAATAATTAAATAAATACATTGTGATGCAGAATGTTGCTAGAAAAAAGATCAAGTGTATCAAAGAATTATTCCATTTACTGTCCAAAAACAAATGACCACATCATGCCTTGTCTTGTAATGTTTGTTCCATGTTTGTTTTAGTGTGGAAAGGCCTTTGACATTTGTATTATAAATGAACATTGTTATCATCACATAACCATGTAGAATTAAATTTGAATTATTGTATTATTAGTGCCTTTATTTAAATTAACCATAATTATTTTTCAAAATATCCTTCAATTATTTATATACTTTAATGAATCACTCTTTATTAAATCAAATGGAAATGTTACCCATTCTCTATGAAGTGTTTTCCAGAAATTTCCTCTGAGATATTTCTAGTTGAAAAGAAGAGGAGCAGAAAGTTTGCTGGTAACCACAAGACAAAATTTTCTAGAGACTAATACTTAAAAAGGGTTCTGTATATGCTTAGTTTGTTCTAATTTGCAAGGTTCACAAGCATTAATTTGAATAGCTGGAACATCACGGCTCCCTTCCAGGACACAAAGACCAGTTATTTCTTTAATATGCATAAATAAACTTCAGCGTATTGTTTTTCCTTTCCGAAATTTACAGACATTGGCTTGAATCTCTGATTCCTTCTACATAATTTTTGTAAACATCTGCATGGCATTTCCTTGTACTGATGGCTCATAATATAAGTATGTATTCTTCTCTTATTCTTTAATGAGTAAATACCAAAATTGCCTTTTCAGTTAAAAAAGGAAAGCTACTCTAAAAATTTGCACATACAGCTTCACACAGCAAATATTTTCAGATTGTGGTCTGTAGAAAAGTTGCAACTTACATTTATTTCCCTTTATCAGATAATCTTTTAAAAGTGATTTATGCTTGTGCCATTTTAGATTACCAGAAAATCTTCAGAGTAGGATCTGTCTGCTACATGTGTGGAGCTCAAAGAACAACATGAAGTTGCCATGTTCTATGATGCTTATGCCCAACGGGGTTTCAGAAAACTTGACAAAAATTATAATGTGGAAGAGTTCCCCTTGGGAACTGAGAGGGCAGGTTTCAGGCCTGGGAAGCCTCCAGGAGGAGGAGCAATGGAGAAGGCGCTGGAGAGTGAGGGACAGTGGGTCCAGCGGACAGGGGAGAGAAAGGGAGAGGAAGGAGTGTGTTGAGCATGAGAAGAGGGCAGTGGATTGAAAGGACTGTTGGGGTGAGTAATAGGTGAGGAGATAGAGCAGGAAGGGCAGGCATGGAGGGACTGGGCAGGGGAGGCAGACAGGGTCGCTTCCTGAAGACGGCATTCTGTAGGAAGGGATTTGAATGTCTGGGTCTGGTTCCCTGAGATGTTACCCCAGCCCATGAGTTCAGCCTTTCGGGAGGACGGTGAGGAGCGAGTGGGCCCTGTCCACTGGGGAGGCTCCTGGGCTCTACCAGTGGGGCATGGGTCTGGGAGAAAGGAGGGTGGAGAAGGGCAGAGAGGACCCCTGGCTGCCTGACTGGAGAGCTCATGGAGCTTGGATGCCCTTGTTCGCCTTCTTTTCAGCATGTCTTGACCCTCACTGCCCCGCCGGTATAGGTTTTTGATCCCTCCGCCCTTTTGCAGGTATAGGTGGGATCCGTGGACCAAAAAACTCACAGCTGCCGGCTCCTCTCCACTTGGCTCCCATACCTGGGAGGCTGGGAGCTGCCTGGCCGGAAGTGCGCGTGCGGGGGTCGCAGCTGCGCAGTGAGGGGACCCGAGGCTGCTGCGCAAGCCGGGCTGAGGGGTGGGAGCCGGGCACGCGGGGGGCGTGAGGGCCGCAGGCGGAGAGTGAGGATGACGCGGGCGTGAGGGTGGCTGTTTGCAGGGTCGGCGTTTGGATTTCACGGTGGCTTCTCCGCGAACGCGCGCAGGTTCCCGAGACGGCGCCTGCCAGGGTCGTCATCCATGTTTCATCTACAAACCTCAGGATTTTCTGGTGTTTTCCAGACTGTAACGTAAATTTTTATGCTTTTTCTCTCTCACACATGTGCCATTTTATATTATGTACATAGCAATAGTATTTTTCTAAATTTTCTATTTGTGAATAATTCATAAAGAATGTACCAACCCATTTATTTTTAATGGACACTGGGTATATTTATGGATTACAATGTGATGTTTTGATTCTTGCATTCATTGCAGAGTATTCAAATCAAGCTAATTAACACATGCATCAACTCACCAGCAGACCAACATTAAAAATCTATTATTTAGCAATTCTAAAATGTATAGCATGATATCAGAGCAAATGAAACTGCCTGGCCTTAGTAGCCCGAGACTCATCATTTCTGAAGGCGGGAGGGTTCCCATTTGTGAGGGTGTCATTGCTGCATGCCCTTAACGGGGGGTGTTTGAGGTGCTTCGTTTGCCCTGTTAATTTTGGATGCTTCTGTGTTCTAAGAACTATTAAGATAATACGTTTGAAAAATCCAGTTGCTCTAACTTTTACTTCGTTTTACTCTTCTAACAAGGTTATAGCTTTTCTTTTACTGACTTTGGTTTGATATATTCTTCTTCTTCTAGATTCCAAAGGTTTGCATTTGGAAATGCTCTACGTTCCAAATGCCGTACGTTTCCCTATATGCTCTGTTTTCCCTTCATTCCACAAATTTTGATAAATTCTGTTTTTATTTTTATTTAGTTGGAAAAAATCTTTAAAATTTCCTCTGAGGCTGTCTTGTTTACTTTTTATGCATTTTGGGATTTTCAGTTATCCTTCCAGTTATCCTTTGATTTCTGTTAAATCCACTGTTGTGTGAGAGCTGACACTGTATGATTTCCATTTTTTAAAATTGATAGGGTATGTGTATCATACCTGAATGTGGTACGTTTTGCAGAATATTCCATGTGAGCTTAAGAAGAATGTGTCATTTGCAGTAGTTGAGAGAAGTAGATTGTAGGTGTCAGTTATGCCCAGTTGCTTGTTGGTGCTATTGAGTTCAGCTTTTGTCTCCTGCCTCTCTGTATCTGATGTAGGCTGTTAATGTTTCCAACTATAAAGCTGAATTGCTGAATTCATCTTTTTCTTTGTGGTTCTGTTAATTTCTCCCTCATTTAGTTTACCTTCTGTTGTCAGGCTCTTAGGCTTTAAGAATTATGACATTTTGTCATAACTGACAGATTGAAGAGTGGCTCTTCATCTCTATGTAGTGCCCGTCTTTATTCCTGATAGCTTTCCTTGCTTTGACGTCTGCTTTGCCTGTAATTAATATAGCTCCTCTGTTTACTTTGATTAGAGTTAGCATCGTATATTTTGCTCATTTACTTTTATTTGTCTCTAAGTTGGGTTTCTTACAGGTAACATATCTTGTGTTGTGTCTTTTTTTAATTCACTTTGTCAAGTTGTATCTTTAATTAGTGCAGTTAAACCATAAACATTCAAAGTGATAATTGATTTAGTTGGATTAATATTTACCATATTTTTTACTGTTTTCTACTTGTTGCCCTTGTTATTTCTTCCTACTTCATCTTCCGTTCATTTTCTGCCTTTTGTGGTTTTCACTGAGCATTTTATGTTATTCCATTTTACATTTTTATATTAGTTATGATTTTAACTTTATTGGTTTAATATTTTATATCCTTAATTTATTATGAGAAAATTTCTTGGAAATAATAGGAAAAATTATTAGATTATATGTGTCTATGTATCTTATTTGTATGTATATATGTACAGACATGCACATTTTCGTGTGTGTGTGTGTGTGTGTGTGTGTGTGTGTGTGTATGAAATAGATGCCAGCAATAAAATAAAGGAAAAGAGAATAGAATTAAGATTATGTTGTTATTATAAGATTTCAATAATACCTGTGAAGCAATATAGTTGTATTTGAAAAGTGACTTGGGTTAATTTTAAATATAATATTTCCAACTGTAAAACAGTCTGCTGCACAAAAAAAACCCTTCCTTCCTGACTATTGACAATAGAGTGAATAAAGTGCCTTGCCAAGTGGGCTTTTCTTACATGAAAATGATTCATAAAATCCATCAAGGGAAAGAGATTTCTGACAAGAATAACATAATCATATGCAATGTATTTGATGTATGAATCTAAGTGACATTTCCACATCTTTGTGTTACTGTATTGTTTCAAAGCAAGTCACATTTCCTGCTTATACTCACTGGAGTGAGATTAGATTAGATAGGAGAAGGTGGGGATAACAATTGGACAGCAACTTAATGTCTGCTTGACACATCAGGTATTCTCCTGTATGAATCAGGTGCTCTCTTCATCTCACTTATTTTTTGTGACCTTAACCCTTTTGAAAAGTACTGGTCAGATATTTTATAGAATGTCCCACAGTATGATTTTGTTTGATGGTTTCTCATGCTTATGCTAGGCATATGGATGAATTAAACACAGTCACTTAAATTTGAAGACAAAAAAAAAAGACCTAAAAAGTAATATTTATAAATAAAAACTCAAGAAGAAAAATAATTTTTAAAAATATGGAATGGCAAAGAATTCACAACATAAGTTTAGTGGTTAAGGCAAACTATCAAGTTAAGGAGATACACAAAGGAGGTATCAACAATTTTGTTAATCATCAGTTTTCTTAAGCTTGCAAGTGACATTTTTTTAAAAAGACATTTTTGGGGCTGGACACTATGGCTCATGCCTGTAATTCCAGCACTTTGGGAGGCTGAGGTGGGCAGATCACTTGAGGTCAGGAGTTCGAGAGCAGCCTGGCCAATATGGTGACACCCCGTCTCTACTAAACATACAAATAATAGCTGGCCATAGTCGTACGTTCCTGTAGTCCCAGCTACTCAGAAGGCTGAGGCAGAGAGTAACTTGAAAAGATGGAGAAGTTGCAGTGAGCCAAGATCATGCTGGGTGACAGTGAGACCCTATCTTAAAAAGCAAACAACACATTTTTTAAAAGAACGGTTTTACATTTGCAGAGTAATTACAAATATGGTAAAGAGTTTCCATATACTCCACTCACAGCATCCCTTGTTATTTACCTGGTACATTAATGTAGGACATTTGTCAAAATTGACCAACGAATATCATGTATTATCATTAAGTACTATATATGCTTTCTTCAGATTTCCTAGTTTTCACTTAATGTTGCTTATGTTTTAGAATTTCATCCAGGACACATTATCACATTTAGATACCATGTCTTTAAGTTTCTCAGTTTCCTTGTTTTTGATATCATTGACATTTCTAATTTGGGATTTCTCTGGTGTTTCTCTCATGATGAGACTGAATTTGTGAGTTTCGTGGAGGAAGATCACAGATAAAAAGTGCCATTCTCATCCCATATTATCCAGGACACAGTCTATCAACAGACTTTATCAGTGTCAATATTAATTTGATCACCTGGATGAAGTAGTTTCTAACAAATTTCTTCTTTAATTTTAAATATAATTTTTCCCTTTTTTCATGTTGTATATATAGGAAACAAAACAGTCATCATATACAACACACGCTTAAAAAGTAGTTAATCATGCTGCACTGCTTTCTTGGGGTAGATTTTTTAAAATTTTAATAGCTTTCTAGTTTCAAGTGGTTTTTGGTTACATGGATGATTGGCATAGTGGTGGAGTTTGGGATTTTAGTGTACCCATCACATGAATAATCTAAATTTTACCTCATAGGTTAGTTTTTCATCCCTCACCCCTTTCAGTCTTCCTCCTTTCTGAATGTTTAATGTTCTTGATTGCACTTTGTATGTCCCTGAGGAGCCATTGCTTACCTCGCACTTATAAGTGAGAACATGCAGTATTTGGTTTTCTGTTCCTGAGTTACTTCCCTTATGACAATGACCTCCAGTTTCATCAAAATTGCTACAAAAGACATATTCTGTTCTTTTCTATGAGTGAGTAGTATTCTGTGGTATAAATACCACATTTTCTTTATCCACTAATTAGTTGGTGGGCACTCCAACTGGTTTCATAATTTTTCATATTTTTGCAATTGTAAACCTAGAAGTACAGATGTATTTTTGATTGAATGACTTCTTTTCATTTGGGTCAATACCCAGTAGTGGGATTGCTGGATTGAATGTTTGACCTGCTTTTAGTTGATTGAAAAATCTCCACACTGTTTTCCATACAGCTTGTACTAATTTATGTTCCACACCTAAAGGTGTGTAAGCATTCCCTTTTCGCCTTATCCACACCAGTATCTCTCATTTATTGACTTTAATAATGGCCATTCTGAGTAGGTAGGGTGATATCTCACTGTGGTTTTCATTTGCATCCGAGATGCTTATTCATGTCGAACTGTGTTCCTGTGTTTTTTGGCCATTTGTCTATATTTTGGAAACTATCTGTTCGTGTCATTTTCTCACTTTTTAATGGGATTATTCATTTTTTTCTTGCTGATTTGTTTGTGTTTCTTGTAGATTCTTGATTAGTCCTTTGTTGGATGTATAGTTTTTAAATATTTTCTCCCATTCTGTAGGTTGTCTTTTTACTCTGTTATTTCTTTTGCTATGAAGAAACCTTCCAGTTTAATTAAGTCCCATTTATTTATTTTCTTACATTGCAATTACTTTTGGAGTTTTAGTCAAACGCATTCTTTGCCCAGGCCAGTGTTCAGACCATTTTTTTTTCTAGTTTTTGTTCTAGGATTTTCTGGTTTCACGTTTCACATCTGAGTCTTTAATCCATCTTGAGTTAATTTTTGTATATGGTGAGATATAAGGATCCAATTTCATTCTTTTGCATGTGGCTATCTTATTTTCCCAGCACCATTTATTGAGTAGGGTGTTTGTTCCTCAGTGTATGTTTTTGTCTGCTCTGTTGAATGTCAGTTGATTATAAGCATTTGGCTTCATTTCTGGGGTCTCTATTCTGTTCCATTGGTCTCTATGTCTATGTTTATACCAGTGCCATGTTAGTGTGCCAGCAGATGTTGTAATGGACTGTTTCTTGACCTCGGGCCAGGATGCAGTGCTTGCAGGAAAGTGCCAGCTGCCCTCATGGTGGTGGGATTTATGTTTACCCTTTGTTACCCAGGGGAAGTACTCAGGTGACGATGAGCAGGGACATGAAACTCCTAAATGTCCCTGTTCCTGTTCTACTACTAGGGCAGGTAGAGGGGGAAAGCTGGGAGGGAAGTCAGGAAAGTCCACACTCTAGCTCCCCGAGTGTGGGCACACGCAGCAGCCCCAATGGAGGTCGGTTTATAGTTTCCTGGCCACTAGTCTACGATAACATTCCAGGGAGAAGGAGAACACCTTCTGCTTCATGAGAGTCTGTGAATGGAGGGATGGGTAGCAAGTGGCAGGTCAGTTCCCATGACCTTGACACAGCAGGTCTCACACATGCAGATTTCTGATGGCAAAAAGCCACAACAGCCAGCTAGGTCCAGGCAGTCCAGGCTCAGAAGACAAACCACGAGACTTACCACTGGAGGCTGAAACTGAAACAGTGGCTCTGAGGCTGCACACCCCTTGATTTGGCATGTAAAGTGGGAGTACCCAGCTCCCATAACTCTGGCAAAAGAACACTTCCTGCTTGCTCCTTGGTTCTGGTCATAGGGTTCATCCCCTATTCCATATTGGATTTCATATCTCAGTTGGGAGCTTCTTTCAATGTGTGATCACTGCCTCTACAAGGTTCCCCTATGAATTAGTGTCAGAATTATTGTCCTTCTGTCCCTGCTGGGGTCTGGGAGTGCACACACAGCACATCCAGGTGCCACTCCTTCTTTCATGCTCCCCACCTCTCTAAGTCATCTCCAGCGCTGGGCGGGGTTAAGGTGCTTCCCCACGGCCTGAATTGCCTGGCTCCCTAGTGGGAGTGTGTATCAGGAGATAGTCTCCCACTTTTGCACTCTGAAGACTCAGTTTCCCATCTGACACACAGTGCAGGTTGCTGCCTGCTGCTCCTTTCAAATTATCCCAAGTTTATTTCACTTTTTCTGTTGAGTTCCTGTGTTTGTTGGATACAAATTTTCAGTGTAAATCTACACACGATTTTTCTGTTTCTGAGCAGGGAGGTGTACTTACAAAGCCTCCAATCTTCCATCTTGAAACAAAACCAAAAACAAAACATTATAGTAGAATTTTTACAAAACTTATTTGGAACTTTCACCATGAACATGTGTCTGTTCTCCTTTAATTATTATTATATTTATTCAGTCATTATTATGTCAGAACCAAACATGGATATTTATTTTACTCTTCTATTACTTCATTTATTTGATTGTTGAAATTGTTACAGTGTTGGCTATTGGACCCTCTGTCAATTTTGAAATGCCACCGCCATTAAGTTTTGCTGTTGCTATGTGCTTGTTCAGTTGTTTGCATCGTTGTTTGGCATTTGATTTTTTTCTGGCATTACTAGGGCTCAGGCTAATTGTACTGATTCCCTCACAAGCATAGTATTAACTTTTTTTTTCTACAGAGCGCTAGTTCTTTTTATTGGAAAATTGAATCACAAATGGAGACATGGTCCTGGATCACTCCTGTAGCATCTATATTCATGACCTTGCCTGCTGACAGAGCAAATAAATCTGCGTATACTGATTCATATGTTTTTGTATGTATATATGTACATGCACACACATATGTATGTTTATGTATATGCCCACACATATATATAAATATTTTTACCATGTTTCTGTATGTATCTTTAGTAAGTGAAACATGAATCCCTTATAATGCTCCAGCACTTCATGATGTAATCTGGTACCACATGAATCAGTGCATCTATTCTCACTTACTTGTATGTAGCCTACCACTCTAACAGTGCTAAAATGGTTCTGTTATTTAATCACATAATCCAAAAGACATGTATAGTGGTTTCAGAATTGGAAACGTATACTCCCTTGAGAAAACAACTTGACTAACTAAAGTACTTAAGGATAAATCTTTACTCTAGACTCAGAAAATCCACTTACTTGCTAAGTTACTTGGGCCAGCTGGTTTCCCCTCTCCCTTCCTTCCGTGAGGTTATTTCACTGATGTGTTACACAGTTATATTATGTGCATAGTCCCATGCTATCTCCTACCTACTGTATAAGGTTTTTAATTTGCTTATTTGTATTATACAGTTATTTAGGATTTGTAAAATATAATCATGTATTTATCATTACAGTACGATACTACAGTAATTTCACTTCCCAGAGGAAATCTGCTGTGCCTCACCAGTTTGACCTGCCTCTCTTCCAAGCCCCTGGTAAATGCCAAACATTTTATTGTCTCTATGCGATTTCACTTTCCAGAGTGTCACAAAACTAGAATTACACATAGTATTTCGCATTTTTGTATTTTGCTTTTTTTTTTGCAATGTGTCCTTTAGATTTGTAAAGTGTATCTATCTCATGGCTGTTTAGATTTGCATTTTCCTGATGCAAAAGACTTAGGCCTCCCATCATGTGGTAATTAGACATGACAGTAGTATCTTTAGACTAATATCTATTCAAATAATTTACCAATTTGATTGTGATATTTATCTTACTATTTTTTAGCTGTAAAATACTTTTATATTTTGGGGATAATAGACCCTTTTCTGCTGTGACTGCAAAGGTTTTCTTCTATACATTGTGTTATCTTTTTACTTTTAGTGAAGTACTCTGAATTCCAAAATATTTTAATTCTATGAAGTTAAATATATTCATATTTTTGTTTGTTTCTTTGTTTGTTTTGAGACTGTCTCACTTAGTCACCCAGGATGGAGTGCAGTGGTGTGATTTTGGCTCACTGCAACCTTTGCCTCCTGGATTCAAGTGATTCTCCTGCCTCAGCCCAGTGAGTTGCTGGGATTACAGGCACCCACCACCACACCTGGCTAGTTTTTGTATTTTTAGTAGAGATGGGGTTTCACCATGTTGGCCAGACTGTTCTCAAACTTCTGACCTCAGATGATCCACCTGCCTCAGGCTCCCAGTGTTCTGGGATTACAGGCGTGAGCCACAGTGTCTGGCCCGTATTTATTACTTAACTGTTCTTGGACTTTAGCTGTCATGTCTTAGAAATATAGAAATTATTGTTTAACTTAAGACAACAAATATGTGTTCACATATTATCTTCTGTGGGTTTGTTCTGTTTAGCTCCTATATTTGGATATATGATCATTTTGATCCCAGTATGTATATGGTATATGAGAGAAGTTCACCTTGATTGTAGATACTCAGTTGTCCTAGGCAACATTTGATGGAAACCTGTTTTCCATATTGAATTGAGTTAGCAATCATGTAATATCATTTGACCACAAAAGAAAAGGTTAATTTTTGGAATTCAGTTCTATTTTTTTTGTCGGTAAGTCTATGTTTATACTAGTAACACAAATCTTGATTACGATTTCTTTGTAGTAACTTTTGAAATTGGAATACATGAGTCGATTTTGTGAACTCTGCTTTTCATTTCAAAATTTTCTGGTGGTATTATATTTTACATTAATTTTAGAATCAGCTTGCCAAGTTAGAAAAAAAGTCACCTTCTATTTTTAACGAGATTGCATTACATCTATATGTAATGCAGTTTGAATCATAAATTATAGAATTTGAAAAATATTGCCACCCAGCAATATTAAATCTTGTGTGTGGTTTATTTGTTTGTTTGTTTGCTTTTTGAGATGGAGTCTCACTCTGTTGCCCAGGCTGGAGTGCAGTGGTGCAGTTTTGGCTCACTGCAACCTCCTCCTCCCAGGTTCAAGCAATTCTCACACCTCAGCCTCCTGAGTAGCTGGAATTACAGGCACCCACTACCATGCCTGGCTAATTTGTGTATTTTTAGTGGAGACAGGGTTTCACCATGGTGGTTAGTCTGGTCTTGAACTCCTGACCTTGTGATCTGCCCGCCTCAGCCTCTCAGAGTGCTGGGATTACCAGGCCATCCCTGGCCTTGTGTTTATTTTTACTGACTGTTTACCCTGTTTACATCCTCCTGTACAATGTTGAAAACAAGTGTCAAGAGTAGACATCTTTGTCTTGTTTCTAATCTTATGGAAAAAATAGAGACTTTCAGATAAATTATGATGATATGTGAGGTTTTCATGAATGCCCTTTAAAATAAAGAATGTTTTCTTAAAGGCTTAATTTGCTTTGTATTGTTATCATAAATGGATTTTGAATTTTTCAAGTGAATTTTTTGCGTCTTTTGAAATGATCATATGGCTTTTGTATTTGGGCATTACACTAATTATTTTGTGTGTTGAACCAAATTTGCATTTCTGACCCAAATACCCTTAGTGATGGTGTATAATTCTTTTTAATTTGCTGACTTCTTTTGCTGACACTTCCTTGAGAATAGTTGTTTCAATAGTTATAAAACATATGGATCTTACTTTTTCTTCCTTGCAATGTCTTTCTTTAGTTTTAGTATCATATAAACTTACTAAAAGTATACATTGGAAAGTGATCTCTTCTCCACTTTTGTCATTGTTGTTTAAGTTTCCTTGAGCAATTTGTGATAGATTGTTATTAATTATTTTCAGGATTGAATAGTTCACCAGTGAAGTTATCTCATCTAGCACAGAGCCTCGACTCCTAACATCAGTCACATGAGCTTCATCTCAGTTCCGCAGCTGAACCTTCACCTGAGACCTCATCCTTGGCCATGGTCTACATCTGGATTCATGATCCAGAGAAACTGTAATGCGTGTGTGGTTTTGAGCCATCTAATATGTTATAATTTATTGTGCAGAAATAGATAGCCTAGCCTGCATAATAGCCTAGACTGGATGCTGGCTCGAATGTTCTCTTCCATTTTTACCACTGGATGTGGAGAATGGCTTCATGAAATTCAGCCAATCTGTTCTTAACTCTCAGTTCCATCTTCTTAACTTCAAAACTCAGAGTATCTTCAAAAGCCCATGACTCACTTCAGGTATCTTGAGGCACTGGTAGGGCTCATGCCACTGTCTTGTATGTCTCACATATCACTGTCCTTGTTTGATATGATCTTATTAGCCATTGTTCCACATATTTTGCCCCTTTTTTGTTTGTTCATACATGTGGTATAGCATGTCTAATCCTCACAGGGGTAGTATTAGAATAGGGCTTTGCATTATCGAGAGTTGTGGGTCATTGGGAAGCATCTTAGAACCTACCTGCCACATCAGGTCCTGTCCAACCTGTATCAGTTTCTCTATCTTTACTTATTTTGTTGACCTAGGCCCTTGTGAAAAGAACTTGTTAGGTATTTTTTAGATTGTATCACACAATATGGATTTGTTAAATTTTCTTATAATTTAACTAACATTACACATTAACTTATACACATATTTATCTAACTTTGAAGAAAAATACTGAAAAGTATATTATTTAGAAATACAAATAAAGAAAATGAAGAATGAGAAAATGACAAAAAGCAAATTAAATGTTATAGTAACATTCACCAGGATAAAAGAGAGGATGGAACATATGTGGTAAGATAGGTAATATTTGGTTATTAATCTTGACAGTGGATTAAGAAAAAAATGGAACTTTTCTATTTTAGTCTATTTAGTCTATTGGAGGTCACTCCAGAGAGTGTATGTATATCCATCCAACACAGGGTTTTCGTTATTATTAACTTCTTACATTACTGTGTAGCATATTTTTCACAATTATCACACCATTTTTATACATTTTCATTCATGTAACAAGTACACAGTAATTGTATATTTTTGCCTTAATGTCAGTTTTCTGTTCCAGGATTCCAATCAGGACACCAGATCATATTTAGACATCAGGGTTTAGGTGAGGAAGACCACAGAGGATGTGTGCCATTCTGCCAATTGTATGTACTAAGGAATCTATTTCCCCCTTTCCATGTTGTGCTTTTATTTTAAAGTCACTAACTTCAAAACATACTTAACAAGTGAGAAATTATGCTTTAAATGTTATTGGCAATGCTTGTAGACATATCATTTGTATTTCTTTTCCATGGACAATTTATTCTCCATCATTTATTGTATATTTTTAATCAATTATTTATATCATATGGGATATTACATAAAATTACAGATAAGTATTGTCAGCTGTACTTATGCTAATTAATTTACCTTACTGCTCAGATTGCTTCAGGGTTGGTCATTGCAAAGCCTTTCTGTTGGCTCCTATACCATTTGGAATCGCCAGCGTCGTTACTGTTTGATTATGTTTGGTTGGTTGGTTGGTTGGTTCTGTTGTTCTTTAGCATGATTTTACTTTGTAGCACTTCAGGGTGTTCCAGGGTTATTGTGTTGTTTCCCTGCTCATGCCACGTGTTGACTATTTTTCAAGGAATCATAGTTTCTTGTTTTTGTGCATGGTATTAGAAACAAAGATTTGGTCAGTGTGTGTTCTCATTTCTGTTAGAGATCTGTTGATTCTAGGCTGTTAGCCAACAAGGTAATAGAATAAGTATGTGTATACTAACTCACATACACATACACAGAGAGACAGCACACATACATATGCATATCTATACATGCACATGTATTTCTACATTTGATTGTAATATAAAGAAGTTAAGCATGAATTCCTACTAATGTCCTCAGTATCACATGATCTAATCCAGTACCTCATGAATCAGTTTTTTCATTTCCACTACTTGTGGGGTCTCTCAGTTTTGACAGTGAAACAGTTCAGCTCCTTTGTGTAATCACTGAGTTCCAAAATACTTGCATAGTGGTTTCCAAATTGGTAGTGGAAAATGTCTGTAAGTAAGATGCTCGTGTGCAGCTAAGATTCTCGTGTGCAAATCACATGTTTTAGACTAAGAATCTCCCCTTATTTCCTAAGTTACTTTGCTTGGTCTCTTTTTCACTCATTCCCTTCCCACTCATTCCTTTCATACGTGTGTTACACATTTTTATTATTTTGTCTGCATTGCTTCCTGGGATTCCCCAACCTACTAACTAATGTTTTTAATTTGCATACATCTGTGTTCACACTTTGTGATATAAAATTGTTCATTATTTAAAAAACAGTATTATTCACATATCATTCCAGTACCATAGAAAATAATCTCAGTGTAAAGAATATTTGTTAACTTATTCATCCTTCTGTGTTCACACTTTGTGATGTAAAATTATTCAGTATTTAAAAAACAGATTGTTCACATATCATTCCAGTACCATAGAAAATAATCTCACTGTAAAGAATATTTGTTAACTTATTCATCCTTCCTCTCTGAAGCCCCTGGTAACCACTGAAGTTTTTACTGTCTCTGTAACTACACCTTGTCACAATATCATATAAATTTAACTACACACAGTTTTTACTTTCCTCAAACTGGCTTCTTTTGCTTAAAAATATTCCTTTAAGATTTTCAAAGTGTCTCTTGATTCAGATTTGCATTTTAGTCTAAAGGTCAGGTGTTGAGCAACTTTTCATGTGCTTTTAAGACATCGACATAGCATCTTTGAAGGAAAAAGTCTATTCACAATATTTATCCACTTTTATTTTTATTTATTTTAATTTTTGTAGAAATGGGGTACCAAAACAAAAAAAGTTTAAATAAAGTTCAGCAGTCCTTTGAAAATCAAATAAGAACCCCTCTGAATTGTTAGAATGCATTTACAAAACCTCTATAGATACACTGACATAGATATGTAAAGACATTAGAACTGAATAATAATAAATATAACTCATTCAGCACAGTACCCCTGCCATAAAGAGAAACCTAGAAATACAGGAAGCCTTACTAAAAAGAACCCTTCCAAGCTAGTGGACATTGCCTTCAAAGCATTCTATGGTAGAGAGGCAAAGTAACAGAAGTCCACAACCATTAATATGGAATGGACAAGGAAGCCTCCGCATCAGAACGATCAAGGCAAGCCTCTGGACCACACCCAATGTGCCTATTGCAAGGAAAAAGGCAACTGAACAGATGACTCTGCCAAAAGATAGGGAACAAAGGTCCAGAAAAAGGAGGAACTTGACTGGGATAAAGCCTAATGGCAAATGGTGGAATAGGGATACAGCCCTGACCATAAAAGGGATGCCTGGGGGCTTTCCTTAACCCCTCAGAGACAATTAAAATTTCTGAAAAAGTTCAAGGGTGTAATTAATACTGAGAAACAATGTAATCAATTGCCTGTTGGTACTGGGCAATCTATTCAGTTCTTAACACCTCGGAAACAAAAATAACCAAATTATTTTTTTTTACTGTACTTTAAGTTCTGGGGTCCATGTGCAGATATTACAGGATTATTGCATAGGTACACACATGCCATGGTGGTTTACTGTCTCCATCTCCCATCATCTATATCAGGCATTTCTCCCAATGTTACCCCTCTCCAACCTCCCCATACCCCACTGTCCCTCCCTTATCCCCCACCCCCAACAGACTCCAGTGAGTGATGTTCTTCACCCTGTGCCCATGTGTTCTCATTGTTCAACACCCACCTGTGAATGATAACATGCAGTGTTTGGTTTTCTGTTCTTGCATCAGTTTCCTGAGAATGATAGTTTCCAGATTCATCTATGTCACTACAAAGGACATGATTTCATCCTTTTTTGTGGCTGCCTAGTATTCCGTGGTGTATGTGTTTCACATTTTCTTTGTCCAGTCTATAATTCATGGGCATTTGGGTTGGTTCCAGGTCTTTGCTATTGTAAACAGTGCTGCAATGAACATTCGTGTGCATGTGTCTTTATAATAGAATGATTTATAATCCTTTGGATATATACCCAGTAATAGGATTGCTGGGTTAAATGGAATTTCTATTTCTAGATCCTTGAGGAATTGCCACACTGTCTTCCACATGGTTGAACTAATTTACACTCCCACCAGCCATGGTAAAGCATTCCTATTTCTCCACATCCTCTCCAGCATCTGCTGTCTCCAGATTTTTTTTTTTTGAGACAAAGTTTCCCTCTTGTTACCCAGGCTGGAGTGCAATGGTGTGATCTCGGCTCACCACAACCTCCGCCTCCTGGGTTCAGGCAATTCTCCCGCCTCAGCCTCCCAAGTAGCTGGGATTACAGGCACACGCCACCATGCCCAGCTAATTTTTTGTATTTTTAGTAGAGACGGGGTTTCACCATGTTGACCAGGATGGTCTCGATCTCTTGACCTCATGATCCACCCGCCTTGGCCTCCCAAAGTGCTGGGATTACAGGTGTGAGCCACCACGCCTGGCTGTCTCCATACTTTTAATGATTGCCATTCTAACTGGCATGAGATGATATCTCAATGTGGTTTTGATTTTCATTTCTCTAATGACCAGTGCTGATGAGAATTTTTTCATATGTTTATTGGCCTCATAAATGTCTACTTTATAAAAGTGCCTGTTCATGTCCTTCACCCCTTGATTACTTTTTGTTGCCTAATTGCTCTGGCTAGAACTTCTAATACTGTATTGAATAGGAGTGGTGAGAGAGGGCATCCTTATCTAGTGCCAGTTTTCAAGGGAATGCTTCCAGTTTTTGCCCATTCAGTATGATATTGGCTGTGGATTTGTCATAAATAGCTTGTATTATTTTGAGATACATTCCATTGATACCTAGTTTGTTGAGGGTTTTTAGCATGAAGAGCTGTTGAATTTTGTTGAAGGCCTTCTCTGCATCTATTGAGATAATCATGTGGTTTTTGTCTTTGGTTCTGTTTATGTGATGGATTACATTCATAGATTTACTTATGTTGAACCAGCCTTGGTATGAAGTCTACTTGATCATGACGGATAAGCTTTTTGATGTGCTGTTGGATTCGGTTTGCAGGATTTTACTGAAGATTTTTACATCAATGTTCATCATGGATATTGGCCTGAAATTTTCTGTTTTGGTTGTGTCTCTGTTGGGTTTTGGTATCAGGTTGATGTTGGTCTCATAGAAAGAGTTAGGGAGGATTCCTTCTTTTTGTATTGTTTGGAATAGTTTCAGAATGAATGGTACATGCTCCTCTTAGTATGTCCAGTAGAATTTGGCTGTAATCTAGTCTGGACCTGGTCATTTTTTGGTTGGTAGGCTGTTACTTGCTGCCTCAACTTCGGACCTTGTTATTGGTCTATTCAGGGATCCAACTTCTTCCTGGAGGGTGTAAGTGTCCACAAATTTATCCATTTCTTCCAAATCTACTGGTTTATGTGCATAGACTTGTCTGTAGTAATCTCTGATGGTCGTTTGTGTTTCTGTGGAATCGGTGGTGACATCTCCTTAATCATTTTTTATTGCATCCATTTGATTCTTTTCTCTTTTCTTTGTAATTAGTCTGGCTAGTAGTCTGTCTGTTTTGTTAACCTTTTGGGAAGACAAGCTCCTGGATTTATTGATTTTTTTGAAGGTTTTTTTTGTGTCTCTGTCTCCTTCAGTTCTGTCCTTATCTTAGTTATTTCTTGTCTTCTGCTATCTTTTGGATTTTGTTGTCTTTTGCTCCTCTAGCTCTTTCAATTTTGCCGATAGGGTGTCAATTTTAGATCTTTCCTCACTTCTCATATGGGCATTTATTGCTATAAATTTTCCTCTAGACACTGCTTTAAATGTGTCCCAGAGATTCTAGTACATTGTATCTTCAATCTCATAATTTTTGTAGAACTTCTTTGCTTCTGCCTTTATCTAATTGTTTATCCACCCATCATTCAGGAGCAAATTGTTCAGTTTCCATTAATTGTGTGGTTTTGAGTGAGTTTCTTAATCCTGAGTTCTAATTTGATTGCACTGTGGTCTGAGAGATTGTTTTGATTTCCGTTCTTTAGCGTTTGCTGAGGAGTGATTTACTTCGATTATGTGTTCAATTTTAGAGTAAGTGCACCGTGGTGCTGAGAAGAATGTATATTCTGTGGATTTGTGGTGGAGAGTTCTGTAGATGTCTTTTAGGTCCACTTGATCTGGATTTGCATTCAGGTCCTAGATATCTTTGTTGATTTTCTGTCTTGTTGATCTGTCTAATACTGACAGTGGAGTGTTAAAGTCTCCCACTATTATTGTGTGGTAGTCTAAGTCTCTTTGTAGTTTCTGAAGAACTTGCTTTATGTATCTGGGTGTTCCTGTATTGGATGCATATATATTTAGGATAGTTAGCTCTTCTTGTTGCATTGATCTTTTTACCATTATGTAATGTCCTTCTTTGTCTCTTTTGATTTTTGTTGGTTTAAAGTCTGTTTTATCAGAGACTAGAATTGCAACCCTGCTTTTTTTTCTCTCTCCATTTGCTTGGTAAATCTTCCATCCCTTTAATTTGAGTCTGTGTGTGTCTTTGCATGTGAGATAGGTCTCCTGAATATAGCACACCAATGTGTCTTGACTTTTTATCCAATTTGCCAGTCTGTGTCTTCTGATTGGGGTATTTAGGCTGTTTACATTAATGTTAATATTGTTATGTGTGAATTTGATCCTGCCATTTTGTTACTGGCTGGTTGTTTTGCCCATTGGTTGATGCAGTTTTTTCATTGCATTGTTGAACCAAAATAATATTACCTGTGATAGGAGTTACAAGAGGAATGCAACAAAAGGCTTTTCTACAAGCTTTGGAATACAAATTAGGAAATCTGGAACTAAGGCGTAGGTTTCTCCTTAAGCTAAAATGCCCAATCTCTTTGCTGGGAGAAGACCTGTTATGCAAATTAAATGCCGACGTAACTTTCTCCTGAGAAAAACAACTATGTCTGTAGGTCCTTCTAGAGCAAGCAATGCCACTACACATGTTACTCACTTCATCTAAGAAGAAAGAGGAAGCTCCCTTTTTCCCAGAAGTCTGTGAGAGAAGACACCCATGCAGTACCCCTACCCTGCTTGTAAAGAAGCCATGCTTCAACAAATATGAATTTCTTCAAAACCTGAGATCCATCAACAAAGTAGTCTAGGATATGCATCCAATGGTGCCTAATCCATGTTCTGTACTGACTGCTGTACATGGAAATTACACCAGTATCCCTAGCTGTGCATTGAAAGAAGCTAAATATTGAGAACCCGTAGTATATTGCTGTTGTCTCCAATATCCTTGTCAATCTTAAATCATTCCCACTATCACCATTCCTCACTATATGAATTCCATATCTTGAACAACAGGCAGTGGTGGGGAATGCCCCGGTTGCATTCTTCACTGCTGTAGAGGACCCTGTGGACACAGGCCTCCTCCTCTAGACCACCCCTACCAAGAGCTGGGCCACCAGGGGAGCCCGTGAGCTCAGAGCCTCATCATGAATTCTACATGCCCAAGGAAAGCAGCTCACTGCTTTTCTTTTGGTGGGGCTGGAAATTCCCTTCTTATGTATAAGAATATGTTTGTTCTACCGTCATTATACTTCGTGACCAAAGGCATATCACCAGGTCATTTTCTTGTAATATTTCTTATTAGTTTCTGGCTTGGGTGTGTAAATATCCTTAGCGCTAGTTTAAATTTCTTGGTTTTGATTACATGAACATAGTATATAATCTATTTTTTGAATTGTGTATTAAGACTTTGATTTTTGTTACAAAATGAATTTATCATATCAAATAATTTTAATTATTTAAATCATTTTACTGTTCACTTTTTCCTGAATCAAATGGGAATTTGACTTTAATTAGAAAAGACAGATGTCACATATTCTCTGTTTTATCATTTTCTAGAATGTTCCCTGAAATGCCACAGGACAAGAAGTACAGAGATTCTTCTGGGATCCACAAGGTAAAATTTGCTGAGTGTCATTCTTAGAAAGAGATATGAAAGTTTGTATTTTATGGCTAAGTTCGCACTATTCACAAAAAGTTCACAAAATATCATTAATTTCTATATGCAAAACACTAACACTTACTCTGAATGTAGAGCCAGCTACTTTGTTACTGGTCCCATGTGAACTTCATCACATTGTTTGATTTTCCCTTTACCCCGTAGCTGCAAACATTGGCTGTAAACCGTTATTGTGTCCACCTCAATCCATAAATGTCTACACAACATTTCTTTGTACAGATTACCCATGCTATAGATAAGTATGCTCTTTATATTCTTGGAGGAGTAATTATTCAAGTTGTTTTCAGTTCTCAGTGATAAATTTTTAAAAGTCCAATTTAAAAATGTGTACATACTTTTGCTTTAGTCAGCACATATATCTTTAACAATTTCTTGGATAAAATGTTAAAATCTTTTATCCTTTTCTCACTCAGCTTAATGTTTTAAAGACTTTTCTTTTTTTTTTTTTTTTTTTGAGATGGAGTTTCACTCTTGTTACCCAGGCTGGAGTGCAATGGCCCGATCTCGGCTCACCGCAACCTCTGCCTCCTGGGTTCAGGCAATTCTCCTGCCTCAGCCTCCCAAGTAGCTGGGATTGCAGGCACGCGCCACCATGCCCAGCTAATTTTTTGTATCTTTAGTAGAGATGGGGTTTCACCATTTTGACCAGGATGGTCTCGATCTCTTGACCTCGTGATCCACCCACCTGGGCCTCCCAAAGTGCTGGGATTACAGGCTTGAGCCACCGTGCCCGGCAAGACTTTTCTTTTAGCAAGTCTTTTAGATTTTCATTTTTGTTGACATAGTAATTTGCCCACCTTCCTATTAAATAATAACAGATCAACTGACGTGTATTATTTTATACTGAACCTTTGGCACCTGTGACATAATTTATATATAAATAGGAATCCGAATGTCTTGGCCAGTGAAGATGGGATTCATCAGCCAAGGTTGAATAGCAGTTTTCTCACCTGAAAGCACCAAGTGACACAAAAGCAAGAGAAAAATAGAAAAAATTTAGGAGTCCCACAAGCGGACAAGGATTTGTTTAGGGTTTGAGATGGTACAGGACCCCTCATATGATCCTCAGGACCACCACAACCATGGAAATAAAGGAAAATCTTGAATCCTTTCACAGAAATTTCAGGTACCTCTCTAGCTGTGAGAAGTAAATGAGCCACTTGATAGGAAGGTAATAGTAGGTTAAAAGAATAGCAAGGAATTGAGTTGTGAAAACATGGGGTTCCTTATAGAAGCTAAAAATCAAAGCTTAACATAGGACCCTGAGTTGTTTCTCAGAAACCAGGATTCCTACCAAATGGACTGGCATATAGACCTCAGGTAAGGAGGAACTATGGGATGGACTCTGACCACCATTTTTTATTCTGTGTTTCCTCCTGAGGGGTCTGTAGGAGGTTACACCTGCAAGCCAGATTGAACATTATTTTCTACTGATCACAAATTTTCAGACAAAGTTTCACTTCCTTAATCACAAATCAGAAAAATCTTTGAATCCTTCCATGACTTTTAAGTCCCATCTACAAGTTTTGCCATTCTCTTAGGCCAAAACCAATATGTCACCTCAATATATTCATTTATTGATTTACAAATTTGGGTGTACTCTCTGCCTTTCAGTCTTAAATACCCTTAGTGTAAGCCATCTGTTAGTTTTGGTCTTAATCATAAGCTGCCTGACTCTCTTTACTTGGTGCCCTTCAATAAATGCCTTTTACTAATTGATTTATTTAAATTTCTTTATCTACTGATTGATTGACTGAAACTTCATTGTGGATATCTGGTCTTACTGCACCTGACAAATGTACTCAAGGTTGTTTTGATAACAGGCCTGCAATGTGCCAAATGAAACTGTTGAAAGGAACATGTTATATTGTGAAGGAAGCATTCCTACAGGGTGTATCTCTGAGACTTAATATCATATATTTACACATAAGAAAGTCTTCAATTGAATGATCTAATAACTGTTATGGAAGAATGTGGGAAATTTGTTCAGTATTTATGAAATGTTAGCAACTGAACCCAGAAACTCTGAGACAGGTCTTAGATAATTTAGAAAGTTTATTTTACCAAGGTTAAGGATGTGCCTATGACACAGCCTTAGGAAGTCCTGACAACTTGTGCCCAAGGTAGTTGGGGTACAGTTTGGTTTTACACATTTTAGGGAGACATGAGACATCAATCAATATATGTAAGAAGTGTATTAGTTATATCCAGAAAGGCAGGAACAATGCAAAGTACTCCCTGTCCCACCTCTGAGGGTTTCCAGGTTACAGGTAGGTGAGAGAAAAGTGGTTATATTCTCCTGGGTTTCTAGTAAGTCTTTCTGAAGGAGGCAGTCAGAATATACATCTATCTCTTTGAGCAGAGCAATGACTTTGAATAGAATGGGAGGCAGATTTGCCCTGAGTGGTCCCCAGCTTGAAGGGACCCAAGATATTTTCCTTTCACATTTCCCTACTTTTCTTTTTTAAAATCTTTTGGAGAAAGCATTTTAGAGTAAAGTGAGTCCCTGGTCTCACATTTCATCTGATCTCTCATGGTTAGAACAGTTTATTCCTAGATGAGTATGTTCCAAAAGCTCACGTTTAGCAGATTTTAAAGTTTCATGTTCTGTGAAGAGAAAATGAGGGGAGAAAGGCAGAAAAACAAAAACAAAAGAACAGGCTGGGCGCGGTGGCTCATGCCTGTATTCCCAGCACTTTGGGAGGCTGAGGTGGGTGGATCATGAGGTCAAGAGATTGAGACCATCCTGGTCAACATGGTGAAACCCCGTCTCCACTAAAAATACAAAAATTAGCTGGGCATAGTGGTGCGTGCCTGTAGTCCCAGCTACTTGGGAGGCTGAGGCAGGAGAATTGCTTGAACCCAGAAGGTGGAGGTTGCGGTGAGCTGAGATAATGCCATTGCACTCCTGTGTGGGTAACAACAGTGAAACTCCGTCTCAAAAAAAAAAAAGAACAATCCTGGAAAAATCTATATAGGATCTAAAATTATATTAAAAATTTATATATAATATAAAAATCTATATTACTCTGAAGACAATATATTAGTAGGTAGGTATGAAAGTGGCTTATGTATTTAAATAGATGCTGTTATTTTCTTGTGGAATGTTAAGTTGTCTGGCTTTAGTTTGCAAGGATTTAAGAACACACAGCTTAGTTTTCAGTGACTCCAAGTTAGGAAAAACTGCAACAAATTTAAAAAGTAGGAAATATCATTTTGAAGATTTGTAGCCAAGAAAAATCAGAATTTGCTTCAAACTGTAAAAAATAATGAAAACTGAAAAAGGCATCAGGCAACATAGAATCTAACAATAGGTGTAATACAGTTTGAAACATATTTTTCTCTCTTTCCAGTTTCCCATTTTTACTAAAGACAAATCATGGTAGGACTGATTTGCCTTATTATACTTGGCTTAATTATTTGTATACAGTGCAGCAAAAATAATTTTTTTACATAGGCTTTTAAATTAGCTTTGATGAAACTTTTTCCATAGGAGGAATGTCAGAAAAGACTTTTTAAAGCTGATCCCAGCCATGGCTTTACCATCAGACACTATGAGTTGGGTGAATTTGTCTCCTTTTGAGGTTCCAGGATAAACTTGAGGCTTCTGGACCTGTCAGAAAGTGACAGTCTTTAGTTACCACAGGTCAGAAACCCTGTACATAGACTGTGTAAACAAAATATGAATCCAGTTTTTCCGAGAGCTTTGCTGGCTCTGTAAGTCAAGTCTGATTCCCTAAAGGAAAGCACACCATTCCAGTTAAAGCCTTGGTAAAATAACCAGTTTCTGCAACTGTGTCCTATTACTAATGAAAGCAGGTTTGTATTGCACTTATGCAAATAACTGTATTATCATAAGTTAAAAATACAAAGTCTCCAAATTCTGGAGAAATCAGGTAGAGATAAACAAATGTGCTCCAAATTTTGTTCCTCGGAGTGTAGTAAATTGTTGAAAACTGTCAGCAGGCCAAAAGAAAAGTTTTAAGACTCTGAAAAATAGAATGGAGGATCAGCAAATATTTTAAGCAAAAAGTCAAACAGATTAGTTCAGTCCATGCAGTTATTTCCTGTTCTGCTTGAGAGTAATGAATATTTTAGTTTTCCATGCGTCCTGAATGTTTTTCTGCTCTTCTGATATCACTCTCCAAAGTTATCAGAAACCTGCATTTCTTATAACTTTATAAGGGTTGTTTTATAATCAGCTATAAAATTATAGGGGTGGTTTTATAATCAAATTATAGCTGATTATAAAACCACCCCTATAAAGAGGAACAAAACAAAAACAATTGTCTGTGGATGACAAAAGTTTTAGGGCAGCCATAGTCAAAGACACGGTTGACAAGGAAATTTGTACCTCTGTGGCACACAAAAACTTTAACATAATAATTATGATTACTGCTGATAATATACACTAAGTTATAGCAGAATTATAGGAGCTTCCCATAATTTTGGAACATATACCAATAACATTTATACAAATATAACCTAATGAAAACACAACATCATTTCACATTTGACAGTGTTTCCTGTATAATTTTTGTACCAAATAAGCCAAGTTACGTTATCTTTTTCAACTTCAGTGAACCTAATACCTTAAAGAATTAATTAGGTCAGGAAAACACATAATTTATTTGATTTTGGAAATTTTGTCAAATATCAAATGTTTTAAACACTTGATATCACAAAACAGGATTACAGGTCATTGCAAAATAAGTCATTCATGTACCTAAAGTGATTACTCAAGGATTTTTTTGAAAGGTGAAAACTTTTATTATTCCAGAGAGAAGACTTAATTTTCCAAACAGTAAGCCCTAATAAAAACAGCATGAAGTCAATTAAATTTGTCTTTCAGAATTCTATAAACAATCTATAAAATTTTAATCATGTCCATAAACCTTTTATAACCTTTAATAAGGAGTTGGTTAATGCTTCAAGAAAACCTCGTTAATCTGACACAGGGGCCCATATGATTGTCTTGCAACAGTGTGCCTTTGACATTAATGATTAATTTATAGAGAAACTGTACTTATTTTATTTTCCAAAATTGACCCTTAAAATGTATGTACCCACTCCTTCCACTATAGTCCCTAGGCCTTGAGGAGTTGAATAGCTTTAATTTATTTCTCTGTGTCTCAGTAATGCAGTTATTTTGATTGTCGTCTTCTATGGAGCCTGAGGATGAGGCTTTAATTGCTGTCAGTGTTTAACAGTTTTTAAACCAATATTTAACAAGACTTGTCCTTTTTAGACGCAAGAGTCAAAACCCTGTTGTAATTCAATGTCACAAGGACTTTAAACGGACATATGGGAAGATACATGGATGTAATAATCTTAATTTTAAAAATATTTATCTTAGTTTTTTTCTAAGCAAACCAAAACTTAGTAATAATATGACAACTTGATAATATTAAAGTTTTTTTAAATCCTCTCATTGTGACTTACATTGACCTTTCATGACATGCTTAAACCGTCTTGTTTTTCCTGAATATCATCCTTCTTGAACAACCAGTCATTTTATTTTAGGACTGAATTTTCCATGCCAGATTCTTTCTCGTATAAAATTATTTCTCTTTAAGCTTTCTGAGCACTATAAAATATCTTGTTATTTTTATAACTTTTTTTACATCTCTTTTTATTTTCTAGTTCCTTTTGCCTTGTTTTATACATAACTTTTAAATAGGCTTTGAATTAGACAAAACTTGTTCATCTTTTTTTAAAAAAAAAAAAACAGGGACACTCCCATTATTTTTAACAATAATTTTTTTCCTTTAATATATATTTAATTGGAAAATACCCAAATAATGAAATAGCTATTATTTAATTTTATATAACTTTATATTCTGAATTATGACCAGTTTGTCTACAAGTATTTATCCCATTACGTTTACCCAATTATTTTAATTTTTTTTTTTTAGACAGAGTTTCGCTCTTTTCACCCAGGCTGGAGTGCAATGGCACAATCTCGGCTCACCGCAACCTCTGCCTCCTGGGTTCGGGCAATTCTCCTGCCTCAGCCTCCTGAGTAGCTGGGATTACAGGCACGCGCCACTGTGCCCAGCTAATTTTTTGTATTTTTAGTAGAGACGGGGTTTCACCATGTTGACCAGAATGGTCTTGATCTCTTGACCTCGTGATCCACCCACCTCGGCCTCCCAAAGTGCTGGGATTACAGGCTTGAGCCACCGCGCCAAGCCTATTTTAATTTTTTACCTAGTTTATTTATGAAAACTGTGATAGTCATGATTTAAAGTTATGAAACTGCCATTGCAAAACTATAACTGAGACAGTGAAAAAAGTTTTGATCTAATTGATTCCATCTTGCTCTTAACCTCGAAGCTGTTCTTTTCATTCCTGGGCAGATCCCAAACTAACTTAGGGAGGAACTTGGTTTATAGTTTAGCATTGAAATAAAGACAATAGCAATCCTTTTCCATAACAAACCTCCTTATTGCCTGTGGACTAGAGGGTCTAAAGCCACAAGATTAGAAGTTATGGTAATTTTGCTAAATTTAAGATGCAGCTCTTTTCGTTAAACCAATATCAATGTCTTATTTATTAAAAATGACACAAGCAAAGAGCAATCCTTTATGGACTGAATTTATAGTTTTGTAACTCCTGTGACAAATTTTGACACTTAGTATTTGACAGGGATAAGTATGGCATTGCTTGATTAATAAATACAAACTAAAATGTATTCTGGAAATTCTTAAGATATTTCTAATAATTACCAATAATTTTAAAGCTAGCTTATTTATTAAAGATTTTGCTTAAGTTACATAAACTTAATAAAACATTTGACTAGTCTTTTATATTTCAGTATCTGATTTAAGTGCTTTTATGTTTTAAGCCAATTAATTAGAGCTCTTTTTTATGTATTCCTAGTAGTGAAACATTGTGTATATAATACATAAATACATGGAGGTATTAGGCATGCTGACAGAAGTGCATTTTATAAATTCATAAAAACCTTTTTTTTTTTGAGATGGAGTCTTGCTCTGTCACCAGGTTGGAGTGCAGTGGCGCAATCTCAGCTTACTGCAACCTCCGCCTCCTGGGTTCAAGCGATTCTTCTGCCTCAGCCTCCCAAGTAGCTGGGACCACAGGCACATGCCACCATGCCCAGCTAATTTTTTGCATTTTTAGTAGAGACGGGGTTTCACCGTGTTGGCCAGGATGGTCTCCATCTCAACCTCGTGATCCACCCGCCTCGGCCTCCCAAAGTGCTGTGATTACAGGCGTGAGCCAGCACACTCAGCCTCATAAAAACCTTTTTTTTCCCTATCTTAGACTTTTAGATTCCTGATAACCTGTTTTACAATCATGGGCAGTTGTTAGCAAAATAGCCTTAAATTTTCATATTTAAGGAAGCAATTCAGGTGAAAGTCAAATAAGAAAATTTACGTTATACATTGTGGAGAGAAAAAGTTTGGATTATGGAAATTATAAAAGTCTTTCAAATACACACACACACACACACACACACATGCACACACACACAGACACACACACACACAAAGATCCTATAGCTTTTACTTCAGAACTACTTGCCATGAGATAAGTACAAATTTACTGGCTTGCAAAAATAACTTGTTGGATTGAAACAGTGTTTTTTATCTTAATAGAAAAATAACAGCAAACTTAGAGCAGGCAGAAAAGAAAAAATAGAGAAGAAGATGACTTAGATACTCTATAGTAAAAAAAAATAGAGAAAAAGAGGACTTCAGAACTCTATAGTTTTCAAATTGGCCTTAGGGCTCTTTTTCCTTAATCTAAATGTGCACAAACACCATATTATTTTCATTTTACATAAACTTTGGCAGGTAGCGGTACCATAAAACCTACCAAGTGCCCAAAGGGAGGTCATTCTCTTTGTTTTCTTCTCACTCTTACATTTTTCCCCACTTCTTTTTTCCTTAAAAGGACGAACAGCTGTGGTCTAGGGGTTTTATGTGGTGGATCAATATGTTCTGCTTGTGGGCAGTGCTCCCCAGTGTGTCACCACTGAGTTGTTCCCACCCTTTTACGTGTCTCAGTTTCTTCTCCTGAGGTCTGGTGACTTCAGAGAGGGCTGAAAACACTGGATGATCAGCCATTAGATGTGTTTCCTGGACAAGCCATTGTTAAAATTAAGTTTTGATGGGGATTTTCCTGCAGAGCAGCTGCAGAGCATATCAAAGGGGGTAAACCCCCCAGACACCCCTTAAGGTCCCCAGTTGCCTAGGGGCACCTTTCAGCTGGGCGGAGGAAAAATACCCTTTTTCTTTGGAGCTGAGAAAACAGTCTCTCATTAACATTTGAAAACAACAATTTAGTTCTTCACAAAATTACACACAGGCAACCCAAACTAAGATTAAATTTGGGAGGAAACGCAATAGAGAAGACCCTTTAGAATTCATGTCCAAACTAGATTTAGGGTCCTTAAACACTACTTCACATGGGAACAAATGACGACCAAAAAACCCAACAGTATGATCACTGAGCACCGATAGGAGATTTGTCAAAGATCAGGGGTGTCTCCACTCAGAATCGCCCTGCGGATACCAAAATGTGAACCCAGAAAATCTCAGACAGGTCTCAGTTCATTTAGAGACTTGATGTCTCAAGTCTCCCTAAAATGTATAAAATTAGGCTGTGCCCAACCACCTTGGGCACATGTTGTCAGAACTTCCTGAGGTTATGTCATGGGAGTATCCTCAACCTTGGCAAAATAAAGTTTCTAAATGAACTGAGACCTGTCTGAGATTTTCTGGGTTCACATTTTGGTATCCACAGGGCGATTCTGAGTGGAGATGTGTTAGGGCTCAGAATCAGACATCAGGAAACCAAATCTCTCTGACCTTCTCATGCATTCCTTTCACCTTCTCCAAAGCAGAGTTTTTGTCTTAGCTTGCCTTTCTGTTCATAAGTCATAAGACCCTCATTCCAGAGTGGTCCCACCTCTTACTCTTGGTAATAAATGCTGATGTCATGAAGCTTCAATAAAAATTCATGAGGACTGGGTTCAGGGAGCTTCTAGAGAACCGAATACATGGAGGTTCTTGGAAGGTGGTGCAAACAGAAGGAGCAAAGAGCTCCATGCTTGCTGTTCCCTACCATTCCCTATGAATCTCGTCATCTGTATGTTTTGCTATATCCTTTATAATAAATTGTTAAATATAAGTGTTTCCCTGAGTTTTGTGAGCTGCCCAAGAAAATTAATCAAACCTACAGAATAGGTCATGGGAACCCCAACTTGAAGCCAGTTGGTCAGAATTTCTTGAGTTCCAGACTTGTGACTGGTGTCTGGAGGACTGGGACAGTCTTATGGACTGCCCTATCAACCTGTGGAATCATATACTATATCCAGGTAGGTAGTGCTGGAATTGATTTGGAGGACACCTAGTTGGTATCAACTGCAGAATTAGTTGCTGTCTTGGAAGTGGGTAGGAAGCCCCACACAAGTACTCACAGAAGCCTTTTGTGTTGATGGTTGTTACTGTGGTGGTATAAGAGCAAATAAAAAGGATGGTTTGAGTGTTTTATCCAAATATCACATCCAGTACATACAGGTGTTTCTTGATAGCATCTTGTTTCACTTATCCTGCCATTGCTCAGTCATTACTGTATCGGGTCCATATGGTTCTAGTTAACAGTGTTAAGGTGAATAAGAAAACAATTTAGTCCAACACAGAAAAAGACAAACACATGAATTTTCTTTTGGTATCACTAAATGGACGATCGCAATTGGCCAGTGCACAGTGTCTATAGAAGTCTTGTGGGGAATCCATTATATGTCAGTGAATCAGAGGTTTAAGAAGGATCTTAAAGAAAGGGTAATATCTCTGTCAATTAACTATTATACACATAATAATCTTATTGATACTTATTATAAAGCTTTTGGGGGTTTTGAAAGCAAAAGTTTTATTTACATAAAAATGAAAATGGGCCGGGCGCGGTGGCTCACGCCTGTAATCCCAGAACTTTGGGAGGCTCAGGCAGGTGGATCACGAGGTCAAGAGATCGAGACCATCCTTGTCAACATGGTGAAACCCCGTCTCTACTAAAAATACAAAAAATTAGCTGGGCATGGTGGCACGTGCCTGTAGTCCCAGCTATTCAGGAGGCTGAGGCAGGAGAATTGCCTGAACCCAGGAGGCGGAGGTTGCGGTGAGCCGAGATCGCGCCATTGCCCTCCAGCCTGGGTAACGAGTGAAACTCTGTCTCAAAAAAAAAAAAAAGAAAACAATATCAGTATTAATTCATAGACTGATTCATATATATCTTGATATTATATTTGATTTTTCTGAATGAGATTTTGACCCAGAGTTGTAGATACATTAACATCACCCTGTTGCATGAAGACATATGCAATGAAGCATTTAATGAAAGGCCGCACCATTGTCTGTGATCTTCACGTTTCCTATTGACACCCATTCTATTTTCATTCAGATGATCTTAGCAGAATGTGATAGCAGATTTCAAGATATGTTGCCTCTATGTGTAGACAGTTAAAGGCATATCGTGCTTTCTCATGGCTTACAATGATTGTGATAAAACTTGAAAAAGAGACATTTTTAAATGTGTGAAAAACAGTAAATAAATATTTGGAAATACTGATCAAAGGAGCCTTATTAACAGGCCTGAAACATGCTGAGCAAGATTTTCTTTTTAGTTTAAGAGGATGAAACCATCTATGATAGAATGACAAAAGTAGCACACAGGAGGCAGAAGCAGCAGGGTCCATGAGATGATTTTTCAAAGATTTGAGAATGTGAGGCAGGAAAAGAGGCTGAGGGAAAAGTCAGAGTTCACATCCTGTCCTGAGAACAAAAGAGAGCAAAAAAACAACCATTGATTTTAAAGTTCAGATTCTCTTCAGATTGAGAGAGGAAAGGAATTTATTGGGAAGTAAGCAAGAAGTAGTGAGGCTGGTCAAATGCTTATTCTGTAACTTTGGAAGTAGTGATCCTGCTGGAGTTTTCTTGCTCTTTATTCCATTAATATACTATATTTTACTCATTGTTTTAATGTGTTTTACCAAACTTTTGGTGTTGAGATATATGTCCTCAGTTCTAGTCTGTAGTCCTGTTTTATGTTGCTAACTTGTTTTCATATTATTTTATTGAGGATTTTTCCCTCCATAATCATAAGCCACAGTAGTCTATAATTCCCATTTCCTAAAATGTGTTTGTCTAGTTGTGGGATCAGGGTAAACTGCCTGATGGAATAAATTGGGCAGTGATCTCTTCTGTCATTTTTAGTATCTTGGACAAGAGGTTTATGAAGGATTGTTATTATTTCTTATAGGCTTGAAATAACTTACTAATGAAGAAACCTTGAACTGGATATCCAATAACCAACAGGAGCTTGGACACAGGTCCTTCCCCAGATGACCCTGTAAGTGAGACCTTTGCCTTAGGCATTATCTACGTTGGATCCCTGATCCAGAGAGACCGTGAGTAATGTGTACATTGCTTTGGCTACAAAGCTATGAAGTAATTTGTTGTTTAGCAAGAAATAAGGAATAAACCTGGTAGTAAATGTCATGTGGAATCCTGGATTAGGTCATGGAATAAATGACATTAGTGGAAACCTGGTAAAATTTGAACAAGCCTACACTTCAGGTAAGAATTATCTTTGCCACTTTTAATACATCTAAAATAATTGAATATAATTTTAAAACATCATTATCTTGCTATTATAAAAACAACACAGACATTTAAAAAAATCTTAACTTCAAAGGATGAATGAATGTGTGGGGAGAGAAAGGCAAAGCAGCTTCCCTTATAGTCCCCAGCTTCAGCGCAGGAGCACCTACTTCAGGAAGGCGCCATCAAGCTCCAGGAACTCTCTTCTTCCCGTCACACTCTCCATTACCCAGTCACCAGATTCAGTGCCAGTAGCCATGCCTTTAAACTTATGCCCATTTCTGCTTCACCTGTTTCAGAAAGCCCCATTTGATAACATTTGGCAATGTTTTTGATATCCCCAACACAGCTTTTTTGGAATATATGCCTTCTGAAAATTACCAGCCAAGATTGACAGATGTCAGTGCCAGGGAATATAAAAGATGTTTTTGCTTTTGAAGAGCTTATGAATGGTATAGAGCATACAGAGTTTCACTTTTCACATTTTGAAAAGACAAACGTTCCTTCAAGGTTTTGGAAACCTCACTGGTAACTAAGTCATACTTATTGCCCAGACACCATCATGAATTCTTTGGTACCTTATATTCTGTGGGCAGTTACCTTGAAATTATATTACCAATTATCAATCCTCAAAGCCACAGAGTAGTTACCTTCTTGATAACAGGTTACTGTGGTACAAAAAAAAAAGTTTATCTACATGTATATTTAGGCCAGCCCTTGCTTACACAGACCTAGAAATGGAATTTTAGTAAGCAGATTTTTAAAGGTGAAGGCATATATTTGATTTGGAATGTGAAGAACAGAGCTAGAGAGTAACAACATGATATAATATATCTATAACCCACCTTGCTAAGATAAGATAATTGGACATAGGCTGAATGATGACTCTCCATGTATGCTGGATAAACAAGGAATCCCACAACAGAGAGGACTGTACACTTAATGTGCCACCCAGCTCCCTTCACAAGACACAACACTCTGCCAGTTAACAGCATGGTTGTTTATAGGAACCCAGCCTATAAGCATGCAATAGACATCCACAAGGTTAACACTCTTGCTTTTATGGATATATATACCCCATAGTGGTGGGGTATATCCTCTGCTTTACATGCATGGCTTCAGTGCTTCAGTGAGAAAACTAGCTCCTGTAGCCTGGATACCTGGGGTGAGAGATGCAGCTGACCTGGACCACATTTCTTATCTTTGAGATTAGGATAGCAGATAATTAGTTGCTGTTATTCTGGGCATTTGTAATTCAAGAGACCCTCTCATCCCTTGAAGATCACACTGTACTCCATGAATAAGGGTGGTGTAATATAAATTTGTTATTTAAAAATAACAGGTTATTCATGTCAGTTCATTATAACAAGAGTGATTATATGCTAAGTTGCTTATTAAACCTTTTTTCATTTCATTTTGATGCATAAATTGTAGTTATCATGATGTACTCACAAATAGCATTCTTCACCCAAATATTCAGGGGAAATGAGGTAGAGTTTCAGGCCATGTTGGAGACAGAAGTGGATGTAGACAAGGAGGGTCTTATTTCATAGTGCAAACTGAGGGTCAGTGAACTCAGTCCTCTGGTTGAGAGGTAGCAGGTGACAGACTCAAAACTGGATAGAAGTTACAGTGCCAAGCAATGCTTCCCCAAGCACACTCTGATAGCATGGGAGATATGATTTCCCAAAACCTGGTAAACTACCTAAACTACCTATGAGGAGATTTTAGACAGGTTGGCCTGGCCACCAGAATTCTCTGAAAGACTTATTGTAAACATCCCATAGTCTTAGACCACATCACGAGGCAAGAACTCACTCCCCTGTCTCCACACTGCATCCTGAAAACAGGATAGAGTTCAGCGGCGACATTGCTCATATGCTTTAGATCAGGACTTGTATCTGCCTGCCTGCCTGCCTAGGCTACTGCAGGGAAAGGGCAACACAAAGACTTATTGTTACCTTAAGTTAGTGTCCCTGGAATCTGAAATTCTGGGTAGAAATCCTCTCAAAATTTCAAATTATAACTTAGATAAGTTTCTTTATTCACTCTGTTCTTTGGGGAACACCAAAGCCCATTATTTTCTTCCAAGTACCCCAAAATATACTTGACCAAAGAAACAACTGAGCAGAGCAAAACATTTTAAAAACCTAAATGCATCTCCATCTGCAGTGACTCATCGTAAAGTGATTTGTATGATAATTACCCAAATGATTAAAAAGAAGAATGATTAAGAAGGAAAGGCAATATAAAAACGTTCTGGATTGGCCAGGCACAATGGCTCACACCTGTAATCCCAGCATTTTGGGAGACCGAGGTGGCTGGATCACAAGGTCAGATCAAGACCATCCTGGCCAACATGGTGAAAATCTGTCTCTACTAAAAATACAAATATTAGCTGGGCGTGGTGGTGTGTGCCTGTAGTCCCAGCTACTTGGGAGGCTGAGGCAGGAGAATTGCTTAAACCTGGGAGGTGTAGGTTGCAGTGAGCTGAGATCAAACCACTAAACTCCAGCCTGGTGACAGAGTGAGAATCTGTCTCAAAAAAAAAAAAAAGAAAAGAAAAGAAAAAAGTTCCAAATTGAAGAATTCCTTATGGAATTAAGCTTACATGGACCATTAGGGCAGGGATTATCAAGATAAGAGATTTCTGTGTCTTTAGAGAGCTACCACTCCAGTGCACGCATTCATGTAACTCTTGGCTGTATGTTTTTAACATCCCTCTGCCAGCGATTACAAAGCAGCCCTGTCCAATGGGCCTTTAGGGATTTCTCGCCAGAATATTTACAAAGTTCTTTCCATGGCGTATTTCTCTATACTGGCAGTGGCCTAATGCCTCAGTATTTGACTTGTGACCAGGTTTCCTTTTCACATACTTTTTTTTATTACCAGATGCCCTTGTGGCTTTTGTCTGACATATATCCAGTTTATTCCTACCAAGAGAACCACTCTCTAGGATAACTCTGAATGGAAACTTAGGTTCAGGTATGTTGGTCAGGAAAGACACAGAGAAGGCAACTCAACAAAATTCATGAAATAACAGAAGCAGTTCGTCATTCACAGAACCCAGCAAGAAGAGAGCAGCCTTCTTCAGCGAGTCACTGGGACGTGTAGAGCTGTCCTGGACACACCCTCACATCCAGCAGGTGGGTGGAGCAAAGAGAGAGGCAGAATGAGCAACCAGTGATCTGAAGCATTTATTAGTATATTAACCATGATTTTCTAGAGAGTTAGAATGAATACAATATAGATAGATGGATAGAGAAGAATATATAGAGAGAGAAAAGAGGACTTGTTAGGGGGTTGGCTCACATGATTACGGAGGTTAAGAAGTCCCAGGATAGGTTGCTTGCAAGCTGGAGAGACATGAATATGGGTAATGTGTGCTATATATGTGAAATGAATGATAGGAAAGATGCAAAAAGCAGGAGGAAATAATTATCATTATTTTGTTATTATAAGGTAGTCACGTTACCTCAAACGTGATATACTGTTATTTGAAAGGAGACTTGGATTAGTTGTAAGTGTAAATTGCAAAGTCTAGGCCAGGCAGTTGGATGAAGGGCCTCAGTTCCTTGCTGACTGTTAGACTCAGACTTCACTCAGTTTCTACTCATGCTGGCATCTCCCTCATGGCAGAAGGCTTTATCAAAACCACCAAGGGAGAGAGTTTGCAGCAAGACAGAAATCACAGTTATATGCAGCATAATCCCTCAAATGATATCCCATCACCTTGTAATATTCTATCAAAGCAATCAGAGTATATGACCACTCACACAGAGAAAGGACTAGAATACAAGATGCGTACACAAAGGTGGGATGAGCATTGCCCACCATCTTGGAATCTACCAGTCATATTAGGTCCTGTCCAATCTGCAACACTTTCCCAGGCTTCACTCATTTTGCATGACCTTGACCTTTGTGAAGAAAACATGGAACATATTTTGTATGATGTATCACATTCTTTATTTGTCTGGAAGTTTATTATAATTTGATGAGAAATACAGATATAAACATAGAATTATCTAAGTATGAAAGCAAGAAACACTGAATAAGATATTATTTACAAATGCAAATTTATAGAAAAACACTAATAAGGAAAAATTTGGGAATAGCAAAAAGAAAATTGAAAATAATAATTAACTTTACCAGGGTAAAAAAGTGATTCAGACATGGGGCATCAACAGTGTTGACAATATTTGTCATATTAAGTTCAACAGTGAATTTTAAAAAGTAAACTTTTTTTAAAGAATGGTTTTGGATTCGCAGAACAGTTAGAAGCACGGAGAATTAATATATACCCAACACACAATGTCCCTCTGATCAAACCATTACAATAGTTAGGACATTATCACAATTAATGGGCCAGTATTACACATTATCATTCACCAACATCCGTAATTAATCAAAGGTCCTCTTTTTTCATTTAATGTCCATTTTATGTTCTGGGTTCCCATCCAGGCTCCCAGCTCATATTTAGCTGTTCTTTCTCCTTATGGTTCTTTTGCCAGTTTCTCATACTTAAATTGTTTTGGTGACATTGGGATCTCTTACCTGGGCTGTCTCTGATGTTTTTTGTATAATTAGGCTGGCATTGTGGGTTTTGGGGATTAAGACCCCAGAGTAAGTTATATTTCCATGACATTATACCAAAGGTATATATTACCAACATGCTTTATCACTCTTAATGTTAATTTAATCACCCAGATGAGGTAGTTTAGGTCAGGTTTCTCTATAAAATTAGTTTTTTCCCCTTTCTGTTGTGCTTTTTGAAAAATAATCACTCTGCACAGCACATACTTCAGAAGTGGGGAATTATGTTCTACCTGCTTATAGGCAGATTTTATAGAATTACACTTTGTATTTATTTGCCATGGACAATTTATCTTTCTCCAGAAAATAGTGTATTTATTCAATTATTCATAACATGGATTATTATGTTATATCATACGTATTTCTTTTACTCTGTACTTCTGTTGGTTTATTTTGTTCTAAACTCATTTCCGTGTTGGTCACTGGAAGATATTTCAGTTGGTCACTGCATCATTTTAAGTTACCCACACTCTTGCTGTCTGATTCTGTTTGGTTGGTTTGTGGTGTTGTTTAGCATTATTTTACTCACTGGCACAACAGGGTACTCCAGATGGAGGTTGAATTGATTCATAGTTCAACTTGTGAGTCATAGGTGGGAAACGTCAGGAAACTTACAATCAGGGCAGAAGGCACCTCTTCACAGGGTGGCAGGAGAGAGAATAAGTGCCAACAGGCAGAAATGCCAGATGCTTATAACACCATCAGATCTCATGAGACTCACTCATTATTATGAGAAAAGCATGGAGAAACTCCCCCATGATCAGTTACCTCGCACAGGGTCCCTCCCATGACATGTAGGGATTATGGGAACTACAGTTCAAGTTGAGAGTTGGGTGAGGACACAGCCAAACCATACCATCCAGACATATCTGTGTAAAGTTTAGCATGACTTCCTGCTCATGGCTACAATGCCACATGAATCTAATCGAGTAAATACGAATCTCTTCACCCATTCCCACCACTGTATGTAACCTCCCAGTCCAACAGTGAGACAGTTGCCCTCCTTTATGTAATCAGTGGGTCCTAAATTACATGAACACTGGTTTCAGAATTGGGAACCCGTATCTCCCAAACATCTGTACCAAGTAAACTACAAAGCCATGGGGAACTCATTCAGAATTTAGAATCTTCGCTTTGGTAAGGCACTTACGTCAGCCTCTTTTCTCAACTCCCTTTCGTGAGGATTTTTCAAAATTTGTTATGTATTTACATTATTTTCTTCTGCACTGTTTTCTGTGATTTCCCCATCTATTATATAATTTCTTAAATTTGCATGAATTAAGGTTCACTCTTTATGTTAGTATATCCTGTAGCAATTGAAAAATAGTATGACTTAACCACAATTGCAGTATCTTGTTGAGTAATTTCATTTTCCTCAAAAAGTTCCCTGAACTTCAGCTAGTCCACCTTTCCCTGTCAAGCCCTTAGTAGCCATTTATGTTTTTCTTTTTTTATTTGTCTTTTCTTTTCTTTTTTTTTTTTGAGACAGAATCTTGCTCTGTCACCAGGCGCCAAGCTGGAGTGCAGTGGTGCAATCTCAGCTTACTGCAACCTCCACCTCCCGGTTCAAGCAATTCTCCTGCCTCAGCCTCCTGAGTAGCTGGGACTACAGGCACAGGCCACCAGGCCCAGATAATATTTGTATTTTTAGTAGAAATGGGGTTTCACCATGTTGGCCAGGATGGTCTCCGTCTCTTGACCTCGTGATCTGCCTGCCTCAGCCTCCCAAAGTGCTGGTATTATAGGCATGAGCCACCTCACCCCACCTTCTTTTTTTAACATAGAGGTTGGATCTCACTCTGTCACCCAGGTTGGTGTGCAGTAGCACAATCTTGGCTCATCTCAACCGTTGCCTCCTGTGCTCAAATTATCCTCCCACCTCAGCCTCTTGAGTAGCTAGGACTCCATGTAGCTACGCCACCATGCCCAGCTAATTTTTGTATTTTTAATAGAGATGAAGTCTCATCATGTTAGGCTGGTCTAGAAATCCTGGACTGAAACAGTCCAGCTGCCACAGCCTCCCAAAGTAGTGTTTTTCTTATCTCTTAATTTCCTCTTTTCTATAATGTATACTATAAATGAAATTACACAGTATGTCCTCTTTTCAACCTGGCTTCTTTCACTTAACAATATGACTTTAAGATTGAAGAAGTTTATCTCTTCGTCCTTTAAATTTGCATGTTACTAAAGGCTAAAGGTATTGAGGATATATATTCAGTGCTTATTGACATTTGTGTAACTTCTTTGTGGAAATGTCTATTCACACAATAGATTTACTTTAAGAAATGTCCCTTTGTATTTTTGAGTTGTAGGAATGTTTTATATAGCCTGGAATGTATACTCCATCACTATATAGTTTGCTGACATTTCTCTCGTTTCTTCAGTTACATGATGATGTACTTTGAATCACAGAAGTATTTGATTCTGGTTAAATTCAATTAATTATTTTTTTCCCTGTTGCTTGTATTAGTGTTATATGTTAGAAACAATTGTTTCACCCAAGGTGATGAAAATATATGCTTATTTCTATTCTACGGGATTAGTCATTTTAGTTTGACGTTTAGGTCTATGATTTATTTTTATCAGTTTTGGATTGGTTTGTGGGAGCAGGCAACTTGCATGTAAATATCCAGTTGACCCAGAAGATTCATGAAAGGTATGTTCTCATTTGAATTAACTTGGCAAGCTTGTAAAAATCACTTTACCATAACTATAAGGATTAATTTTGGATACTCGACTCTATTCCATTTACATATAAGTCTATCCTTATACCAATACTACATCTTTATTATTATCACTTTGTAGAAAGTTTTGAAATCCAGAATTATGTCTGGTACTCCAGATTTGTTTTTATTTTTAAGATATTTTTTAGCTGATCTCAAGCATTGGCATTTCCATGTGAATTTTTTAATCAGCTTGCCAATTAAGGCAGAAAATAACAAAAATATGTAAGCTAAGATGCTCATAGGAATTGCACGGATTCTGTAGATCCATTTGGAAATTATTGACATTTTGAATATTTTAAGCCTTCTGATCAATAAGCAGATAATTTTTATATTTGCAGGTTTATTTTACCATATTTTATGGGTTTATGGTGAATAGCTTACATTTATTTATGTTAAATTTACTTCTAAGCATACTCCTTTTCATAAAATTTTGATTTTTTGTTTTATTTTTAGGTTTATTGCTATTATATAGGAATATAATTAATTTTCATTCATTATGCTGAAAGAGTACTGAACCTGGGTTTTTTTGTTCATTTTTGAATTATTTCTATGAATTATTAGGGAAGAGGTGGTGTTTGGTTACATGAGTAAGTTCTTTATTGGTGATTTTTGAGATTTTGGTGCACCCATCAACCAAGCAGTATACACTGCACTCAATTTGTAGTCTTTTATCCCTAATCCCCTTCCCATTCTTTTGCCCTGAGTCCCCAAAGTCTATTGTGTCATTCTTATGCTGTTGTGTCCTCATAGCTTAACTCCCACTTTTGAGTGAGAATACATGATGTTTGGTTTTCCATTACTGACTTACTTCATTTAGAATAATAGTCTCCAAACTCATCCAGGTCGCTGCAAATGCCATTAATTCATTCCTTTTTCTGGCTGAGTAGTATTCCATCATTTATATATACATAGTTTCTTTATCCACTTTTTAACTGTTGGGCATTTGGGTAGGTTCCTCATTTTTGCAATTGCAAATTGTGCTGCTATAAACATACATGTGCAATTATCTTTATATAATGATTTCTTTTCTTCTAGGTAGATACCCAGTAGTGCCATTGCTGGATCAAATGGAGGTTCTACTTTTAGTTCTTTAAGGAACCTCCACATTGTTTTCCATAGTGGCTGTACTAGTTTACATTCCCACCAGGAGTGTAGAAGTTTTCCCTATTCACTGCCTCCATGCCAACATCAATTAATTTTGATTTTTGATTGTGGGCATTCTTGCAAAAGTAAGGTGGTATCACATTGCAGTTTTGATTTGCGTTTCCTTGATCATTAGTGATAGTGAGCATTTTTAAGTATGTTTATTTGTCATTTGTATATCTTCTTTTGAGAATTAGCTATTCATGTCCTTAGCCCACTTTTTGATGGGATTTTTTTCTGGTAATTTGTTTGAGTTTGTTGTAGAGTCTGGATATTAGTCCTTTGTCAGATGTATAGATTATGAAGACATTCTCCCACTCTGTGAGTTGTCTGTTTACTCTGTTGACTGTTCTTTTTGCCATGCAAAAGCTCTTTAGTTTAATTAAGTCACAGCTATTTATCTTTGTTTTTATTGCATTTGCTTTTGAGTTCTTTGTCAAGAAATCCTTGCCTAGGCCAATGTCTGGAAGGGTTTTTCCAATGTTAAATTGTCTAGAATTTTTATAGTTTCATGTCTTAGATTGAAGTCTGTGATCCAACTTCAGTTAATTTTTATATAAGGTGAGAGATGAGAATCCAGTTTAATTCTCCTACATGTGGTTTGCCAATTATCCCAGCACCATTTGTTAAATAGGCTATCCTTTCTCCACTTTATGTTTTTGTTTGCTTTGTCCAAGGTCAGTTGGCTGTAAGTATTAGGTTTATTTCTGGGTCCTCTATTCTGTTCCATTGATCTACATGCCTGTTTTTATGCCAGTGCCTTGCTGTTTCAATAACTATGTCCTTATAGTATAGTTTGAAATCAGGTAATGTGATGCTTCCACATTTGTTCTTTTTGCTTAGTCTCGTTTTGGCTATGCAGGCTCTAATTTGGTTCCACATGAATTTTAGGATTGTATTTTCTAATTCTATGAAGAATGATCATGGTATTTTTATGTGAATTGTGATGAATTTGTAGATTGCTTTTGGCAGTATGGTCATTTTCACAGTGTTGATTCTACCTATCTATGAGAATGGGATGTGTTTCCATTTGTTTGTGTTGTCTATGATTTATTTCAGCAGTGTTATATAGTTGTACTTGCAGAGGTCTTTCACCTCCTTAGTTAGGTATATTCCTAAGTATTTTAATTTTTTCAGCTATTGTAAAAGGGTTGGGTTCTTGATTTCATTCTCAGCTTGGTCACTGTTGGTGTATAGAAGAGCTACTTATTTGTGTACATTAATTTTGTATCTGGAAACTTCACTGAATTATCAGTTCTAGGAGCTTTCTGGAGGAGAATCATATCATCAGCAAACAGTTTGACTTCCTCTTTTCCAATTTGGATGCCCTTTATTTATTTCTCTTGATGATTGCTCTGGCTGGGACTTCCAGTACTATGTTGAAGAGAAGTGGTACGAGTGGGTATAAACCTTGTCTTGCATCCATTCTCACAGGGAATGCTTTCAACTTTTCTTCGTTCAGTATTATGTTGGCTGTGGGTTTGTTGAAGATGACTTTTATTACATTGAGGCATGTCTCTTGTATGCCAATTTTGCTGAGAGTTTTAATCACAAAGGGATGCTGGAATTTGTCAAATACTTTTTCTACATCTATTAAGATGATCATGTGATTTTTGTTTTTGATTATGTTTATGTGGTGTATCACATTTATGTGTGTCCATTGGTTTTGATTTTGTTTTTATTTATACTATCTATTTCATTGAATATTTCTCCCTTCACTTCTTGTATCTTTTTTATTATTATTACTGTTTCCTTTCACTGGGCCTCACCTTTTTCTGGTGCTTCCCTGATTAGCTTAATAACTCATCTTCTGAATTCTTTTTCAGGTTGATCAGGAATTTCTTCTTGATTTGGATCCACTGCTGGAGAGCTAGTGTGATTTTTTAGGGGGATGTTAAAGAACCTTGTTTTGTCATATTACCAGAGTTGGTTTTGTGGTTCCATCTTGTTTGGGTAGATTCTGTCAGAGGAAAGGACTAAGGCTCAAGGCTGTCCCATGGGGTGTTCCCTTGATGTAGTACTCTCCCCTTCTCCTAGGGAAGTGGCTTCCTGAGAGCCAAGCTGTAGTGATTGTTATCTCTGTTCTGCATCTTGCCACCCAGAAAGTCTGCTAGGCTCTGGGCTAGTACTGGGGGTTATCTGCACAGGGTGCTGTTGTAGCAGGACACACGGCAGATAAAACCTCTCAGACACCACGTTTGTGAAGGAAAGGGCTTTTTATTTGGCAAGGAGTCTTGGCAGACTCGCATCTCAAGAACCAAGCTCCCAAATAGCAAATCCTGGCCTCTTTTAAAAGCTCACAATATTAGAGGGTACATGGGAGAGGGTTGTGATTGATGAGGTAAGCAAGGGGTACCTGACTTAGGTGGGGGTCTAATTGTGATTATACAAGAACTATGCCTTTTGTGGAAGATTCCTCCAAAACATGCCTCTGATCTATAGACAGGATAGGAACCCCCTAGGGTGGGGGGTTTGGTCTTTAACCTCCAGGTCCAGCTAGTGGCACTGGTTTTGTCTCCTCCACTGACCTTGTGCCTTCTGTTTTCAACTTTTAATTATCCTTTTGAAATGAAATGTAGAAAGCTAAGGGGAAGCTTAAGGGGAAGGAGTCTCCTTCCTCACCTCCCCCTTTGAGAACCTTACCTATAAATTAGTGAGAGTTCTCACTCTCATTCTCATTTTCATTTTCCTGATCCTCAAAGAAACTGATTGATAGTGATCCATATAACATACTTGTGATGTGGTTCTCTGGTTAACTACACCAGTGATAAATCCTCTGATCATCTGAAGTGTTACAGGGGGAGCAAACAAGGGAGTAGCGAGCAAACACCTATTATTATTGCAACAAACAAGGGAGTAGCAAGCAAGCACCTATTATTATTACAACATTTATAATGAGAGTCTTGAATCCTCCCAAGGATGAGAACCAACCTCCAAACAGGGACTCAGGGCTAAATTTGTGCCATGCCTGCACAGGCACGTGTGCCAGTTTGGTCATGTCTCTTGCAGTATCCTCAACTGCTTGACCCTGGTTGTCTATATGTAGGCAGCAGTTGGTTAGATTGAATTTTCCAAAGACTCCTCCTTTAGCTGCTAGCAAATAATTGAAGGCCAACTGGTTCTGATAAATCGCATTTCTCATTTGAGTTTCTTGTTGGGCCAAAATGGACAGAGCTTTGCCTGTTTCACTAGTGAGTGCTTCCAAGACAGCCTGCAACCAGATGATCTGGTTGAACATGTAAATAGAAGTCTGATATCCCCATATGCCATCCTCTGCCCATGTGGCCAGCCCATAATACTCAGTGCTCTCTGGTTGCCACCTATCATCTTTCCATTTGCCTGTCTTTAGACTTCTTTTCTCCCAGGTGGAATAGACCATATATCCTAACAGCTCACCTGTCTTAAGAGGTAATAGGACAAAAGAAGGCTTAATGGTTCCTGTGACACAGCTACCTGTCCATCTTTCAGGAAGTTGTACATAGGCTCTGTCCACATATCCAGTACAACCCAGCTGGGGCCGTCCAGTCTCCCTGATACCCAGGATGGTTCCAAGCATCCTGTAATTTTGGGAATTTTAGGAGGGTTTTTTTTTCTGTTTGATTTGAACTCCACCAGGTTACAGTGCCCACTCTTCCATTATACAATTGTTGCTCTAATCAGCTAAGCTTTTCTACTGGAACAGTCAAGTCTTTTTCTTCTCTGACCAAACAGTATTGTCCAATAATTAAAACTTTTAAAACCCAAAAACTGTTGTTTTGAATTCTTTGAACTCAAGTTAGGTCAGGCCCAAGGTCAGAGGGTACTAACTCACAAGCTTCCCATGGCCACTGATCACCCATAGTAGTTTCTCCACATACATATCAAGAAGTGACATTAAGGGAATGGGCTATATTTTCAGCAAGTTGGAGGAACAAGTTCTTTGCCTTTTTCAGAAGCTCCAGCCCTGGCTCTTTTAGCATATCATAGAAGGTCTGGTACGCTGGCTGGGACAAGCACTTTTGGATTTTTCCCTTAATCTGGCTACTGACTCTAGAATCAAGTCCTTTTCCATTAATTCCTAACATGACTCTCTCCCCTTTTGCCCATTTGGCGTCTTGGGGGTTTGTGATTATTAATTCTACTGGGTTACAATGTCCCAAGATGCAGGGGACGTTACCCCATGAAATGGTGTCCTTCCCTTTTACAAAGCAAACAGCATTATTTTTATCATCTTTCCAAGTGGCCCAGATGACACATGACCAGTAGGTTTTCTGGCAAATATGCTTTTTTGTATAACTTTGTTCCCATCTCTAAGGGAACCACAGCCCCCCTCACTTGAATGATAGGCATTGATGGCTGCACAGGCATCAAACCGTAGGGTGACCTGTTTTGGGCTTTCCTTTTGCTCTGTTTTAGCTACTAACTTAGTAGGGCTGTTACATCGCCCTGTTATGAGTTTAATTTCAAAAGTTGTATGCATAGGGGGTTCTGATGGATTGTATCAGATATTGGATTGTCCATCCCCTGGGTTACACACCTTATACTGTGTATTATTATATAAACAGGTTCCCTTCTGTGTCCCTATACATTTATAGTAACTGTAGGACAAAAGAATGGCAGTAACTTTCCATCTTACCTCAGTAACCTGGTGCACATGCTGAGAGCATTTTCCAAAATCGGTTAATGTCTTTACTGTATAAGTTTGAATTTTAAGAAGAGTAAGTCCCGCAAAGAGTTTCCTCATGCTTAGGCCATGCGTGTACTAGTCAGCTCCTGGGATGTGGCTGAAGCAAGTCTTGTTTTTCTTGAAGTGCTTCTGAAGTCACTGGGTCTGGTCTTGCTTCCCAAGTTTCAGCTGCTGCAGGCTTTATGTGGCTGTGGTGAATCCAGGCTGGGATTCCCTTTACCTTTATGGCTGTGGGGAGTGGTCAGAATCATGGTCTGAGGTTCTTTCCACCGTGGCTTCAGAGGGACTACATTTCAGTCCTTTATTCACACGTGATCACCTGGCAAGAAAGGGTGAACTGGGGAGAAGCTTACAGGGCATCTTTTATTTACCCAGGTTGAAATATCCTGAGTGATTTTTTCCTAGAGCTGGTAACTGTTGTCCTAGCTCAGTCTCATCCTCACTCGCAAGGAGTACCTAGGAGTGCCCACAGTATGGGAGAGTGCCTATGATATAAGACTTCATAGGGGGGATATCCTATTTTCTTACAGGGAGTATATTTAATTTTGAATAACACCAAGGGAAGTGCCTGCACCCACTTTAATCCTATTTCCTGACACATTTTTCCCTAAGCTACTTTTAATGGTGTGATTCATCTGCTCCACCTTTCCAGAACTCTGTGGTTGGTAGGCGGCATGCAGCTTCCAAGCAATACCAATGCCGTTGCTGTTACTTGGACCAAATCAGCCAAAAATCCTGGTCTGTTGTCTGAGCTGATGTGCAATGGCAGTCTAAACCCAGGGATGAGATCTTGAAGAAGCACACGGTTTACTTTATGGGCCTTTTCAGCCCTAGTCAGGAAGGCCTCTACCCACCAAGGGTATGTGCACACCAGGACCAACAAATACTTATGTCCTCCACACTTGGGCATTTCAGTGAAATGTACCTGGAGATCTCCAGACAGAGCTGATCCATAGCCTGAATGCCAAGGGAAATAGTTGGACTTTGCTTCACGTTGTGCTGCCTATCATTCAAGTGAGGGGGGCTGTGGTTCCCTTGGAGATGGGAACAAAGTTATACAAAAAAGCGTATTTGCCAGAAAACCTGCTGGTGCAGTGAATGCACTTATTGGTCATGTGTCATCTGGGCCACTTGGAAAGATGATAAAAATAATGCTGTTTGCTTTGTAAAAGGGAAGGACACCATTTCATGGGGTAACGTCCCCTGCATTGCTGAGACACGTGTGAGATGTTGAAACCCTGGCCTAATAATTTCTCAAGTGACTCTTGGCCTAAATGAGTGGTTTCATGTATGCCCTGTATGACCACGGCCCCTAAGAGCCATGGCATTGCTACTCTTCCATCTGGCAGCTGGATCTAACCCTCTTTAATTATTTGCCCCCCTTCTGCTTGGAGAAAGTCCTTTTCCTCCTTAGAAGAAGTGGACACCAATTCAGGGTCTGGGGAATTACGGAGGAAACCTTTTTTTTTTCTTTTGATTCTGTTTTACTCCCCAGGAGATTAGATGGTGCTTGTCCCCATGGAGAGTGGATCTTCCCCACTTATTCCACTGCTTCATGTGCCAATATCTTCTGGAAACATTCTCATAAATATGCCCAGAATTGTGGCTTTGCCAGTTCTCTATGTAATGTTTAATTTAGACAACTGAGTACCTAAAATAACCATCACGAGTTTACCGCTCATCACTTGGCTATCACATGTATATCCTTAATACATACTTAATCTCCAAATAAGGACAATAAGAAGGTAATAGTTCCACCTAACGTGATACAACTTTCCTGCATACATTTGGAAACCCACTGATTTATTTACCTTAAGAGGAAGTAAAGTGCTTTGGTAACATATATTCTCCTCCTACTGTCTCATAACCTCTACAGTATTACATGAAATTAATGATACCTAAATAGTGATATAAATAGTGATATAAAGTCAATATATCTTATATGATAAAGGAGTAAGAGAGGAACAAAAACAAATATATATGTTTTGTGTGTATACACACACACAAGTATTCTTAACAAAATCATCAGGAAGCACTGACAGTTACAGTCCTTCTTTCTTTTTTTTTTTTTTTTGAGATGGAGTTTCCCTCTTGTTACCCAGGCTAGAGTGCAGTGGCATGATCTCGGCTCACCACAACCTCCGCCTCCTGGGTTCAGTCAGTTCTCCTGCCTCAGCCTCCGGAGTAGCTGGGATTACAGGCACGCACCACCATGCCCGGCTAATTTTTTGTATTTTTAGTAGAGACGGGGTTTCACCATGTTGACCAGGATGGTCTCATCTTGACCTCGTGATCCACCCACCTCGGCCTCCCAAAGTGCTGGGATTACAGGCTTGAGCCACCGTGCCCGGCCAGTCCTTATTTCTATAACAGTCACATGATCGTAGCTAGTATTTATAACTACCTTCTACTGTCATTCTGTAGTCACTTTTCCTTCAAGGGCACCTCAGGTGGAGTGAGGTAAACATTCATTTCTGAAGGGTGTAGGCCGTTCATAGTCCTACACAGATTGGATTGCCCTAACTTCCCATTGATCTTAATCACAAGACATGTTACTACTCAGAGATGCCCTAAATGGTCACCTGTATTCCTTATCTCCATGGTGGTGCGTTAGTTTCATTTCCCATTAGTGGTTTGGATCCATCACCCTAGCCAACACCTTAACTCACTTCTTAGCCAGTTGATTCAGGAGCATGAGGACCCCACAGTGGCTGGGAGGCAGTCTTTACATCCAGTTTAATGGAATAATTGTGTCTTCTAGGGGCAACATTCTTCCCTCTGGAACTAAGTCTTGTAGGCCAACAGAGCATGACGTTGTGAGAACAGATGGCACACATTTTGCTAGCGGGTCAGAAAAGGTAATGGTGAGTGGCATCATTCCCATTTCCACATTTTGTTTTGTGGACCTGTGTATCTGGCTATGGGAAAAACAGTGTAATATATTGGATGGCAGTTTAGAGTATATAAAGCCTTCTGTGGAACCTTATCCTAGTTCTGTACTGTGACCTCTCTGGGTCATTCCACCAGTCAGTGAAGCCAGTTGTGTCAGGATTATGAGGAACAGGGTAACAACAGTGAAGTCTATGAGCGTAAGCTCATTGCCACATTTCTTTGAGTTTGAAGTAAGTTCCTTGATCAGAAGGAATGTGGTGTGTAATACTGTGTGTAATGTGTGTAACACACATACTGTGTGTGTAATACTGAGTTGATAAGCATTCTTTTAGTCCATGAATGATGCTTTTGCTAGAAACTAAGATTTAGTAATATTTATGGTAACAACAGCATATTTTAGCTTCATCAATGTCCCACAATCAGTGATTATGGCACCTTGAGCAATATTTATGGTGCAAGGCCTTTATGGTCTAGTGAGGATCACCACAAGCCATGCCCCCCAACCGCCAGTTTGCAGTAGAGTTCCATGGTGGGGCATGGGGTCAGGAACTGAATCCCATTCCTAATCTGTCTGAGATGAATCCACGTATAATGGCAGAGCATTCATGATTGATCCAGTCATCTCTTTTTTTTTTTTTTTTTTTGAGACAGAGTTTCCCTCTTGTTACCCAGGCTGGAGTGCAATGGCATGATCTCAGCTCACCGCAACCTCAGTCTCCTGGGTTCAGGCAATTCTCCTGACTCAGCCTCCGGAGTAGCTGGGATTACAGGCACGCGCCACCGTGCCCAGCTAATTTTTTGTATTTTTAGTAGAGACGGGGTTTCACCATGTTGACCAGGATGGTCTCGATCTGTTGACCTCGTGATCCACCCGCCTCGGCCTCCCAAAGTGCTGGGATTACAGGCTTGAGC
>CM052653.1:143650632-143682711 GCA_028533165.1 Leontopithecus rosalia
CAAAAAAAAAAAAAAAAAAAAAAAAAAACAGAGGGGATCATTCTTAGAAAGACGAATATAAACAACTCTCTTGATTATCACTAACTTAATCACATACAAAATTCATTTTAGTGTTAGATACTTGCAGTAGTCAGTGCCTTTTTAAATACGTGTACCCAGGAGTTAAAGCCCTGTAACTTTTAAATTCTCCTTTAAAAATACCTTATCAAGACTTACATAGACCATCGATGCTACTCATGATCTTTCTGACTTCTCCTAAATTTCTCCCTAATCTAAAAAATTGGTTATTGTACTTTAGGAAGAAATAGTACCATATTTTCTATTATATAAAATTAATTTTTTCTTTGTAACATTTCTTACCAAAAATACATCTTCATATCTGTAAGTTTGTTCACCTCACTTTCCCTGACTCACTGTTTTCGTTGTTTGCCTTTTTTTATAAATGACTTCAAAATAACCTCCAAAATTATATAAAATTGTTATTGTAATAAGAATAAAATTTACAGAATTGTACGTTGATTACAATTTCCATTCATGGTAACTTTAAGTTTCATGCAACCATAGGAAGCAAGAAATTTTAAACTGTCTGCTGTTAGCATTATATAGACAAAACCATTTTACAGTTTTAGAAACATGTTTTCTTATCTTATAATCTTTTTTTAAATTGAAAATGACCCAGCCATTCCAAGAACATTGATTAAGTAATGTAAATATTTTAAATTATATAAAAAGTATACTTAGAGGCATTTATTTCATATACATGTACTTAATTATTATGTTTTAATGCTTTATATATAGTATTTTAAAAAACTGAGATATTATACATAGCTAGTTATGATTTAAAGTTATTTATGTTCATGATTTTTAATGTCTCAACATTAGGTGAACACCTAAGTAAGAATCTTAAAGTAAAATGTATTTTGTCAATAATTCAGAAGAGTTAGCTGTTTTTATTGAACCAACAATCTTAAATTAGTCTTATTTGTCAAAAAAAATCTCACAAAGATTACTCTATTTTTGGCTGAGTTTATAGTCTTACAACTTATGTGCCAAACTCTCAATACCTTCTACATTTAGTGGAGAGAAATATAAAATTTGCCCAGACACGGCCGGGCGCAGTGGCTCAAGCCTGTAATCCCAGCACTTTGGGAGGCCGAGGCGGGTGGATCACGAGGTCGAGAGATCGAGACCATCCTGGTCAACATGGTGAAACTCCGTCTCTACTCAGAATACAAAAAAATAGCTGGGCCTGGTGGCATGTGCCTGTAATCCCAGCTACTCAGGAGGCTGAGGCAGTATAATTGCCTGAACCCAGGAGGCAGACGTTGCGGTGAGCCGAGATCATGCCATTGCACTCCAGCCTGGGTAACAACAGCGAAACTCCGTCTCTAAATAAATAAATAAATAAATAATATTTACCCAGACACAAATTATTTTTTTACAAATAATTTTTAAACTAGCTTTAGTTACCAAAGATTCATTTGAACTCAAAAAACATTTGCACTTTATTTACTGCTCATTTACTTATAAGCCAATTTGGTAGCATGTTAGACACAAAACAGAACATGATACTTGTGTATTGCATACAAATATCTAAAAGTCTATACATATACACACAAAGGTCCCATTGCTTTTGCCTCGGACCTCTAGTCATGAGACAAAAACCACAAACTCACTCACCTAAAAAAAAGCAGCTGGATCCTAGTTTTGGGTTTTTATTGACAAAATAAAACCTGTTCACATGGCTAAATTTTGTCTGCCCTAATAGGTAGTTCAAGGAAAGCTGTGAACCAAAATTAGGGTAAAGCAGTCTTAATAGCACTTTGATTTAAAAACCTACTTTACCCTTTCTTTTCTTTAGCTTCAAATGAATTCTCAATGTTTACGTTCTGGTTAGACTGTAAGTAATGAGTTTGATCTCAGCACCAGCAGCTTAATAACAGAAAATTTAACGCATACAGAAGGGAAAAGTAAGGAACATAGAGAGCATTAGAAGACTCTACTTAACTATATTCTTGTCAGTTAACTTCTTAAGCTCTAATTTTTTAAATGTAATTTGCCCATCAGTTTAAAATGTGCACACAAATTTGCCATAATATGTAACCATTTTGTGTCCCAAAGAAGATGACCAAATTAGGGGCCAGGATGTTGGAAACTGTTTTCCACTTCAGAGGTGGATCCCTGGAATTTTTTTTTTTTTTTTGAGATGGAGTTTCGCTCTTGTTACCCAGGCTGGAGTGCAATGGCATGATCTCGGCTCACCGCAACCTCTGCCTCCTGGGTTCAGGCAATTCTCCTGCCTCAGCCTCCTGAGTAGCTGGGATTACAGGCGCACACCACTGTGCCCAGCTCATTTTTTGTATTTTTAGTAGAGTCGGGGTTTCACCATGTTGACCAGGATGGTATCGATCTCTTGACCTCGTGATCCACCCACCTCGGCCTCCCAAAGTGCTGGGATTACAGGGGAATTTTTTTTAAAAAAAGAAAAAAATAGAGAAAACAATGGAGGGTAGAAACGGAGTCAGATTTCACAGAAGGGAAGAGGAAAAAGGAAGGAAGAAAGGGAGGCTTATGAGCCTTCCAGCCACTGCATGGTACAGAGTGGGTACACTCCCTCCTCTAATTCATTTTTTGTCAGGGAGAGTTTCAGCACCCCAGACCTTCACAGTTTGGGACAAATCCTTCTCACCTCCACAAGTCACCTGTCAAAATGAACTGTTTACAGGCACTTTTTTGCATGCTTTTGGCTAAGAGGAGAAAGGCTATGCCGGCTCCTGAGACAATCAGGAGGATGAAGTTGGAGGAAGGAGAAAGAGAGACATAAAGAAACCAGGACCCACGTACATAGCTTGCACGTTTGCGCACACCAACAAATGACACATTCCCCAAACATTTCCCCAGTTGAGGGGCTGAGTGGAGTGCCAAATCCCTTAGTTTTAAATGTCTCCCACCACGGGAACTAAGTCTGAACTGAGCAAAGCCCCGGGGGTGCCACACATACAGAAGAAATGCATAAAATTTTTGAATGTTGTCACTAGCACTCAACACCAAGTAGAGCAAAGCTCCATGACACCCCCAGGAGACAGACAGTGTTCAGGTGCAATCAGATTCTCTCACTCAGTTTCAAAGTGTGAATGTTTTCTGCCTTCTCTAAAGGTAACTTTCTTTGCATCAGTGAAGCATTGAAGGCAAAAGTTATCACAGCAGGAAGAGAAAGAGAGACTCCCCAAGACTCAACATCTTAGCAGCTGCAGGGAAACTCCCTAACATTCTAGCTAATAAATCAGGTAGCCATGAGCAGCTCTAACAGGTGACACTATGCTCTACCTCGTAGAAACCAGACTGACAGACTCAGGCCCCCAGAGCCCATACTATTTTCTACATGGACTACAGGTTGTAACCAAACACAGGTCTAGTTGCTTGCTACTTACAGAGTTCAACCAGCAAGAGTGAAATCTGGTAAAAAGAAAAAGTGAGTTTACAAACAAAAACTAGTAACAGGCAAGTGGCCAGATTTCCAATCCAAAATGAGCACATCGAATTTCTTGGGAGAAGGTAAGGGTTTAAAAAGGGGGGACTTGGTATGGAGGCATGCAGGAGTTGTGTCAAATACAAGGTCTGTGTGTCTTGCTTTGGTCTCAGTCTCCCTGGAGCACTGGCTGGCATCATATTAACAATGATCAGATTGACTAGCTACCTTGACATATTCTCTGGAATTTTGTGCTGGGTCACTGGGCTTGGTCTTTCTGTCTCATGATTAACTCCTGGAACTTCTAAGAAAACACATAATTAGATATTAATGTTACCAGAAAGGGGTCCAGATCGAGACCCCAAGAGAGGGTTCTTGAATCTCACACAAGAAAGAATTTGGGCCAAGTCCACAGTGCAAAATGAGAGCAAGTTTATGGAGAAAGTAAAAGAGTGAAAAAATAGCTGTCTTATAGACAGAGTATGGTGTTCCTCTGTAGTAAAAAGAGAAACCAGCTCATCCTAGGTACAATACTTGTTGATAAAATTTAAAAAAATCATGAGGAGGGTTATGTGTGGTGGCTTATGCAGTAATCCTAGCACTTTGGAGGCCAAGGTGGATGGATAACTTGAGGCCAGGAGTTTGAGACCAGCCTGACCAACATGGCAAAACTCCATCTCTACTGAAAAATATCTAAAAATTAGCTGGGAGGCGGAGATTGCAGTGAGTGGAGATTGCACCACTGCACTCCATGCACACGGGCCTGAGTGACAGAGAAAGACTCTATCTCAAAAAAAAATTATGAGATATCTTCTGCTACAAGGGTTTATGATAAAGGATTAATTTTCATAATTATTATATTTTGTAAGATTGGTATTATCTTTAAAGCAAAACTTATTCTAAAAGTAGAATGCTTTTGTTCTCAGTATATCAAGATATCAGGACATTCCTGGGTCTGATAAGTCCTAGCTCTGTTCATTAAACATTATTAGTCAGTTCCCCTAACCATAAAAAACTTGAGGCAAAAAGGCCTAATCTACTGGGAATTCAGCCCAGCAAGTCCCAGCCTCATTTTTCCCATCCTTATTCAAGAGGAAGTCACTCTGGTTCAAAATGTGTCTGACATGTTTCCTCCTCCCTTTTACAAGAGAACCGTTAATCCTAAGGGCTGCAGAGGAACGAAGATCCATCTTCTGTAACTTCTTTATGATAATCAGGGGTGATTATATTACTAAGTATTAGGATCTCTACCCTATTCAGAGTAGAGCAGAGCTCAGTCAGAAAGCATCGTTTTGGTGATGGTCATTTGTAACTCTGCGTCCAGACAAAAGGTAAAATCTGGAATATAAGTAAGTGTCCAATATAATCTTTGAGTAAACTTATCTTGCATTCCTACACAAAGAGTATACCTGCAATGTATTCCACAACAGCAAAGCAAAATAAGTAAAATTATTCTAAGTAAACTAAACAGGAAGGCTTTCTGAGAACTGGTAAGTTGTTGGAACCAAGATGATCGGGGGTGGGGTTGACTGACAGCACTTCAGTGGCAGAGATATGAGTGCATAAAACTTTCAAAGCCCGGGTAATATTGTGTGAATAGTCTGGAACATACACACAATATTTGGTTTTAATCAAAGCACAAGTTCCCCCTTCAGCCACTGTTAAAATATCCCACGCCATACAGTGTTGTAAGGCCTGCCCTATCTAAATTTCCTCAGCTAGGAGGGTAAGGGCATGGACATATTTTTAAAAGCTGCATCCATGTGCTTTGCTAGTGCTTCAACTTGCAACTCAGTATTCACCATGGCCACCCATGGGGAAAATACAGCCATTGGGCAGAACCATCAGGATGCCCATTTTTGTTTCCTATGGTTAGCCTTTACAATTTCCCAGTTAGATGGGAGAGAGTCCAATTTGTTGTGATTACATCCTGGGAGATAAGGATGACTGCCATAAACCTTCCAGTCCAATTATAAGGTAAGTATGGCCAGGCAAGCTGTGAGTTCCATAAGCCCATACCATCTCCAAGGAGAAAGGTAGGCACCAGTTTTTGGCAAAGTATCTTGCCATTCTATCCACATTTGGTCTGTTAAAAGAAGGTTCTGATTATCTTGTTGAGGTGGCAACTATCCCGTATCATGGGTTCCAGTCTGGTGGTGACTATTATTGAACTTTTTGAAACATAGAGGTACTTTGCCTTGAACAGCTGTCATCCTTTCAAGCCCATTGTGTACAGTATAACCTAACATTGGGTGGAGTTTGCTTTCCTAATTAGATTTTTTTAAATGTCTTTTCGTCTTTCCAAAGGGGCTAAGGCCTTTATGTCTCTGGTACCTGGGAAAAGAGATAGTATGTTTATAATTTTCAGTTTCCAAGTTATCATAAAGTCCCCATAAACTTAGTTTGGCCAGCTGAATATGGCAGGGCAACCCAGAAGTGGAGGAAAGTGGCAATTCTCCATGTATCCAACAATTTGATTTTGTAGAAAGACTAAAGTCTCTGCCGATGTGCAAATAGTTGCTCTTTGTGTGATTCCAACTTATACCTAAAAGTAGAATGTCAGCCCACATATTTATGTTACCCATCTGAGCAGTCAGGCTCATTTTGATGCTAGCTGGCTGTTTTACCTGTTAGTTGATGCAGTTTCTTCATTGTGTTGATGCTCTTTACCATTTGGTATGTTTTTGGAGTGGCTAGTACTGGTTGTTCCTTTCTATGTTTAGTGCTTCTTTCAGGAGTTCTTGTAAAGCAGGCCTGATGGTGATGAAATCTCTGAGTAATTACTTGTTCATAAAGGATTTTATTTCTCCTTCGCTTATGAAGCTTAGTTTGGCTGGATATGAAATTCTGAGTTGAAAGTTTGTTTCTTTAAGGATGTTGAATATTGCCCCCACTCTCTTCTGGCTTATAGGGTTTCTGCTGAGAGATCCACTGTGAGTCTGATGGGCTTCCCTTTGTGGGTAACCTGACCTTTCTCTCTGGCTGCCCTTAGCATTTTCTCCATGATTTCAACCATGGCAAATCTGACGATTATGTGCCTTGGGGTTGCTGTTCTCGAGAAATATCTTTGTGGTGTTCTCTGTATTTCCTGGACTTGAATATTGACCTGCCTTGCTATGTTGGAGAAGTTTTCCTGGATAATATCCTGAAGAGTATTTTCCAGCTTGGATTCATTCTCTCCGTCACATTCAGGTACACCTGTCAAATGTAAATTAGGTCTTTTCACATAGTCCCATCTTTCTTGGAGATTTGTTCGTTTCTTTTTAAAAATATGGTACGCTTTGTGAATTTGCATGTCATCCCTGTGCAGAGGCCATGCTAATCTTCTGCGTATCGTTCCAGTTTTAGTATACGTGCTGCCAAAGCGAGCATGCACCATTCAGTCTTTTTTTTTTAACATGCACACACTTAACACTACTATAAATTTATACTTCCTTCAGTGACTACTACTGTGTGGCAGGTAATTTTCCAGGCCCTGGGATACATACAGTCTCTGCCATCATAGAGCTTACAGTCTGGGACATTAAGAGACATTAATCAGATATTCAAGTATCTGAGTATCTTGATGCCATAATTACAGACCGTGAAGGAAATGAACAGGATGGTCCAGGGTGCAGCAGGGAAGGAAGACTTCTCTGAGGATGAAGGGGCCATGCTAATCTTCTGTGTATCATTCCAATTTTAGTATATGTGCTGCCAAAGCAAGCACGCACCATTCAGTCTTAATGCACAAGTGTCACACTGGGCTGCATTTAGGATATCTAAGTTCATAGGCTTCTGTAGGGCCACTTGTCTAATCTGTGAGTTTTTCAGTGAGAAGAGTAATGTTGTGTTGGGTGTTATTACAGTAACAATTCTACTCTTAGGGTCTTTACTTATAATTCTACATCTATATTTGCTGTCTAGGAGGAAAAGACAGCTAGTGAGTAGAACCACCAGGGTGCCCATTTTTGATGGTGTTGTCTGGCTTTCATCTTTTCCCTGTTGTCAGGGAGAGAGTCCAGATGACACAGGATGTGTCCTGGTAGGTAAGGGCACCCCCAGGTGTATCTCCCAGTCCAGTTGTAAGGTAAATAAGACCAGCTATGACTGCCCCAGACCCATAGCTAACTCCAGGAGAAAGGAGAGGCTGTACCACGTAGCTCGATGCTATTTTGCCATCCTAGCCACATATAACTAGTCAGTTGATGAGTTTGGCCACACTGCTAACCTTCCCTTAGCCAGGCTGCTAGTGTGGGGTGTGTTGCTCTTATGTTTGTGAATGCATAGATGTACATGACCCCTTGCCTGGATTTGCACCATCATCAGCCATCCTGTGTTGTCATATACAGCATAGCCTATAGAGGGGGTGACATTCATCAGCTTACGAGCCAGATGGAAGATATGTTTCTAACTTTCCCCAAAAGTGGAGCACTCATGGTGAGTGGTGCTATAATCATAGATGAGAAATGGGTGAGAATTTTTACTCTTGTCCTATGTGTAAAAATAACTCCAAGTGCTCGAGGTAGTAGCTTAGATGTGCAGTGGCAAGTCAGCAGTGGAGAAAGGGGTACCTCCCCCACAGACCCAGTAGTCTGTTTTGTTTTGGAGAAAAGCGACTGTCTACACCCATTCAGGTAGTTTCAGCAAAGATCAAGTATGTGCTTATTACTCTAGAACTGAGAACTTCATGATAACAAAAGCATATTGCTTATCTTTCCTTCTTTTTTTCTTATTAATAACTTCATATCTTTCCTTGGCTCACATAACCAGGTAGGCATCTGAGTGAAGCCTACCTCTCAGTCATTGAAGGGACTCATCCCTTTGTACTATATCCCCGTGTTAGGAGGGCTGCATTCTGTCGTGGGACTGTTTTAGTGCACAGAATGCATCCTTGTGTAATTTTCCAAGTGGTATATTGGAAGTGTGGGCTACAGAGATGTGGTTGCACTAGGTTGGTGAGGGCATTTCTCCCATAAGTGCGTTCCTTCATGTAGCTGTTTTGAGATTGGATAAACCAAGGCCTTGAGGGAGTATCATCATCCTGTTAAGTGTCAGTTTTCCAGGGGAAATTGGAATCTCTTTTCTCAAATGCCTGGCTCAGGCATGTTTTGCATCTTGTTCAGTGTAAATGAGGTTTAAAATCTCGTAATTCCAAATGAAGTATTCATACCCCAGCACCTGTGCCTCCCAAGCAGCTTTTTGCTGCTTTGCCAGCTTCCTGGTTACCTTTGGTTGTTTGTGAATTATCTCTCTGGTGTTGGGGCAGTGCGCGATGTAGGCCTGATCAGGCAAAGCAATTAGCCTTATGAGTTATCCACGGAAACGCAGGAAGAGAGCCCTCTCAAACTCCGTAGCTTTTGCTGTGGAGCTACACATTGGAATTTCGAGGGCAGGCCCTTGAAACCCCCATTCACTCACACATGCACTCACCATTCACCCAGTTTATTGCACATTTTATTCCCATTTTAAGATAGAGGGTAACAAGAAAGAGAGGCAATGCAATTGCCTCTACTAGGTCCAGAATTTCTTTTGGGTGTTTAATGTCCATATTTTCTGATTGCAAGTGGCCTCTCTGTTTCCAGAACACCCAATGGGTGTGCATTATCAGGAAGGCATATATGGAATCAAAATAAATGTTTACTCCCTTTTCCTGGGACAATTCTAAAGAGTCATGTAAGAGCAATGAACTCAGCTCCTTGTGCAAAGGTAGCTGCAGGAAGGGCATGGGCTTCTATTATTCCATTTTGGTAGTCACCACGGCACGTCTGGCTCTGTGCACATCTTTCATTAGGCTGCTCCCATCAGTGTAGTTCCAGTACAGAGCACCCATTGTCTGGTTTGACGGCTCCAGCATTTTGAATAAGCTACATCAAGGATTTACAGTCATGCTTTTTTTTTTTTAGACGGAGTTTTGCTCTTGTTACCCAGACTGGAGTGCAATGGCGCGATCTCGGCTCACCGCAACCTCCGCCTCCTGGGTTCAGGCAATTCTCCTGCCTCAGCCTCCTGAGTAGCTGGGATTACAGGTATGTGCCACCATGCCCAGCTAATTTTTTGTATTTTTAATAGAGACGGGATTTCACCATGTTGACCAGGATGGCCTCGATCTCTTGACCTCGTGATCCACCCGCCTCGGCCTCCCAAAGTGCTGGGATTACAGGCATGATACACCGCGCCTGGCCTACAGTCATGCTCTAACCCAGGATTATTTTTCAGCTGAGAGCAGTGTGGCAGAGTTTACAGCCATGGTGGTTTGTAGGGTGACATATGGATCGTGTAAGAGGAAGGCTGGTATCTGCCCATTCACCCCACAGTGAGCCAGTAGCTTCCCTTTTGTTCTAGTGGGGTCAGCACCTGATGGGGCACAAACACAGTAACTGGCTGTCCCAGAGTAAAATTTTCTACTTCCTGTAGGACTTCACAGTGGGTACTGCCACCCAGAGGAAGTGGGGGGGGTCATCTCTTAATCTTTGGTTTAATTGTTTAGAGAAATAGGCCATGGATTATGGGGCAACTCCCAGCATTTGGGTTAGCACACCCAGAACTATGCTTTTTTTTTATATATAGAATTTGAACACTGTTTCGGTATCTGGTAACCCCAGTGCCGGAGCTGATATCAGCTTTTCTCTGATGGTATAAAATACTTGTTGGCCTTTAGATGTCCAAAGAAGTGGCAGTGAGTCTGTTCCCTTTAGGGATTCGTAAAGGGTTTTAGTCATTAGTCCAAACTTAAGAATCCAAATCTGGCGGAAGCCAGAAGCCAACCCTTTCTAAGAACCCCTGCAGTTGCCCCCATTATCGGGGCTCTGTGGCTGCTGTTGCCTGTTTTGGGACAGACATCAGGGTCCTTTGGCCTTGCTTTAACCTAAAGCCAAGACAGATTACTTTCTACTTACATATTTGGGCCGTCTTGGGAATACTTTGCATCTGTATTGTACCAGGTGATTTAGAACTAAGATGACGTCAGCGAGGCATTTCCCAGAGTTGTGGCTGGCTATTAATTGTCTACGTGTTGTAACCAGACTTCTTAATCTAGTTGTAGGTCTCCTAAGTCTTTTGCTAGTATTTCCCCAGAATTGTTGATGCGTTTTTTAACACATCGAGGCTCCACTGTCCAACATTATTAAAAGGTTGTTTTAGTCTCTGGGTCCTGTCATTCAAAAAAATAGTAATAATAATTGCTGGGTCTTTCCCTCAATTAGAATGCAGGAAAAAAGCATCTGTTAGATCTAGCACTGAAAAGCATTCATAATTTCTATATATAGCAGTCAGCGGAGTATATGGGTTAGGAACCATTGGGTGAGTACCCAAGGCTGTTTTATTAATGGCTCTCAGGTCATGGGCCAGTTGCTATTTGTCAAAGCGCAACTTCCTTACAGGCACAATAGGGCTATTCCATGGGGATCTGCAAGGATGAATCTGTCCACTTCTCAAGTTTTTCCAAGACAGGCTGTATTCTTTCTAAGGCTTCCTTGATTAATGTATACTGTTTTTCATTCACCACCCTCCCAGGGCACAGTAGCTCCTTCTCTTTTTTTTTTTTTTTTTGAGACAGAATTTCACTCTTGTTACCCAGACTGGAGTGCAATGGTGCGATCTCGGCTCACCGCAACCTCCGCCTCCTGGGTTCAGGTAATTCTCCTGCCTCAGCCTCCCGAGTAGCTGGGATTACAGGCACGCGCCACCATGCCCAGCTAGTTTTTTATATTTTTAGTAGGAACGGGGTTTCACCATGTTGACCAGGATGGTGTCGATCTCTTGACTTCGTGATCCACCTGCCTCGGCCTCCCAAAGTGCTGGGATTACAGGCTTGCGCCACCGTGCCCGGCCCCCTTCTCTTTTTTCTATAAGTTCTGGCTGTGTACTGCTTCTTCTGGGATTCCATCTGCCCATTCACAATTACCCACTCTCTCACAGACTTCTGAGGGAGAATTTTTTTCTTCTTAAGGCAAATGAATAACATCTTTGTTGCAATGCTTGCTCTAGCAGGACCTGCAGGTGGAGTTAGATCTCTGGGGAGACATTACTTGATTATTTGTATAATAGGTCTTCTCCTAGCAAGGAAATTGGGCATTCTGGCTTATAGAAATAGCAGTGCCTTAGGTCCAAACTTTCTAGTTTGCATTCTAAAGGTTGTAGAAAAGCCTTTTGTTGCTTTTTTTTTTTCTTTTTTGGCAACTCCTATCACAGGTACAATCATTTTGGTGCTTTTTCTCCTGAGGTGTTAAGAACTGAATAGTTTGCCCAGTGTCAACCAGGAAATCAATTAATTTTTTCCTGTGACTTGTACCCAGGGTTCCTGTGGGGAAATTTTAATTGTCTCTGAGGGACTACGGAGAGCCCCCAGGCATCCCTGCCAGATCAGTGACCCTGCTCTACCATTTGTCTGTGGCTTTTTCCCTGTCAGAGCCTTTTTTTCTGGCCCCTTGTTCCTTCCTTTTGGGTCAGTCATCATTAGGGTGTTTTTCTCCTTACAATAGGCACACTGGGTGTGGTCCAGAGGCTTGCCTCGAGCTTTCTGATGCAAAGGCTTCCTTGTTCATTCTACATTTATGGTTGCAACTTCTGTTTCTTTGTTTCTCAAGCTGGGAAGGGGTCATTCCTAGTGAGTCTTCCTGTTTTTCTACACTTCTCTTTATGTGAAGGATGTTTTGCTAAATGAAAGTCCTATATATTAGCCTTGAATTTTAATGCCTTCCCTTTCTTTGTGAGTGTATCTACAGGGGCTTGGTAAATACATTTCAACAATTCAAACTGGTTTGAATTTTGCGTGACTGTGTGAACTTTTTTAAACCCCTTCATTTTGGTACTCCCCTCCTGAGTCCAGTGCATGATTGGCTTGCAAATATTCCGGACGGACCATGTCCCCTTATCAATTAGAACCCCAATTAGGGCTTGCACCCAGAGTAGTCCCTTCAGGTTTGGGGTATTTGGATTTGTTTTCATAGAGGCACTAAGACTCTTGATCTTCTTTCATCTGCAATCAGAAGCATGTTTAGGAGAGACTGCACATCTGCTCAGGTGCACTGGTGGGTAGCACAGAAATCAGTCATCTTCTGGAGATCCTCCCTTAAAGTCGGGTGGAGTTTTTCCATATCACAAGTTAGATGTGGAAAATGGGCTGGACATCCAGTAATATCTGACAGGTTGCCCACGCACACCCAAGCCACCCATGGCCATCCTTGTAAACAGGAATTCCCTTGCTCCTGCCATGGTACTTCCTTGCTAAATCATGCACCCTGTCAAGCATTGGAGGGAGAGCCATTCTGTTCTCTCATTATACTGAGGCGGCAGAGTAGCTTCCTCTTCTAGGTCTGATGCCTCACTTGGTAGTATCAAGGCAATCCAGGTGAACGCAGAGGCCAGTGTTAAGGGCCCTGTATGGAGGTACCACAGTGGGAGCTGTTGGGGGTGGAGCAGAGGCCAGGTGCATTTTGGCTCTGGGGGCCAGAACTGCTGCAACAGCTGAGTATAGGACATTAAAAGTCTAACATCTTCTTCATTCCTTTCTGCCTGGGTTTGTCTCTCTGGCTTGTGAAGAGCCTTTTTTCCATTCTGTCCTTTGGTACAGCTAGCAGCTGGTGTCTTCCCTTATGGTATGAATCCTGTTTTTCTAAAAGCATGAAGGCCTGGACATATGGTATTTTGTTCTAATTTTTCAGACCTCTGGCAAAATGAGTCTAACTGCATTAAAGACTGGTATTGGTTACATCCATCCAGAGGTCAAAATTTGTAACCTAACTTGTACACGGTCCAAACAGCACTGCAATAACAGACCATTTTTCTCTTAGTAATGGGTTCATACCTATAGGCTCTGCAGTCACCTGGGGTATGCCCCAGGACAGAGACCCCTCCTTGGTTTCTGTATCTGTACTACTCACCACTCTTGAAACAGTGATTACAACTTTTTTTCATTGTTTCTCTTCTGTTCTGAACTGCTCATATCCTTCAACCAGACCTCTATGGGTTGGAAAGACTTTTCTAGCTTCATATAAGGAGTGCAAGTAATATCCCTCATGGTCCTAAAAGGAACACTTATGCAAATCTCACCACACAGCTGGGGCAGCCAAAGAGATCACAGAATAAGCTCCTTGGGCAGGCTCGTGATTAGCAGCAGCTAGCATAGGACCCCCCACCACACTCCCACCAGTACATCAACTTCAACCCAAGTCCACGTTCTGCTGTATTTACTACCCAGAGGGTGACTGAATGGCAACAAATTTAAATGGTGAATTAGGCAGGCAAAAAGGGCAGAGAGAGGTTGGATTCAGGACTCCCTAAATACTTACCGTATATGTTGCTAAGTGTTTTTTCACATAAACAACATTAAGCACCTTAAGCATAGTGCCAAGCCCTTTGGACAACCTAGGTAATGGTTCATTCTGGTTGCCTTACCCAGCTCTGAAGTCTGTCAGCTTCTTGAGATGTTACTTGCCCTATGGTAAGGAAGTGTAGTAGGCAGCTGGTACAATGACAAGAAGAAAAAGGAAGTTCCCCAAGATAAAAACGCCTTGCAATAAAGGGAAATTTCCTAGAGCCCCAATCATGGGATCAGCTACCTGGAAACTGGTGGCCTTCCTGGGTAGTTCCTTTCCTTTCTGGTGGCCTGAACGTTTAAGGTTTGGTGTGCTTGTGTGTCTGATTGCCCCATTCATTGGAAGCCAGACCGACGGTTTCAGGAATTCTGAGTGTGTTGTGTCCCCTCTCCATGTGGACACACACACACATTGAGTGTGTGTCCCTGTGTTCTCATCATTTAGCTCCCACTTAGAAGTGAAAACATGCGATATTTGGTTTTCTGTTCCTGTATTGGTTTACTAAGGATAATGGACTCCAGCTCCATTCATGTCCCTGCAAAGGACATCTTCTGGTTCTTTATAATTGCATGGTATTCCATGGTGTGTATGTGCCACATTTTCTTTATACAGTCTAACATTGATGGATGATTTAGGTTGATTCCATGCTTTTGCTATTGTGAATAGTGTTACAATGAACAAATGTGTTCATGTGTCTTTTTAACAGAATGACTTCTATTCCTTTGGATATATACCCAGAAAGAAGATTGTTAGGTCAAATGGAAGCTCTGTCTTTAGGTCTTTTAGGAATCACCACACTGTCTTCCACAATGGTTGAACTAATTTACACTCCCACCAATAGTGTATAAGTGCTCCTTTTTCTCCACAACCTTGCCAGCATCTGTTATTTGTTTGACTATTTATTATTTGTTATTCGTTGACTTTTTTAAAAAGCCATTCCGACTGGTGTTAGATGGTATTTCATTTTGGTTTTGATTTGCATTACTCTAATAATCAGTGATGTTGAGAAGATTCAAATAAATGCAGTTAGAAACAACAAGAGGGGATCAACTCCTACCCCACAGAAATGTAAACACCATCAAAGAATATTATGATCGAAAATCTAGAAGAAATGGAAAATTCCTGCACAAATACACCCTCCCGAGACTGAACCAGGGAGAAGCTGAATCCCTGAACAGAGCAGTAATGGCTCTGAAATTGAGGCAGTAATAAATAGTCTCAGTGATAAATTTTTTAAATGCCATTTCGAAAATGTACACATAGGCCTGGCACAGTGGCTCACGCCTGTAATCCCAGCACTTTGGGAGGCCAAGGTGGATAAATCATGAGGTCATGAAATCAAGACCATCCTGGCCAACATGGTAAAACCCATCTCTATTAAAAATACAAAAATTGGCCGGGCGTGGCCATAATTACTCTACCTGTAATCCCAGCACTTTGGGAGGCCAAGGCGGGTGGATCACGAGGTCAAGAGATCGAGACCATCCTGGTCAACATGGTGAAACCCCATCTCTATTAAAAATACAAAAATTAGCTAGGTGTGGTGGCACGCACCCGTAGTCCCAGCTACTTGGGAAGCTGAGGCAGAAGAATCGCTTGAACCTGGTAGGCAGAGTTTGCAGTGAGCCGAGATCATGCCACGGCACTCTAGCCTGGTGACAGAGAGACTCTGTCTCAAAAAAAGAAAAAAGAAAGCAAATGTACACATAATTTTGCTCTACGCAGCACAGTATTTGTAACCATCACTTTTAGGAAGGATGTTAAAATTTTTTATTATTTTATCTCATTTATAATATTTAAAAAATATTTTTCTGCTAGCAGCTCTTTCAGACCTCCATTTTCATTAACATAGTCAATAATTTACCCACCTCTCTATTAAATAATAGCAGATCAACTGATGTGTATTATTTTATATGAACTTTGGCACTCTTGACATAATTCATATATGAATAGTTATCTAAATGTCTTGGCCAGTGAAGATGGGATTTATCAGCCAAGGTTGAATAGGAATGTTCTCACCTGAAAGCAGCAAGCAATACAAAGGCAAGAAATAGGTAAAAGAAATTCAGGTCCGGGCACAGTGGCTCATGCATGTAATCCCAGCACTTTGAGAGGCTAAGGCGGGTGGATCATGAGTTCAAGAGATCGAGATCATCCTTGTCAACATGGTGAAACCCCGTCTCTACTAAAAATACAAAAAATTAGCTGGGCATGGTGGTGCATGCCTGTAGTCACAGCTACTCAGGAGGCTGAGGCGGGAGAATTGCCTGAACCCAGGAGGCGGAGGTAGCGGTGAGTTGAGATCATGCCATTGCACTCCAGCCTGGGTAACAAGAGCAAAACTCCATCTCAAAAAAAGAAGAAAGAAAAGAAAAGAAATTCAGGAGTCCCACAGGCAGATAAGTATTTATTTAGGGCCTGAGATGGTACAGGAACCCCTTATAGGGGCCTGTGGCACCCCAAGCATGGAAATAAAGGAAAATCTTGAGTCCCTTCATAGAAATTCCAGGTACATCTCTACCTCTGAAAAGTACATCAGCCACTAAGGAAGAAGGTAATAGTAAGTTAAAACAATAGCAAGGAATTGAGAGTCATGAGAATGATTGGTTCCTTATAAAAACTAAAAATCAAAGCTTAACATACGTCCCTGAGTTGTTTTTCAGAAACCTGCCCCTCTACCAAATGGATTCACTGGCATGTAGACCTCAGATAAGGGGAATCTATGAAATGAACTCCATTGCCGTTCTTTGTTCTGAATTTCTTCCTGAGGGGCCTACAGGAGGTTGGGTCTACGAGCCAAATTTAACATTATTTTCTGCTGATCCCAAATTTTGTGACAAATTTTACTTTTTTAAATAATCACAAATCAGAAAATCTTTGAATCCCCTACGCCCTGTAAGCCCCCAGTTCAAGATACTTCATCCTCTTAGGCTAAAACCAATGTGTAACCTCAATATATTGATTTTGGGCTGTGTATAAGCCCCTGCCTCTGTGTCTTTAAAATCCTCTACCCATAAGCAGTCTGGTAGTTTTGGTCTTAAGCATGAGCTGCCTGAACTCTTTTTATTTGGTGCCCTGCAGTAAATGTGTTGTTTGTTGTTGCTGCTGCCATTGTTGCTGTCTGCTCTCGTTGAACCAGACAAGTGGACCCAAGTTTATTTTGGCAGCAGCCCTGCAGTGTGCCAACATGAATGTGTTGAGAGGAACACGTTATCTTTTGAAGGCAGCATTCCCACAGGATGCATCTCACAGACTCTATGTCATATGTCTACTTTATAACTAAGAAAATCTCTAGTCGAATGGTCTAAAACTATTATTGAACAATAGGGGACATTTGTTCAGTATTTATGTGAGCAACCAACAGAGCAAAAACACTATATTTACAGTTACTTTTGCCAAATAAGCAGATTTGCATTGGTTTTGCCAAGCATGGCTACAGTGAGGGCCCCTGGTATTTAGTACTGTACACAGAGAAATTCAATGTCAAACATTGGTTTAAAAAGAAAACCTTCTCATCTACTGTATTGCAACTTGGCACCATTTAACTTCATTCCTCTGCATGCAGAGAGCAACCCTGTCTTCCATGCCAGCTACTTAGACTGTGGCATTCATGTGGAGAAGAACAGAAATTCCCAAGTTTCAAGGAAACTGAGGCATTTAAGGAAACAAATAGAGGTGAATGTCTTTATTGGTTTCTCATTCTTGTGTTGATAATTGTGTTCTACTTTTATAAATAGAAACATCTACTTCCAGTATTTTATAATACAGTGAGTTTGTCAGGAACCAAGGACAAGATAACTGAGGAAAGGCGGGTTGGCATCGCATAGGATGGTTACACTTACTTAGACATGGCATTTGCCTCATCTCTAAGGGGTATCATGAGCATGAGCTCATTGTGACAATTTTATGGCTGAGAAGTAAGTTCCTTATTCAAAAGGAATGTCGGGTGGAATACTGTGCTTCTAGATGAGGCATGCTGTAAGTCCATGGATGCTAGTTTGCAAAAGACCTGCATGCAGGAAAGAAAAATATATAGTCCATGTAAGGGTCTATTCCAGTCAGACAAAGAAACATCTGTTCCTTCCATAATGGGAGTGGTTCGGTACAAGCAAAGTGTTACCGGGAAGCTGGCAGATCACTCTGGGGAATGGTGCCTTATCAGGGATCCAGTGTCGGTCTCTCTGCTGACAGTTTGAGTATGCACAGAGAGCTGTCAGCAGGTTGGCCTTGGGGAGTGGCAAGCCGTGTTGACGAGCCCATGGATAGTATCCATTGTCGCCACCATGGTCACTTTATTCATAACCCTACTGGGTGATGACAGGGAGCTGGGGAAAGAGGCTGACCAGAACTTCAGAATGTATTATCCCATCCACGTAATTATTAAAAAATCCCTCACTGGTGTAAACTTTGGTGGTCATCTATACGGAATAAAAATGTCTTCATATTGGGTTTTTTTTGACACTAAGAAAGGGCTATCCACGTGCCTCTTTTGAAAATGTTTCATCAACAATGTTTTAATTATGTATTTTTATGTCCCTGACTATCTGACCAAACTATTGTTCAAAGCCCACAAATCAGTGTACAGGCACACTTCCTTCTAGACAACTCGATATGCTGCCTGATTTCTATCCACTGGGAAGATTTATTTCCCCACTTTCCTTCAGGGTTGCCTCAGAAAGGGCTATTGTGCTACCACTCTCCACCTTCAGGTGGTGCCTGCATATCTTGAAGAACCATCTGTAAATGAGGCCCTAGTCTTGTCTTCCTCTGTCAGCTGATTACAGGGAACTCTTCATGAAGCCATAGGTGCAAGCTAGAAGTGGACATTGCCACAGGAATGGATCCCCTGGGCATAGGTGTCACTCCTTCATGTAGTTTATTAGTGTTTTGCAGACCTGTTCTGGCCCAGTTACATATGTACCATTTTCATTTGATGATGGAGTACTGCTGTGCACACCTAGCTTGATAGCTAGTTGGATCAGGTAACAGTTTATCATGGGCAGTTTAGGATGCATGGTAACTTGGTGGTTCAGAATCTTGCATTTTATTTCTGTTACAACCAGTCTAAGACCACAAGCTGACCCTGAAGAGACTAGTTATATGTGGATGAGGACAGGGTCTCGCTCCAAAATTTACCAGTGGGGTCCTAAAAAAGGCTTCAAAGAACTCCCTCTCTGCCACTGATACCTCAAGTACCATTGGATCTGAAGAATTACATGTCCTAAGTGGAAAAGCTGCTTGCATGGCAACCTGGACTACTGAAGAGCCTTAACTTCTCAGCCCCAGTCAAACTAGCTTTTCAAGTTGTTTGGTAGATGGGCCAGAATGACACACCCAGAACAGAAATGTGTTGCTTCTAAAATCCAAATAGGATCGCTAGGCCTTGTACTTTTTTTTTTTTAATGTAATGGTTGTAGGTGAAGCCAGATGCAACCAGTTGCCATTCATTTTGGAAAAAATATCTCAAGATACCCCACACCACTGAACCTCTACATATTTTGCTAAAGTAGAAGGCCCCTGAATTTCAGTTAGATATATTTCCCACTGACTTACATGAAAATATTTTATGAATATGTTCAGCATAGTTGCTATTTGATATTCACTTTGTCCAATCAGTATGATATCATCAATGAAATGGACCAGCATGATTCCTATGATAGTGGAAATTCATCAAGTTCTTTGCCTCAAAATTGTAACATGGGGTAGAGAGTTAATATTACTTCTCACATAGCATAGTGAGGGTTTAGTGCCTTCTTTGGCATTTGAAAGCAAACTGCTCTGTTGAACCTTCTGAACAGAAAGAGTTACATACTAGTTCCAGGATATGTGTTAATTTGCTGAATTAATGAAACCACATCTTGTACAACACCTAAAATTTTAGTTAAGACTTCATTCAGTTTACAGGACTCTTGTCATTATTTAGGATCCACCTGTCTTCTGCATAGGCCAAATAGGTGAGTTCAATGGGGATTTAGTTGGAATAACCATCTTGGTCTTCCAAGTCCTTCATGATTGCAGTAATCTCAGAAATTCCTCCAGGGATGTGGTTATGTTTTTTCTTTACTATTTTATCTAGAAGCATCTCCATTGGCTTTCCTTTGTGTTTTCCCACCATAATGGCCCTCACTTAAGACACCAATGTGGGTGTTCTGCCAGCTACTAAGTATTTCTATTCCAGTTATGGATTGGGAACTGAGAAATCACCAGAGAATGACTTCAGGGACCCACTGGATTCACTGTGAGTCAGACTTGAGCTAAAACTCGATTAATCACCTGACCTCTATAAGAAGGTACTCTAATTAGAGGGCCACGGTGGTGTTGTGGATCTCCTGGAATCAATGTCAGTTCAGAGCCAGTGTCTAGTAGTCCCCCAAATTTTTTATTTTCTTTTATCAAAGCACAGTTTTCCTAGTAAAATGTTGCAAGTGTCTTTTAGGAAAGGAAAAGCATTAACAATATAACATGCTGGGTAGTATACCTGGATCCTTTTTCAAGGGGACCCGACTACCCCTTATTTTAAGGAGGCCTGGGCCTGGAAACTGGCCAAAGTATGAGAACTGAGTGAGGTGCTATGATTCTCTGGATTTTATGATGTAAGGCAGATTCTTGTTGACTTTATCTGAAAGTTTTCTACTTCTTCAGATGAAGTAAGCATTTAGTACGTTTTCTGCGCATTTAAATTGCAAGAACACTCAACGGTTAAGTGGCCAACACCATAGATCAATAGGAATCAGATGAATTTGTTGTTTTGCCTTTACCGTCTATTTGCTTAATTACTACTACCTTGCCTTTGAATACTGAGCGCTGCTACTTGGCCCTAAGACCCCTTTTATTGCCACTTGCATTCTCTTTATTCCAACTGCATTTAAATTGTCCAATTGATGAACTATAAATTTTGTTACAAGATCTGGCCTACAGAGAAGAGAGATTAGGGGGCTCTTGAGTAGTGCTTGGCCTCCCCACACAAAGCTCTTTAACAAATTACTGATAAATAGTTTGTCTTCTGGGGTCTATTAATGTGAGTAAGTTGGTTTTAAATGGCAAATCTACCCTCTCATTGTATATTCCCAAGCCCACGAATTCCTTCTTCCAAAGTAATCCAAGGGAGATAGCAGATCTACGACTTGCTCATGGCGGGCCATCTTTTGACCTATATTTCAGCCAACCAGTCAAACTACTGACATCATTTCTAAATTTTCAAGCTGCACATTTAAAGCAGAATCTGCTTAGTGAGTTCATATCAATAAATTTGTCCTCATCCAGCTTTATGTTCTCCCCACCATTAACCCAACCCTTAACATGTGTTTCCACACATGTTCTCCAGATCTGTATTCGTGTAAATTGGAAAACTCAGCTAGTTTTTTTTTTTTGGAGCATAGCGAAACTTCTCAAGGGTCACACTTCATGTATTACCTTTAAATGCCTGCTGTGACTTGACTTTAGTTCTAAGTCTGGAAGCAAAATCAGTGGTGTGAGTGGGCCCTGAAGAGAATCAGCATTAGATTGCTTTGCATCTGCCTCAAGGGAGTTCATTACCCTTCTCCCAGTACGATGCAGAGTTAATTTCCTCAGACAGAGGTGAAAAGGCCTATACCACTGTGGGTGGGAGGCCACTGCCATTGGGGTGAAGGTTAAACTTATATATGCGCCAGACAACACTCATCAGAATTTCAGAGCTCATTGTCTCCAACCTCATCAAGGTTTTCCCTAAGGTTCCCATCTTATTTACAGGGACCCCTTTTTCTTAACTAATATACCCTCAGTTACTAGGCCAAAAGTTCAACTTTAATTGTAGTTTAGCCATTCACATGATAAGGGCTTGTGTTTGATTTCTAGAAATTTCAGCACTGTGACTACAAGAGAAATTATTCTCACTCGGGGCATTGTTGGAAGTTCTAAGGTTATTGATGCATAGATAATTCTGAGAGTTCCTTTTCTTTAATTATTTTTCTCAGCAACATTGGAACCAACCAACCAATATCATGTATGCCTTGGTTTTCAAAAAATTTTGTAGTTATGATGTCAAAGTCACCCAGTTTCTTTCCTCCTGTCAGTGGTTGAATAGGAGTATCATGTGCATTTATTTGTATTTCTCTATAAGCAAACAGTTCATGCCATGCATGGAATGTCAGTGTTCTCTGTACAGCTAGAAGTAGAGTTCTTAGCATTTTTAGCTATAATAAGGTTAGATAATAATTTTAGAAATGCCAAAGCCAGTTAAAGACACATTCCTACATTTTTTTTTCTTCTCCAACCATTGCTGTATTCAAATTCTGTATCACTCAGGGTTCTCCAGAGAGACAGAACCAACAAAATGAATGGATGGATAGATGGTAGGTGATGTTACCAAACTAAGGACCACTTGTCTCTTGAAAGCAGAAATTCAAGAGACAAGCTTTTGGTGAAAATGAAATTTAGCTTTATAGGAACAGCTGGCAACCCAGAAGAGACACTGAACTCATGTTCTAAGTCCCCCTTACTGGGTTGTGTCTCCAGATCAGAGGTTTTAAGAGACATTAGGGGAAGTATAAATGATGAGCAAAACATTCTTGTGACATATGCACAGTCTAAGGTTGACAGGTAATCCTTGCTTTTTCAGTGTCTTGTGGCTTTCTGCAGGCACTATCAAGCTTTTTTTTTTTTGAGATGGAATCTTGGAGTCTTGCTCTGTGGCCCATGCCAGAGTAGAGTGGGATGTTCTCAGCTCACCCCAACCTCTGCCTCCCAGGTTCAGGTGATTCTCCTGCCTCAGCCTCACAAGTAGCTGGGATTACAGGCACCTGCCACCACACCCAGCTAATTTTCTAATTTTAGTAGACACAGGTTTTCACCATGTGTCCAGACTGTCTTGAGGGTCTGACTTCAGGTGATCCACCCATCTCAGCCTCCCACAGTACTGGGATTACAGGTGTGAGCCACCATGCCTGGCCCCATCTGACTATAACTATATTATATTGTAACTATATTATAAGGCTACTATAATCAAAACATCATGATACTGGTACCAAAACAGAGATATAGGCCAATGGAACAGAACCTAGGTCTCAGAAAGAATGCCACACAACTACAACCATCTGATCATTGACAAACCTGACAAAAACAAGCAATGGGGAAAGGAATTCCTATTTAATAAATGGTGTTGGGAAAACTGGCTAGCCATATGCAGAAAGCTGAAACTGAATCCCTTCCTTATACAAAAATTAACTCTAGATGGTTTAAGTATTTAAACATGAGGCCTAACACCATAAAAGCTCTGGAAGAAAACCTAGGCAATACCATTCAGGACATAGGCATGGGCAAGGACTTCATGACTAAAACCCCAAAAGCAATGGCAACAAAAGCCAAGATAGACAGATGAGATCTAATTAAACTTAAGAGATCCTGCACAGCAAAAGAAACTATCAAAAAAGTGAACTAGCAGCCAACAGAATGGAAAAAAAATTTTGCAATCGACCCATCTAACAAAGGGCTAGTTTCCAGAATCTATGAAGAAGTTAAACAAATTTACAAGAAAAAAAGACATCAAAAAGTGGGCAAGGGTATAAACAGACACTTTTCAAAAGAAGATATTTATACAGCCAACAGACATGAAAAAAAGCTCATCATCATTGGTCATTGGAGAAATACAAATCAAAACCACATTGAGGTACCACCTCACACCAGTTAGAAAGGCAGTCATTACAAAATCAGGAGACAACATGCTGGAGAGGATGTAGAGAAACAGGAATGCTTTTACATTGTTGGTGGGATTGTAAATTATTTCAACCATTGTGGAAAACTGGAGATTCCTCAAGGATCTAAAACTAAAAATACCATTTGACCCAGCAATCCCATTAGTGGGTATATACCCAAAGGATTATAAATCATTCTATTATAAAAACATGTGCACACACATGTTTATTGTGGCACTGTTCACAATAGCAAAGACTTGGAACCAACCTAAATGCCCATCAGTGATAGACTGTATAAAGAAAATATGGCGGCCGGGAGCGGTGGCTCAAGCCTGTAATCCCAGCACTTTGGGAGGCCGAGGCGGGTGGATCACGAGGTCAAGAGATTGAGACCATCCTCGTCTCAATGGTGAAACCCCGTCTCTACTCAAAATAAAACAATTAGCTGGGCACGGTGGCGCTTGCCTGTAATCCCAGCTACTCGGGAAGCTGAGGCAGGAGAATTGCCTGAACCCAGGAGGCGGAGGTTGCGGTGAGCCGAGATCACGCCATTGCACTCCAGCCTGGGTAACAAGAGCGAAACTCTGTCTCTTAAAAAAAAAAAAGAAAGAAAATATGGCATATATACACCAGGGAATATTATGCAGCCATAAAAAAGGATGAGTTCATGTAATTTGCAGGGACATGGATGAAACTGGAAACCATCATTCTCAGCAAACTGACACAAGAACAGAAAACCATACACCTCATGTTCTCACTCATAAGTGAGTGTTGAACAATGAGAACACATGGACACAAGGAGAGGAACATCATAGATTGGGGCCTGGGTGTGGAGGGCTAGGGGAGTAATAGCAAGGTGTGGGGGGACTGGGGAGGGACATCATTAGGAGAAATACCTACTGTAAATGACGGGGCAATGGATGCAGCAATCACCACCATGGCACGTTTATACCTATGTAACAAACCACACAATCTGCACCTGTATCCCAGAACTTAAAATATACTAAATAAATTTAAAAGAATAATGAAAAAAGAAGTGTACAGCTTAGTTGGGGGAGGGGCATTCAGTGTCTATGGAGGATAAGACTGATGCAGGTGGTCCAAAGGTCAAACTGATAAACTTTGTTCCAAAACAGATGAGGTTACTTTTCTTCAATTAAAATCCTTCATAGCAGTGCCTAAAATCCTTAGCTGCAATGAATATAAGACTGAAAATCAACTATAAGAAATTTTTGAATGCTAAGCATCAACTAATCATCTATGACTGAGTAAGCTCCAAGAGGCCACACTCCATCACATTCTTTCTGATTTATTTTCCAGTATTAGCCACCACTTATGCTGAAATTGATGACATTAGAAAAAAGGGGAAAGGAGAGAAACCCATAGCTGCTTTTCCTTTTAGTCCTTTCTTACTCATCAGTCAGCTGAAGATAGAGAGTTTGGGTAGAATGTGTGCATATTAAGAAGTGACATAGCTGGGCGCGGTGGCTCACGCCTGTAATCCCAGCACTTTGGGAGGCGGAGGCGGGTGGATCACGAGGTCAAGAGATCGAGACCATCCTGGTCAACAAGGTGAAACCCCGTCTCTACTAAAAATACAAAAATTAGCTGGGCATGGTGGTGCGTGTCTGTAATCCCAGCTACTCTGGAGGCTGAGGCAGGAGAATTGCCTGAACCCAGGAGGCGGAGGTTGCGGTGAGCCAAGATCGTGCCATTGCACTCCAGCCTTGGATAACAAGAGCGAAACTCCATCTCAAAAAAAAAAAAATGACATAAAAGCATTGAGTTATTTTTGTACAGCATTTCCACTGCAATTGTTAAACAAAGGAAAAAGAAAAAAATACATGTGCACATACAAGGTATAAAACAGAAATTATGTTACGTTTTTGAAATTTTGCATATCAGATAAATGTACTGTGGTTTCCAACTGGATAGTTGGATTTTGTTTTCTGATACCTTGAAGGCGTCTCCCAAACATACAACACTAAAAAGAAATAAATATTTGAACCACATCACATTTAGTTCTGGATGCTTATATAAATCAATGAATAATTTGTGTTAGTTATCTTGATTTTTTTTTTTTTTTTGAGACGGAGTTTTGCTCTTGTTACCCAGACTGGAGTGCAATGGCACAATCTCGGCTCACCACAACCTCCACCTCCTGGGTTCAAGCCATTCTCCTGCCTCAGTCTCCTGAGTAGCTGGGACTACAGGCGTGCACCACCACACCCAGCTAATTTTTGTATTTTTAGTAGAGACGGGGTTTCACCATGTTGACCAGGATGGTCTCAATCTCTTGACCTCGTGATCTACCCGCCTCAGCCTCCCAAAGTGCTGAGATTACAGGCGTAAGCCACCACGCCCGGCCAGTTATCTTGATTTTTAATTTCTACTTGATTCTTTCCAAACACAAACCAGAGGTTGGACATAGGTATATGGGAGGCTGCAGAGATAAAATAAGCTCACTTCATTTACTGCTGAAGTTAAGATCCTAACAACGTCTACCTACCTGAATGTGTTCAGACCAACTTTCTTCATTTTACAGGCAAGACCTCTGGAAAAATCAAGCTGAAGAATTCTTAATTACCCAATGTCCTTTATCTGTTTCAATAAGTATAATTATATAATACAGGAATTGTTCTGAGTGATAGAGAAGGGCAGCCTGGCTGAATATGCTAATGGCCATAATGCATATATGATGGTCTCAATCTCTTTTAAAAAGACTGGAGCCTACTTCTCCCATTGCTTATCTTAATAGAGAACAACATTTAGTATTCCCCTTTTTGTGCTAGATAAATCCTTTTCCCTTTATTAAAATGAATGGCCCATAACTAAGTCTGTAGTTTGTACATTGTTGGCAGCTGAATAAATCTCTGTGGGTTATCAGGATCTTAATAATAAGTCACAGCTTTCTAGGGAGGATCTGCTCAAAAACTCAGTCTAGTTTTACATTTATAACTAAACTATGATGTAACCTTGAGCAGTTAAGCTCACCTGTAAATGAAGAATACTGTTACTTGCTACTTCAAATGTCTCTTGTAAAGCATTCAGTAAATTAGTAGAGGTGTATATACATGCATATATTTTAATATTTATACATACTTTAAAAGAACCCTGGGCCGGTTGCAGTGGCTTACGCCTGTAATCCCAGCACTTTGGGAGGCCGAGGGGGTGGATCACGAGATCAAGAGATTGAGACCATCCTGGTCAACATGGCGAAACCCCGTCTCTACTAAAAATACAAAAAATTAGCTGGGCATGGTGGTGGGTGCCTGTAATCCCAGCTACTTAGGAGGCTGAGGCAGGAGAATTGCCTGAACCCAGGAGGCGGAGGTTGCGGTGAGCAGAGATCGCGTCATTGCACTCCAGCCTGGGTAACAAGAGCAAAACTCCGTCTCAAAAATAAATAAATAAAATAAAAGAACCCTACAGAATCCACTATAAAAATGTTGTGAGGTGTCTCCCTTTGCTAGTTCCCTGTTAAAATTATTTAAATGAACAAAAATCTATATATTAAGATACACATTAGAGAACTCCAAATACAGTACCCTGTCCCAACCATGCTGCCTTCCTCTTCACACAAATCTTCAATTCAGAAACCCTGGGGATTTATTCACGAATTCACCCACAGCTTTATTCATTCAAGCAAATTTATTGATAGCCTACCAAATGTCAAGTACTGTTTTACAGGTATATCCAAGGAATATAGCAGTGAAAAAGGGGAAATATTCCTACCTTCTATTTTATGGGGGGCAAAAATGAATGAGCAAATACATAAACATAAGTATCAACATGTAAATTAAATTTAAATAAGTAGATAAAATAAATAGTATATCAGATATGTCCTAGGGAGAAATATAACACAGGGAAAGGAGATTAAGAATGTCAGTTGGTAGGGGGAGGGTGCAATTTGAAATTATGTGAAAGGTGAAATTTAAGAAGAAACATAATGGGATCCTTGGAAACAACAATGTGTATGTCTGGGGAATGAGTGTTAATGGCAGAGAAAAAGTCAGATGGAAAGGCCGTGGACAGAAGTGTCCATACAGTAATCAGGTAACTGAAAGGATGATGTCACCATGCTGGGGGGAGAGATATCAGAGTGGAGAGAAGAAAATGAAGTCAGAAAGGAAATGGAGAGCCCAGATTGCTAGGGTTTTGGAAGCATTTTCAGGACTGAGGCACTTTGCTCTGAGTAAGCCAGTGAAGAGACTTGAGTGATATTATCTAACTTAGGTTTCAACAGGATCTCTCTGGATATCATTTTGATTAGAGACTGTAGGGACAAGACTGGGGAGAACAATAATTGATTTAAACAAGTGATTTACTCAAAGATGTGCCTTCTACTCAGTAAAGACATAGATCAGGGGTTAGCAAAAAATGACCTACAGATCATTTTGTATGTCCTGTGAGCAAATAATGATTATTACATTTTAAAAGGGTTCTTGAAGAATAAAAGGGAGGAGATAAAAGAGGAGGAAGAGGAGCTTTAGAAACTGCATTTGGCCTACAACAACTTAAATATTTAAACTCCAGAAAATGTTTGCCAAAACCTGAAATAAAGCATCTGACTGGAGTGGGTACTCAATAAAATTGGAAAGAGGAATACAAGAGTAATTTAGTTGCTGAAAAAAACGTGAAGTAATGGATCTCGAGAAACATCTATGGCTTCATCCTCAACCTTCATAAACAATGCCATTCATTTCCATTGAGCTAATGAAAACTGCAGTTTGGTTTTCTAAACAGCTAACCAAAAGGCACTGTCTTACATAAAAAAGTCATAAATAAAATTTATATAGAAACAATAATATCAAACATTTTCACAGAACTTAAAATTTTACAAAGTATATCTATATAGATTATGGAATTTAATCTTCCAGTCAGCTCCTGGGATAGCTATTCTTTCCCCATACAGAAATTACCATATCCTAAATCCTTAGTGATTGATTCCTCAAGAAAAGTTAGCATCTTGAATGCTACATCTGTTAATACTAAGGGTAGTTTTCTCCTATGGGAAGGTTGGCTTCTAGAATGAACAGGAAATTTCCGTTCAAGGTGATAGACACTTGTTTACTTGTGTTCCTCCTGAAATTGTACTTCAATAAAAGTATAAAAATACCAAAATTTAGTAGACCAATGAAAGCCAAGAGACTGTGGAAGTCATCACCAACAGAAAGGTTTTGATACATTTCTGATAAACAAAAAGTTAACTGTAGGGAAATAGGTGAAACAATCAAGAAAAGACTACGCTAAGAAGGAGCTTCGCAGAGTCAGTCTGTCCTTGCTCAGCCCTGGTTACAGTAAAGGGTACCAGAGTGTGGGCAAATGTGAACCTGAAAGAGCCAGTCCTGAATGAATCCTGTGTAGCTAACTGGGCCTAAATTTAAAATAGGGCCAAGCAGTCATTTGCTGACTAGAGTTTATACAGATACTCTGAGTTCCCCCCACATCCACACCTCCCCACCTTTTTAAACTTTCAGAGCTCAACTGAACCAGCAAATTAGAGCTCACCTGACTCAGACAATCGGGGCTCAGTTTTTCTCTTTCCCTTTTTTTTTTTTTTTGAGACAGAGTCTTACTCTGTCTCCCAGGCTGGAGTGCAGTGGCGTAATATCGGCTCACTGCAACCTCTGCCGCCTTACCCTCCGAAGTATCTGGGATTACAGGCATGCACCACCATACCCAGCTAATTTTTTATTTCATTATTAGTATATTGTAGTATTTAGTAGAGACAGGGTTTCACTGTGTTGGCCAGGCTGCTCTCAAATTCTTGACCTCAAGTAATCCACCAGTTTTGGCTTCCCAAACTGCTAGGATTACATGTGTGAGCCACTGCACTGGGCCAGTTTCAAACCTTCATTTGCCTAAAGAATCTTATTTGGGAACCTGGTCAGGGAACTTTTGCTGTAAAACCCAAGTCTTCCCTTTGTTCTCAAGAATCCACCTTTGTTTTGCGCCTGAGGATGTAGTTTGCAAATCATTCACTGGAATAAAGTTTCTTTCCTCCAAATTCTTTTTCCAGAGTACTTTTCTTCACAAGAGAGAATAGGAGACCAAAATTATTTTAGGGAAAAAGTTTATTAAATGATTTTCATGAGTCAGTAAAGTCCAGAGGATTCAGTGTGTCCTCCCATTAACTCTGTATTACTAACAGTAGATTGTTGGTGACAGTGTTCAACCACAGGGTGCCAGGTATGCTTTATTGTCACTACCACAATTCTGTGCAAAACTGGCCACCCAGCAATTCACTTGATATGACTGGAGGGTGCTTTAAAAATTGTCAGATTAAAAGTAATCTCTGTAATCCCAGCACTTTGGGAGGCCGAGGCGGGTGGATCACGAGGTCAAGAGATTGAGACAGTCCTGGCCAACATAGTGAAACTGCGTCTCTACTAAAATACAAAAATTAGCTGGGCATGGTGGTGCGCGCCTGTGGTCCCAGCTGCTCGGGAGGCTGAGGCAGGAGAATTGCCTGAACCCGGAGGCGGAGGTTGTAGTGAGCCGAGATCACACCACTGCACTTCAGCCTGGTGTCTGGCGAAAAAGCAAGACTCTGTCTCAAAAAAAAAAATAAAGTACTCTCACCTGGCAATTATAAATTATTGCTATTACAATATTTATAAAATTATTAAATTTTTGGAAAATATTTTGCCTTGACAAATTTCAATCTCAATATGTCTTCTTCTGCTAAGTCAAAAATGATTTAAGAATAACCATTTGCCATCTAATTTCATTTGCCTCACAAGGACAAGTAAGATTATGTTGTAAAAAAGCATCTATTCACATTTGACAAGAAAAATAAAGATGTGGATGTTTCTGGAACACCCTTGTCCAAATCTCCTTTATTGTCCTGAAGCCCCAATATTATTTGTTTAATGAACTTTTCCTATTTGGGGAAAAATTAGGGGACAGTAATAGTAATTTATTGTTTTCAAATAAGCCTGACATTTAATCATCTTGTTTCAGAGTTCTTGTGGGAAATTTTGTCCAAATTTGTATCAGCTTGTTATTTTTATTCAAGCAAATACAATCAAGAGATTATTTCTTATTGAACTCTCCTCAAATGGTATCAAGGGATTATGATTAAATGTCATAACTTTAAACCATTTCTCTGTTCCCTGAGAGGTTAGGAAGAATTTATAATGTCTCCTCTTTTTAAACAGAATTTGAGTCTGAGCCAAACTGTATCTTACAAACATAAGCTTCGTTGGGTATGGAAGTCCACATTTACTCTGACTATAAAATATATAGGCAGAGGAATAAAATGAATTTTGTATTATGTTAACTATGTCTGATGTTATTTTAAATCAATTTTTTAAACTAAAAAATACACTTAAGTATTTTTACTGATCTCTGATTATGGGTTCTGAAACTTCTGTACGTCCTATGTCTGGCAAACAACATCAGCCCAAAGAGAAAAAAGCAATCCAGTTAAATAAACCAAAGAAAAAAGATTAAAACTAGATAAAGCCATGTATACGATTTTCCAAATATTTCTTTTCATGCTGAAATTTCCAGCTCTCAAGACAGTAATATGTTTCCTTTGTCCTGACAACCAATATTATGTCTTGCAAATGTCTGTAATCCCAGCTACTCAGGAGGCTGAGGCAGGAGAATTGCGTGAACCCAGGAGGCGGAGGTTTGCGGTGAGCTGAGATTGTGCCATTGCACTCCAGCCTGGGTAACAAGAGGGAAACTCCGTCTCAAAAAAAAAAAAAAAAAGAATAAGTATAGTTATACTTAGGTGACAGTAAGGTGTCGTAAAGAGCGGGCTCTGCTGACAATGACCAAATTGTGTTGATCATATTTTAATACAATACATTGCTCCACTACTAACTTGCAAATACATGATGAATTTTTTTTCTAACATATTCCAAGAAGGCCAGAGAACTGGCTTATCCATTTGGATTAATGCACTGGTGAATTTCTTTCAGGAAAGGACTATAATCTTTACATATTTAGATCTTTCAAACTAGACCAAAAAGGAAATCTGGGCTGTAAGGCTCAATTAGAAGAATAGTGTGCGATGGTCCCTTGCTGACTGCTGGTGGCCCCTGCTCTGTCTTCAGAGGAGACTTGGGCCCAGGGCTTGCCGTGATCAGCTTATAAGGTGAAGTAAGAACCTCCCCGCAGGCATACATGTGCTTAGTACAGATGTGCTGCGTGCTAGGTACCCTAAGGACTACAGGAAATAATGAGAATACATGATGTGTCCGTGATGAGGAGGCACACAGCCCAGAACAGAGCTCTGGAATCACACAGCCCAGGGATCAAAGCCTGGTTGGGCCACTGTCATATCAATGGCCTGAGGAGTAGCCTAAGGCTTAAATGTTGTTGTTGATTGTTTGTTTTGAGATGGAGTCTCCCCTCGCCCAGTCTGAAGGGCAGTGAGGTGATCTCGGAGGACTGTAACCTCCACCTCCCGGGTTAAAGCGATTTTGCTGCCTCAGATTCCCTAGGAGCTGAGATTACAAGCGGGTACCACCACATCTGGCTAATTTTTGTATTTTTAGGAGAGTCGGGGTTTCAATCATGTTGATCAGGCTGGTCTCAGGTGATCCACCGCCTCGGCCTCCCAAAGTGCTGGGATTACAAGCGTGAGGCACTGCGCCCAGCCTTAAATGTTGTTTTAAAACAAATC
>CM052653.1:143692730-143706855 GCA_028533165.1 Leontopithecus rosalia
ACCCCGTCTCTACTAAAGATACAAAAAATTAGCTGGGCCCGGTGGCGCGTGCCTGTAACCCCAGCTACTCGGGAGGCTGAGGCAGGAGAATTGCCTGAACCCAGGAGGCGGAGGTTGCGGTGAGCCGAGATCGGGCCATTGCACTCCAGCCTGGGTAACAAGAGCGAAACTCCGTCTCAAAAAAAAAAAAAAAAAAAAAGCGTCTTTTGTTTTGCAGTCAGGAATTAGATGAAAGAGTTGAAGGCCAGGCTTATAAAAATGGCATCTCCTTGTGTCTTAATACTGTTTTCCTGTATTGTTCCTGTAGTTCTGTGACCTATGCCTCAGTAGAGTAATGACAGAACATAGCATCTCTGCCTGCATGGTCGCTGCCGTGATAACCCTGTCTCCTTCTTACCACTGGATATGAAAATTGGCTTGATGAAATTGGGAACAGAAATTGGGTATTCTGTTCTCCAGAATACCAGGTCCATCTTCTCCATTCTCCTCCTTTCCCAGGTGCTTGCCATGGTACAGCCTGGGACTCTCTGAAAGCAGTAACCTGAGGCCTTACTAGGTCTCAGTCTTATTTCACATCACTCAGGTGTCACTCTGTCCTTCATTGTCTTGTGTACAGTTTCCTGCAAACCATTGTTTCATATCATCTTTCCATTTTTGCATGCGTTTACATGAGGTAAGGTATGTCCCAATGCTATAGCTTTATCCACAACACCTTGAATTTTTCCTTATACAGTTACTCAATCATTACTGTACCTCTGGCTTGGCTCTCTGCTTCCAGCTGGCAATATTAAGGTTAATAAAGAAGAATGTGAGTGAAATATATGGACAGATAACTGCACTAACATTGTATTGCTGAAGGAAAGGTCAGAATTGGTCAATACACAGAGCCTTAAGAGTCTCCATGGAGTTATCTCCTGCACGTCAGGGAATGCATATTTTAAGAAAAATCTAAAGGAAAGGATAATATCTTTGCCAGTCAAATACCCATCCAATGGCATTATTTTGTAATTAGAATAAAATCCTTTATAGAATTATAATGAAGTTTTATTCACATAAAAATTAAAACAATTTAAACAATTCATAAATGATTCCATAAATATATCAGTATTCTGATTCTGATAGTTCTGAATCATATTTTCATCCAGAGGTACAGGTGGTATAGCATCACCCACTGCTGTGGGGGGATTGGGGAGGGAGAGCATTAGGAGAAATATCTCAGGTAGATGACGGGGCGATGGATGCCGCAGACCACCACTGTGGCACATGTATACCTATGTATCAAACCTGCATGATCTATACATGTACCCCAGAACTTGAGTATAATAAAGTTTTGAAAACAACACCCACTGCTATGAAGAATTATAGCAATGAAACATTATAAAGGAGGCTGCACCATTACCTATGTAATTTATGCCTTTTTAATTAACACACATTCTTCAAGTTGCAATGCAGGTGAACTTTATTTTTGCAGCTGAACTTTCCAGAAGATGACAGCCTAAGATGTCAGGGAAAATTGTTCCATGTGCAGACACTGAAAACTATGTCATGGCTGCCACCAGAGTCATAATAATTAAGATAAAACGTGAAAAAAATACTAGAAAGAGGTGAAATGTTGTAACTCATAAAGATGCAAAAATATCAAAAGAGCATGTTGATAAAATGAATCTTAGAGCACAAGAAGACTTTCCTTGGTCTCAGAGGACAAACCCGTTCAAAAGGATAAGTATAGATGGATAAGAATCAGCGTGCTCTGGGGAGGAAGGCAGTAAATCACACTGCCATGTGTGTACCTATGCAACAATCTTGCATGTTCTTCACATGTACCCCAAAACCTAAAATGCAATTTTTAAAAAAAGAATCAGCATGCTCCATGAGCAGGTCTCTATGGTAGTTTGAGAATAGGGAGACTGGAGAAGAGGATGGCTGAGGGAAACGTCAGGGCTCACATTCTGTTCTGAGAACAGAAGAAAGTTTAAAAAAAAGTTAATCTTCAAGTTCAAAACCTCTTCAGATTGAAAGTTGGAGTTTATTGAAAAAAATATACATGAGGAATTTGAGAGATTCATTCATTAGTGAAATCCAGTATAAAGGATAATTTTCTGTTGTTCCTTGTCCACTGCTGGTATAGGGTTCACAAGGGAACCGCATTGACAAACTATTCATATTCTTTGGTATTTCAGTTCAGTGGGTATTTGCAAAACTTAACAGAAATATGCACTGTGGGTGAAAGAGCTCCCCTTGAGAACTCAGAGCAAAGGTATCAGACCTGGAATGGGATGAACAAAGGATACCTCTAGGAGGAGGAACATTGAAGGAGATTCTGGAAAGGGAGGAGCAGTAGTCCAGCAAATGGAAGGAAAAAAGAGGAGAAAGTGTGTCTGTGGCACAGGCCAAGCCATGAGAAGGGGCGCTGGATTGGAAGGACTGCTGGGATCAGTAATATATGAGGACAGGAGTAGGAAGGGCAGACCTTGGAGGGACGGGGGATAGATGTAATGGATATGTTTCTTCTTTAACATACACATGTTCACACATCTATATCTCCATGTTCTCTTACTTGTTATTTGGTGTTGTCATGAAAACCTCATGATATTCTCATGTGTCTCAGCATAACGTATTATATGACATTACCATTTCCATCATAGGGCCTCTTTTAAGTTATATGCTTAGCAATAGCTACCCACCTAAATTTCTTTGAATTATTTATATGTGCAGTATTTGCCTACTTAGTAAACAAACAAGCATTCCCCTGTGAACCAAAAATATCTGACATAGATCTCAACCAATTTATAGACACTGTTTTGCCAAGGTTAAGGATGCACTTGTGCCACAGCCTCAGGAGGTCCTGACAACATGTGCCCAAAATGGCTGGGGCACAGCTTGTTTTTATCCATTTTAGGGAATCATGAGATATCAATTAATATGTGTAAGATGTACATTGGCTGGGTCAAGAAAGGTGGGACAACAATATAAGAGACAAAAGGTTATAGCTTTTTTTTGTTCCTTGATCAGCCTTTCATTGAATACACAGTTTAGTTTGGCTCAATGAATCTGCATTTTTTATATAAACAAAAGGGCAGAGGAAGCAGTCAGATACCCATATGTCTCAGGTAAGCAGAGGGATGACTTTCTGTTCAACACCTGTGAAGATAAGCTGTCCGTTTACTTTGCCAGGGTGAAATTCAACAGAACTGTTTCAGGGTAAAGATTTTGAGGCCCACAGGGAACGTTCTTGTGGGAAAATTGTGAGGGGAATGTATAGCTTTAGCTTTGTAGCTATCCTATTTATTTATTTATTTATTTATTATTTATTTATTTATTTATTTATTTTGAGACGGAGTTTTGCTCTTGTTACCCAGGCTGGAGTGCAATGGTGCAGTCTCAGCTCACCGCAACCTCCGCCTCCTGGGTTCAGGCAATTCTCCTGCCTCAGCCTCCTGAGCAGCTGGGATTACAGGCACCCACCACCATGCCCAGCTAATTTTTTGTATTTTTAGTAGAGATGGGGTTTCACCATCTTGACCAGGATGGTCTCGATCTCTTGACCTCATGATCCACCCGCCTTGGCCTCCCAAAGTGCTGGGATTATAGGCTTGAGCCACTGTGCCCGGCCCTGTAGCTATTTTATTTAGGAATAAAATGAGAGGCCGGTTTGCCTGACACAGTTCCTCATTTGACTTTTCCCTTTGCTTAGTGATTGTAGCGTCCCAAGATGTATTTTCCTTTCACACCACTTTAGTATGCTTTTGGTTGATCATTTCTGACAAGAAATATCTCATTTCACCAAGGAGTCACCTCTGTATGCTCTGGTCAGGTTCATGACTACGCCAATTGTCACACTTGAGGTCAGGTTCCAGCCCATGCTGAGGTCCAAACGGAGTGGGTGAATAAGCGGAAAGAACACTCAGGGGCCGTAGGCAGGTGAAAGATGATTTTATTCAGTAGCAGCTCTCATTAACAGCTTTCTCACACTGTCCGCCCTGTCTCAGCTGCTTAGTGCTGGAGCCCCCACACAGAGCTGCACGACTGGTGTCAGCAGCTTAACTTTTTCTCTCTTGGCACAAGCGAACCAAGCTGTGTCCTGGCTCCCCTCTGTCTGCCGGACAGTTTTTGCTCTCTCTTTCTCTGAGTGCTAGAGTGTTTGCACAGTGTTAACAGGGCAATTATGCCTTTTACAGATAATAGTAATGTAGAGCCAAGTAATGGCTTTCCCATGTTATGGCTACATGGCTGTGATAACAAGTGCAGTTACATGCCTGCCCTGTCAACTCTCTGAGTCATGCAGGATGTAAACATCCTAGCTCGGCCTATCCTTGACCGAAGCACAGCCATGTTCCTTATAGCTTTTAAGCAAGGGTTTCGTTTGGGATGTTGTGTTTTCCTTCTTAATTTTGGATACTTTTCTGTTCTAGAAACAATTAAGCTATCAGTATTTATTCCAAAATTCCAATTGCTTTATCTTTCATTTTGTTTTTACTTTCTTTACGATAAGTACATTTCCTTCTAAGTTCTGCTTTCATTGCATCTCACAAATTTTGGTAAGCTGTATTTTCACTTTTATCTATTTTATAGAAGTGTTTATTGGGCGGGTGCAGTGGTTTATGCCTGTAATTCCAGCACTTTGGAAGACTGATGCAGGTGGATCATGAAGTCAGGAGATCGAGACCATCCTGGCTAACATGGGGTGAAAACCTGTCTCTACTAAAATAAATAGAAAAAATTAGCTGGGCATGATGGCACACACCTGTAGTTTCAGCTACTCTGGGGGCTGAGGCAGGAGAATCGCTTGAACTTGGGAGGCAGAGGTTGCAGTGAGCCGAAATCATGCCACTACACTGCAGCCTGGCCGACAGAGTAAGATTCCATCTAAAAAACAGTGTTTATTTCTCTCGAGATTTCTTCTTTGGATCCCATTGTATTTAAGAGTATGATGGTTAATCTCCATGTATTTTGAGATCCTTCAGTTATCTTTCTGTTATGAATATCTAGTTTAATTTCATTGTTGTCAGAGAGTATATATTGCACAATTTTTATTCTCTTAAATATTTTAAGATGAGCTTTGTGACCTAGAATATGTTTATTTTGGGGAAGAGTCCATGTGGGCTGGAGGAGAATGTATATTCTGCCTGTTGTTGGATTCAATGGTCTATAGATATAAGTTACATCCAAATGAGTGATGGTGTTAAGTTCAAATATGTCCCTCCTGATTTTGTGTCTGCTGAATATTTCCATTTCTGATAGAGACGTGTTGACTTTTCTAACAACAATAGTGAATTCATATATTTTTCTTTACAGTTCTCTCACTTTCTGCCTCACGTAGCTTGACCCTCTATGGTTAGCTGTATACTTGTTCAGGATTGTTACATCTTATTGGATGATTGACCATTTTATTATTACCCGATGCCCTTGTTTATCCCTGATAATTTTACTTGTTTCGAAGTCTGTGCTGTCAAAAGTTAATATACTTTCTTTTAATGTTAGCATCATATATCATTTACTTCTAATTTGTAAGTGTCTTTATATTTTAAGTGAGTTTCTTGTAAACAACATATACTTTAGTGTTTTTTTAAACCTGTATATTTTAATGAGTGTATTTTGAAAATTGACGTTCAGTGACATTATTGATATAGCTGGATTAATATCTACTATCTTTTAGTTATTGCCCTTGTCCTTCTTCCTTTCATTCTCTACTTTTCGTGGTTTTATTTGAGCATTTTCTCTCTCTTTTCTATGCATATCAGTAATACTTCGTTGTACGTTTTTTAGTGATTACCTTAGAGACTATTTTTTATTTAGTAAGTTTAATCTAAGATATAACACTTGTTAAAATAACAGTATCAATGATGTATTTGATTAGGTGTGCTAATGTGTGTTTTATATATATAAACACATATACATAAATATTTATAAAAGTGTGCTTGTATATACGTAAAATTAATGGAAGAAGTTATATCAACATTGTAAGGAAAGAATTGGGGTATTCTGTTATCATAAAGTAGTGACACTACCTCTGAAGCAAAATACATTTATTTGAAAGGGAAATTGATTTAACTTTAAATGTAATATTGCAAAGTATTGGTCAAGCTATTGGACCAGGAGCCTCGGTTCCATGCTGGCTATTCGTCTGAGGCTGCATTCAGTTCTGTCCCATGTTGGCTTCTCCCAAATGGCAGAATGTTTCATCAAAGCCACTAAAGAAGAGAGTTTGCTAGGAAGACAGAAGTCACAATCTTGTGTAACGTAATTAGCCAAGTGACATCCCAGCACCTTGGCAATATTTTGCTGTTTACAAACAACTGACAGTTTCTGTCCAAACTCAGGATGAGGTTATTCAAATACAAGATAGTGTTTACCAATAAACTGGGATATGCTAAAGCCTGCCTGCCACATCAGGTCTTGTCCAATCTGCAATACTTTTTCAGAGTTCACATATTTTAAATAACATTGACCCTTTGGAAAAGAACTGGTCAGGTATTTTGTAGAATGTTCCACAATATAGATCTATCAGATCATGCTTAGACTAAGGTTGTGGCTTAATTTAGACATTTATATTTATCCAGGTTTGAAGATAAAATATCAAACAACATATTATTTGGAAATATAAACTAAAAGATAAAAATAATTATAGAAAAATAAAAGAATGACAAATAGACAATTTAAAATAATAGTAATCTTCACCAGGTAAAGAAATAAATGCAACTAGAATATGCACATGTGGGGCATCAGCAAAATTGATAATGTTCTGTTTATTAAGTTTGGCAGTAACTGACAAAAAAGGCAACTGAACTTTTCTGTTTTAGAATAGTTTTAGATTTACAGAACAGTTGCAAATATAGTAAACAGTACTTACCAATACCCTACATACAGTTTCCTTTATTATTTTCCTCTTACATTAATGTGGCACATTTCTCACAATTAATGAATCGTTGGTATACATTATTCATTAACTTCCTAACTTTATTCAGATTATCTTAGTTTTCACTTAAAGTCCCTTTTCTGTTTCGGTATCCTACCTAAGCTCCCCACATCACATTTAGATACCACGTCTCCCTTAGGGTCCAAAGGGTACGATCACCTGATTTTATAAGGTTGTCAAGAAAATTTAGAATGAAATATATATATAGGTATATAAATGTTGCTGGGATAAGTGGAATTTTGCTGACAGATTCTGAGACATTCCTTTTTTATGAAATTGACATACCTAAATTTGGATTTCTCTGATATTTTTCTCATGATTTACCTATACTCACATTAGTTTATCTATGTTTTGTTGCTCAAATTGTTCCAGTGTTGCTCATTGGAAAGTCTTTTATATGATTCCTATAGCATCTTGAAATACCCAGATTATTATGTTTGGTTGTTCATCTGTTTCATTGGCTTGATAAGTTGTTGGTTTTTTTTTTTTTTGAGATGGAGTTTCGCTCGTTACCAAGGCCAGAGTGCAATGGCGTGATCTCGGCTCACCGCAACCTCCGCCTCCTGGGTTCAGGCAGTTCTCCTGCCTCAGCCTCCTGAGTAGCTGGGACTACAGGCACGCACCACCATGCCCAGCTAATTTTTGTATTTTTACTAGAGACGGTGTTTCACCTTGTTGACCAGGATGGTCTCAATCTCTTGACCTCATGATCCACCCGCCTCAGCCTCCCAAAGTGCTGGGATTATAGGCATGAGCCACCGCGCCCGGCCGGTTTTATACGTTATTTAGCATTTTCTTATTTTCATTCCTTACGAGGTACTTCTGGTTAATTTGCTTGGTATCCTGCCTAGTCCTAGTATACACCATTTCTGCATGAAGTCCTAATTCCTTTTGTTCGTGAAGCAACCATTTGGCCAGGAGTGTACTCCTTGCTGCAGGAAAAGTCTACTAATTCTAGGTTTTGCCATCTGAAAGAGCAAAGAATCTTTCATCTATCCCTATTTCCTCACCTTTCCAGAGTATCATATAACAGGATTTATATATAATGTAGTCTTTACAAACTAGCTTTGTCCCACTGAAAGAATGTGCCTTTAATATTTGTGAAGTGTATCTCACAATGTTGTAGATTTGCATTTCCCTAAGGACTAAAAATGATGAGCACATTTTTATGTGTTTATTAGACATTTCTTTATTTTCTCGTTTTTGTCCTGTATTACTAGACATTTCTAAAGAGATTTTGTAACCGGGCGCGGTGGCTCAATCCTGTAATCCCAGCACTTTGGGAGGCCGAGGCAGGTGGATCATGAGGTCAAGAGATCAAGACCATCCTGGTCAACATGGTGAAACCCCGCCTCTACTAAAAATACAAAAAATTAGCTGGGCATGGTGGTGTGCACCTGTAATCCCAGCTACTCAGGAGGCTGAGGCAGGAGAATTGCCTGAACCCAGGAGGCGGAGGTTGTGGTGAGCCGAGATCGCGCCATTGCACTCCAGCCTGGGTAACAAGAGAGAAACTCCATCTCAAAAAAAAGAAACAAAAAGAGATTTTGTGAAAATATATATTCACACAATCTACCCACTTTTAATTATAATATTTTATTTTTTGCCAGGCGCAGTGGCTCATGCCTGTAACCCCAGTATTTTGGGAAGCCAAGGTGAGTGGATCACCTGAAGTCAGGAGTTGGAGACCAGCCTGGCCAACATGGTGAAACACTGTATCTATTAAAAATACAAAATATTAACTGGGCATGGGGGCGGGTTCCTGTAACCCCAGCTATTCCAGAGGCTGAGGCAGAAGAATCGCTTTAACTCAGGAGGCAGAGGTTGCAGTGAGCTGAGATAGTGCCATTGCACTCCAGCCTGGGTAAGGAGTGAAATTCTGCCCGCCTCCCAAAAAAAAAAAGAATATTTCATTTTTCATTTTTGAGTTGGAAGAATATTTTATATCTTCTATTCAGTAGACTTCTCTCAGCTGTATGTTTTGCAAACATTGCCTCTGATTGCGTACTCTTGATGGTGTGCTTTGAATTTGAATCACAAAATTTAATTCTGATGAAGATCACTTTACCTTTTTTTTTTTTTTGGGACGGAGTTTCGCTCTTGTTACCCAGGCTGGAGTGCAATGGTGTGATCTCATCCGCCTCCTGGGTTCAGGCAATTCTCCTGCCTCAGCCTCCTGAGTAGCTGGGATAACAGGCATGCACCACCATGCCCAGCTAATTTTTTGTATTTTTAGTAGATATGGGGTTTCATTATGTTGACCAGGATGGTCTCCATCTCTTGACCTCGTGACCACCCACCTTGGCCTCCCAAAGTACTGGGATTACAGGCTTGAGCCACCGCGCCTGGCCTACTTTACCATTTTTTATATGTGACATTTGTGTTTTGGTGTGATGTATTACAAGCCATTGTTTTCCTAAGGCAACGAAGATGTATTTCTATGTTCTTCTCTACAGGATTTGTACTTTCAGCTTTTACAACTCATTTTATATTTTTATGCATAGGTTAATTGTTGGACACTCAATTCCATTCCATTGACCTATCAGTCTGTCCTTATGCCAGTAACACATTTCTGTGATTACTATCCGTTTGTATTAACTTTTGAAATCAGGAATTATGAATCTAGGAATCAAGACTTGTTCTCCTTTTCAAGATTGTTTTAGCTGTACTGGAGCACTTGCATTTCCTTACGAATTTTATAAACAGTTTGCCAAATACTACCAAAAAATGTTTACAAAAGAGGGTAAGATTTTTTTTTCTGTTAGGTATTATACTTTTTTTTTAATAAATTCAATTTTTACTTTAAATTCAGAGGATACATATGGACATTTGTTACATGGGAACATTGTGTGATGAGGGTTGGGGTAAAAATGATCCTGTCACCCAGGTAGTGAGCACAGTACCTGATAATTTGTGAACTCCACCCCCCATCTCCTCTTACTCTACTAGACACCAGTGTCTATTGTTGGCAATTTTATTTCAATTAGTACTCAGTGTTTAGCTCCCACTTACAAGTGACAACACGTAGTATTTGGTTTTCCGTTCCTGTGTTAATTCATTTAGGACTACTGCCTCCAGCTGCAGTCTTGTTGCTGCAAAGGACTTGATTGTATTCTTTTTTATGGTTGTGTCCATGGTATATATGGACCAAATTTTTTTTTATCCAGTTCACCAATGATAGGCACATAGGTTGATTCCATGTCTTTGCTACTGTGATTGGTGTTGCAATGAACATACTATGCAGGTGTCTTTTTGGTAGAATTATTTATTTTCTTTTGGATATATATACCCAAATAATTTTCTTTTGAATATATACCTAGTAATGGGTTTGCCGAGTCAAATAGTAGCTCCATCTTAAATTCTTAGGAAATTCCAAACTGTTTTCCAAACTGGCTAAACTAATTTTTATTCCCACCAACAGTGAATAAGTGTTCCCTTTCCTCTGCAGCCTTGCCAGTTTCTGGGTTTTTGGTTTTTTTACTTTTTAACAATAGCCATTCTGACTGGTGTGAGATGGTATTTCATTATGGTTTTAATATGCATTTCTCTGATTATTAGTGATTTTGAGCCTTTTTCATATGTTTATGGCTTCTTATATGTCTTTTTGTGAGATGTGTCTGCTAATATCTTGCCCACTTTTTAATGGGGTTACTTGGTTTTTTTGTTCATTGAATTGTGTAAGTTCCTTGTAGATTCTGAATATTAGACCTTTTTCAGATACATATTTTGTGAATATGTTTCCAATTTCTGTAGGTTGTTTCTTTACCCAGTTGATAGTTTCTTTTTTTATGCAGAAGTTCTTTAATTTAATTAGGTCCCACTTGTCAATTTTGTTGTTGTAGCAATTGCTTTTGAGGACTTTATGATTATTTCTCAAGGTTGATGTCCAAAATGGTGGTTTGGGGCTGTTGACAATGTGGTTGTTGTTCTTTATTAACACAGTGAATGTATAATTACTGTTGTATGTTGAACCAAAGTTCTTGGGATAAATACCCTTGATGACAGTGCATAATCATTTATATATGTTGCTGATTTATTTACTAGTATTTCCTTGAGGACTTTTGCCTCTATATTCTTTAGTCATATTCATCTGTAATTTCCTTTTCGTCTAATGTCTATTCAGTTGAGGTGTCTGGGTAAAATAGCCTCAGAGAATGCATTAGAAGGGATATCTTCTCTGTTCTTTTATTTCTTTGTTTTTGTTTTGGATTTCCAGGATTCTTATAGCTTGAGGTTTTCCATTCAAATATGTAATACATCTTGAGTCACTTTTTGCATATGGTGAAAGATGGGGGTCCAGTTTCGTCTGCATATGGCTAGTAAGCTGTCCTAGCACCATTTATTGAATAAGGAGTCTTTCCCATGTTGCTTATTTTTATCAATTTTGTCAAAGATCAGATGGCTTTAGGTGTGTGGCTTTATTTCTGGTTTATCCATTCTGTTCCATTGGTCTATATGTCTGTTTTGGCACCAGTACCATGCTGTTTTGGGCACTATAGCCTTATAGTATAGTTTAAAATGGATAATGTGATGCCTAGAAAGCTAAGATTTCAACAGGAATTGTCTTGAATCTGTAGATCCATTTTGAATCTATTGCCATCCTAAGACTATTAAACCTTCTGATCAATGACCATCAAATATTTTTCAAATTATTTACTTTCTTTAAATTTATTCAATACCTTTTTGTTTTCAGTGCACATATCTTGCAATTATTTTGTTAAATTTATTCCTAATTATATTTTGATGATATTTTAAATGGAATTGTTTTTTGAGTTTTACCTTTAGATTCTTGATTGCTACAGTATACAAATAAAATTAATTCTTATATATTGATTTGTATTCTGCAAAGTTGCTGAACTTTATTTTAGTTCTAATCATATATTAGTATGTCCTGAGATATTATATATAAAAGGCCATGTTATTTTTGAAGATAGATAATTTGAATTCTTCCTTTTAAATATGGTTGTTTTATATGTGTTTTTCTGGCCTAATTGCCCTCACTATAACCACCAGTATAATGCTGAATGTAAGTGGTAAGAATAGACATCACTGTCTTGTTTTTAATCATGGGGAAACTGTTGAGCTGTTCATAATAACATGTGGATGCCCTTTTTAGGGTAAGAAAGTTGCATTATATCTCTAATTTGTTCAATGTTTATATGATAAATGGGTTTTTAACTGTATCAAATGCTTTTTCTGTATCTGTTGAGATGACCATGTGATTATTGTTCTTTATTAATATAGTACATTACATTAATTATTTTTATATGTTGAACCAAAGTTCTTGGGATAAATACCCTTGATTATAATGTGTAATCATTTATATATGTTGCTGATTTGTTCACTAAGAAAGTCTTCCCTTGAGGAATTTTGCCCCTTTATTCATAAGCTATATTTCCATATTTGTCTGTAACTTTATTTCCTTCTAATGTCTGTCTTATTGTGGTATCTGGGTAAAATCGTGTCAGAGAATGCATTGGAAATGATCTCTATTTTTTGTTAATTTCTTTGCTTTTGTTTTGGTTGTTCTGAGAAGTTAATAAAGGATTGGTAGTAATCGTTAAAGGTTTAAAATAATTCCACACTGAAGTCATCTCAACCCAGGCAGGAAACTGAATCCTACCAACAATTACGTGAGCTTGGAAAAGGAATATTCCCATGTTAAGTCTTCATTTGAGACCTTAGTTGAGACCTGAGTCTCAGACATTCTCTGTATCTGGATTCTTGACCTGGAGGAATTATAATAAGTGTTATTTTAACAAGATTTATACAGAGGTCTCTTGGTCTCAGCTTCTCATCTTGATGATAAGACCATCAAAACAGAAAATAGGGCAGAATGACCTTTTTGTACTTGCTGTTTTTCAAGTGCCTAAAATTCAAAATAGTCAATGTACTAGAGTGGCGTATTTTGAACTCCTTCATGTCTCCCATATGGAACTTCTCTAGAAGTTTCACCTATTAAATGCTTAATTTGGTGACTTTGAAGAGAAAAATCAAGTTAGTAGCTGAGTTTTGAGAGATTTACGAAGATAGACAATAACATAGATTAAAACAAGAATAAATAAGCAAGAAAAAAAAACCCACAAATCTGAGCACATTACTCCATCTCCCATTAACCCAGTCTCTCATCCTTGGGAATAAGTCAGTCAAATAAAATTGTTGAGCCTCATTTTTCTGACCGAGAGATTATTTTGTGATTTACAAAGAAGCAGCATGCTTCACCAATGATTACACAAATTCCACCCTGTTGGGCCTTCATTATGCATGGTGTGACAATTTTTTAAAATACGACTGAATATAAACTGTTAACTTCTGATTGGAGTGCTTCCAATGATTGCATAGTGACATTAAAATCTTGTTATAGGCCGGGCGCGGTGGCTCAAGCCTGTAATCCCAGCACTTTGGGAGGCCGAGGCGGGTGGATCATGAGGTCAAGAGATTGAGACCATCCTGGTCAACAAGGTGAAACCCCGTCTCTACTAAAGACACAAAAAATTAGCTGGGCATGTGGCACGTGCCTGTAATCCCAGCTACTCCGGAGGCTGAGGCAGGAGAATTGCCTGAACCCAGGAGGCGGAGGTTGTGGTGAGCCGAGATTGCGCCATTGCACTCCAGCCTGGGTAACAAGAGCGAAACTCCGTCTCAAAAAAAAAAAAAATCTTGTTATATTACTATGAAAAATTTATGAATGTATTTTCCTACTCCTAAGTTCCAGAACTAGGAAAAAAATACCTCAATACTAAAGAGAATTAAGAATTATATAATAGTTCTAGTTTAAATTTTTTGAGGAACCTTCATACTGCTTTCCATAATGGCTGTACTAATTTACATTTGCACCAGCAGTGTGAAAGGGTTCCCTTTTCTTCACATCATTAGCAACACTTGTAGTTTTCTTTTTTTTGAGATGGAGTTTCACTCTTGTTACCCAGGCTGGAGTGCAATGGCACGACCTCTGCTCACTGCAACCTCTGCCTCCTGGGTTCAGGCAATTCTCCTGCCTCAGCCTCCCGAGTAGCTGGGATTACAGGCACGCACCACCATGCCCAGCTAATTTTTGTATTTTTAGTAGAGACGGGGTTTCACCATTTTGACCAGGTTGGTCTCGATCTCATGACCTCGTGATCCACCCGCCTCGGCCTCCCAAAGTGCTGGGATTACAGGCTTGAGCCACCGCGCCCGGCCGATAATTTCTTATTTTTTAATTTATTT
>CM052653.1:143707355-143720692 GCA_028533165.1 Leontopithecus rosalia
AGTAGCTGGGATTACAGGCACGCACCACCATGCCCAGCTAATTTTTGTATTTTTAGTAGAGACGGGGTTTCACCATTTTGACCAGGTTGGTCTCGATCTCATGACCTCGTGATCCACCCGCCTCGGCCTCCCAAAGTGCTGGGATTACAGGCTTGAGCCACCGCGCCCGGCCGATAATTTCTTATTTTTTAATTTATTTATTATACTTTAAGTTCTGGGGTACATGTGCAGAATGTACAGGTTTGTTACATAGGTATATACGTGCCATGGTGGTTTGCTGCATCCATCACTTCATCATCTACATTAAATAATTCTTCTAATGCCATCCCTCCCCATTCTTCCCACCCCCTGCTATACTTCCCCTGGCCCCCCCACCCCCCAACAGGCCCCAATGTGTGATGTTCCCCTTCCTGTAGCCATATGTTCTCATTGTTCACCCACTTAGGAGTGAGAACATGTGGTGTTTGGTTTTCTGTTCTTGTGTCAGTTTGCTGAAAATGATGGTTTTCAGCTTCATTCATGTCCCTGCAAAGAACATGAACTCATCCTTTTTTATGGCTGCATAGTGTTCCGTGGTGTGCCACATTTTCTTTATCCAGTCTATCATTGATGGGCATTGGGATTGGTTCCAAGTCTTTGCTATTGTGAACAGTACCACAACCAACATACATGTGCATGTGTCTTTATAATGGAATGATTTATAATTCTTTGGGTATATGCCCAGTAATGGGATTGCTGGGTCAAATGATATTTCTAGTTCTAGATCCTTGAGGAATTCCTACGCTGTCTTCCACAATGGTTGAGCTAATTTACACTCCCACCAAAAGTATAAAAGTGTTCCTGTTTCTTCACATCCTCTCCAGCATCTGTTGTCTCCAGATTTTTTAATGATCACCATTCTAACTGGCATGAGATGATAGCTCAATGTGGTTTTGATTTGCATTTCTCTAATGACCAGTGGTTATGAGCATTTTTTCATATGTTTTTTGGCTGCATAAATGTCTTTTTTTGAAAAGTGACTGTTCATATACTTCACTCACTTTTTGATGGGATTGTTATTTTTTTCTTGTAAATTTGTTTAAGTTCTTTGTAGATTCTCTGTATCAGCCCTTTGTAAGATGGGTAGATGGCAAAAATTTCTTCCCACTCTGTTAGTTGCCAGTCACTCTAATGCTTGTTTCTTTTGCTGTGAAGAAGCTCTTAAGTTTAATTAGATACCATTTGTCTGTTTTGGCTTTTGTTGCCATTGCTTTTGTGTTTTAGTCCTGAAGTCCTTGCCCTTGCCAGTGTCCTGAATAGTATTGCCTAGGTTTTCTTCTAGGGTTTAATGGTGTTAGGTCTTATGTTTAAGTCTTTTATCCATCTGGAGTTAATTTTTATATAAGGTGTAAGGAAGGGATCCAGTTTCAGCTTTCTGCATGTGGCTAGCCAGTTTTCCCAACACCACTTATTAAATAAGGAATCCTTTCCCCATTGCTTGTTTTTATCAGGTTTATCAAAGATCAGATGGTTGTAGATGTGTGGCATTGTTTCTGAGGCCTCTGTTCTGTTCCATTGGTCTATATCTCTGTTTTGATTACTGTAGCCTTGTAGTTAAGCTTGAAGTTAGCTAGTGTAATTCCTCCAGCATTGTTTTTTGTTTTGGTTAATATTGCCTTGGCTATGCGGGCTCTTTTCTGGTTCCATATGAAGTTTAAGGTGGTTTTTTCCGATTCTGTGAAGAAACTCAATAATAGCTTGATGGGAATAGAATTGACTCTATAAATTACTTTGGACAGTATGGCCATTTTAACGATATTGATTTTTCCTAACCATGTGCAGGGAATGTTTTTCCATCTGTTCGTGTTCTGTCTTATTTCCTTGAGCAGTGGTTTGTAGTTCTCCTTGAAGAGGTCCTTCACATCCCTTGCTAGTTGTATTCCTAGGTATTTTATTGTCTTCATAGCAATTGTGAATGGGAGTTGACTCATGATTTGGCTCTCTGTCTGTTGTTGGTGTATAGGAATGCTTGTAATTTTTACACGTTGATTTTGTGTCCTGAGACTTTGCTGAAGTTGCTTATCATCTTACGGAGATTTGGGGCTGAGACAATGGGGTCTTCTAAATATATAGTCATGTCATCTGCAAATAGAGACAATCTGACTTCCTCTTTCCTAACTGAATACCTTTTATTTCTTTTTCTTGCCTGATTGCCCTGGCCAGAACATTCAATACAATGTTAAACAGGAGTGGTGAGAAGGGGCATCCTTGTCTTGTGCTGGTTTTCAAAGGGAATGCTTCCAGGTTTTGTCCATTCAGTATGATATTGGCTGTGGGTTTGTCATAAATAGCTCTTATTATTTTGTTACGTTCCATCGATACCTAATTTATTGAGAGTTTTCAGCATAAAGGGCTGTTGAATTTTGTCAAAGGCCTTCTCTGCATCTATCAAGATAATCATGTGTGTTTTTTTTGTCTTTGGTTCTGTTTATGTGATGGATTACATTCATAGATTTGTGTATGTTGAACCAGCCTTGCATCCCCGGGATGAAGTCTACTTGATCATGATGGATAAGCTTTTTGATGTTCTGTTGGATTCGGTTTGCAGGATTTTATTGAAGATTTTTGCATCAATGTTCATCATGGATATTGGCCTGAAAATTTCTTTTTTGATTGTGTCTCTGCCAGGTTTTGGTATCAAGATGATGTTGGTCTCATAGAAAGAGTTAGGGAGAATTCCCTCTTTTTGTATTGTTTGGAATAGTTTCAGAAGGAATGGTACATGCTCTTCTTAGTATGTCCAGTAGAATTTGGCTGTAATCCAGTCTGGACGGACCTGGACGTTGTTTGGTTGGTAGGCTATTACTTGCTGCCTCAACTTCAGACCTTGTTATTGGTCTATTCAGGGATTCAACTTCTTCCTGGCTTAGTCTTGGGAGGGTGTAAGTGTCCAGGAATTTATCCATTTCTTCCAAATGTACTGGTTTATGTACATAGACTTGTCTGTAGTAATCTCTGATGGTCGTTTGTGTTTCTGTGGAATTGGTGGTGACATCTCCTCAATCATTTTTTATTGCATCCATTTGATTCTTTTCTCTTTTCTTTGTAATTAGTCTGGCTAGTAGTCTGTCTATTTTGTTGCCTATCTATTTTGTTGACCTTTTGGGAAAATAAGCTCCTGGATTTATTGATTTTTTTGAAGGTTTTTCTTTTGTGTGTCTCTATATCCTTGAGTTCTGTCCTTATCTTAGTTATTTCTTGTCTTCTGCTATCTTTTGGATTTTGTTTTGTTTTGCCCCCCTAGCTCTTTCAATTTTTATGATAGGGTGTCAATTTTAGATCTTTCCTCACTTCTCATATGGGCATTTATTGCTATAAATTTTCCTCTAGACAGTGCTTTAAATGTGTCCCAGAAATTCTGGTATATTGTGTCTTCATTCTCATAATTGTTGTGAACTTCCTTATTTTTGCCTTCATCTCATTGTTTATCCAGTCATCACTCAGGAGCAAGCTGTTCAGTTTCCATTAGTTGTGTGGTTTTGAAGTTTTCCTAAGCTTTATCCGTGTTTCCCCATCTCTGTCTGCCTGTCTTCCTCCATGTGTTTTACTATTCTACAGACCTCATGATGCTTTCCTGTCTCAGACTGTAACTTTTGTTTTAATTTCATTATTTCTATGGCACATCTACTGTCTTTGCAATGTTATATCTTTTCTTCTGCTTACTCTAGATTTAATTTACTCTTCCTTTTCCAGTTTCCCAAGTTGGAAACTTAGGTGATATAATTAATATTTTTTTTCTCTTCTAATATATGCATTCAATGCTATGCGTTTCCCTCCAAACTCTTTTTCATTGAATCTACATATTTTAGTAGGTTGTATTTTCATTTGCATTTGGTTAAATTTTTTATCTCTTGAGATTTTTTTTTTAACTCTGTCTTATTTAGAAGTGCATTATTTAATCCCCAAGCATTTCTGGATTTTCCAATTATTGTTTTATTATTATTTTGTTATTTACTTGTAGCTTAATTCTATTGTAGTCTGAGGGTAGATGTGATATAATTTCTAGTCTTTTAAATTTATTGGGATATATTTTACAGTCCAGAATGTGGATTATCTTGGTGAGTCCTCAGTGTAGGCTTTCAAAAAATTTGTATTCTGTCCATTGTTGGATGAAGTTGTCCATAGACATAAATTATGTGCAGATTATCGATGATGCTGTTGAGATCAGCTTTGTCCTTACTTATTTTCTGCCCATTGGATACATACATTTCTCCTAGACCTGTTGAACTGTACAACTATGATAATGGACTCATCTCATTCTCCTGAAGTTCCGTCAGTTTCCTCCCCAAATAGTTGGAAGCTTTGTTGTCAGGTACACAGACCTTAAGGATTGTTGTATCTTGAAATATAGAGCCCTTCATATTTATGATATACTCTTCTTTATTCCTGGTAATTTTGCTTGCTTTGATGTCTTCTCTGTCTAAAATTAATTTGGCTACTCTTGCTTTCTTTACTTACTGTTAGAATGATATAATTCCAGCCATTTGCTTTTATTTATATCTGTCTTTATATTTAAGTGGGTTTCTTATAGCCAATATATACAGTAGTTGAATCTTGTTTTTTGATCCACTCTGACAGTCTTCCTTTGTATTGATGCATTTAGATATTCAAAGTAATTAGTGATATAGTTTAGTGAATACCTACATATTTGTTACTTGTTTTCTGTTTATTGCTCTTTTGTCCCCATTTTATTATTGTTATTGTTGTTTTAAAGACTTGGTCTCACTTTGTCACCCAGGCCAGAGTGCAGTGGTAAGATCATGGCTCACCACAGCCTGGAACTCTTGGGCTCAAGCCCTCCCCCTGCCTCAGCCTCTTGTGTGGACCTGGGACTATAGGCAACTGCCACCACACCTGGGACTTTTTAATTCTTTTTTTAGAGGTGGGGTCTTATTATGTTTCCCACGCTGGTTGTGAACTCCTGGCCTCAAGTGATCCTCCCACCTCAGCCTCCCAAAGCCACTGTGCCCAGCCTTTGTCCCTATTTTCGTCTTCCACTTATTTTTTTGCCTTTTATCATTTTAACATTTTATATAATCCATTTTCTTTCCTTTCTTAGCATATATGCTGTACTTTCTAAAATTTTATTAGTAGTTGCCTTAGTAAATAAAATATTTTTTATATTCTTAACTGATCTAACAGACAATAGCTTGTGGAAATAATAGCAGCAACATAATACAGTATATGTAATAGATAATTATATATTATATATATACATGTATGGTTTTATATATAAGTGAAATGAATGACAGCAACAATATAAAGGACAGAAGGGAAGAAATACAATTGAGATACTCACACTATCTATGAACATCAATAGTATTATTTTAAAAGGGTTTTAGATTACCTTTGTTTTTTGAGATGGAGTCTTGCTCTTATCACCCAGGCTGGAGTACAGTGGCACAATCTCAGCTCACTGAAACCTCCACCTCCCAGGTTCAAGCAATTCTCCTGCCTCACCCTCCCCAGTAGCTGGGATTACAGGCATGCACCACCGCCCCTGGCTAATTTTTGTATTTTTATCACAGACGGGGTTTTACCATGTTGGTCGGGCTGGCATTGAACTCCTGACCTCAAGTGATCCGCCTACCTCAGCCTCCCAAAGTCCTGGGACTACAGGTGTGAGCCACTGCTCCTGGCCTCTGGATTACTTTTGAAAGTAAATTGTAAACTGTTGGGCAAGCTGTTGGACCAAGGGCCTCGGTTCCTTGCTGGCTGTTGGCCAGAAGCTGCCGTTCAGTTTCTTCCCATAGTGGCCTTGCCCACTGGAAACTTCTTCCACATTGCAGAATGCTCATTAAATTTATCAAGAAAGAGTTTGCTAGTAAGATAGAAATCACAATCTTATGTAACATGCATGACACCCAATGTGATATGATGCCACCACCTTGACAGTATCCTGTTGTTTCAAAGCATTCACAGTTTCTGACCACACTCACTTATAAGGAGGAGATTAGCAAACACAGTATGTATACTTAGAGGTGGGGATCATTGGAAGATATCCTAAGGTCCACCTTCCAGTGTATGTCTTCTCCAACATTAAATCATTTCTGTCTTCATTTATTTTTCATGACCTTGACCCATTTAGAAAAATATCAGCCAGGCATTTTAAAGCTTCCTCACAACATGGATTTGCCTGATGATTTCTCATGATTTGACTGCAAATAAAGGTTTGTTAAACACTTGCATTGATCTAAGTTTGAAGACAAAAACATTGAAGAAGATATAAATTTGAAATGCAGACTTAGAAACTTAGGAAATAATAAAAACTAAAGAGACAGACAATTCAAGAATTCAAAATAATGGTTAAGTTCAGCAGGGAAGAAAGAGGATAAAATTTTGGGAATGCTCTCAGGGAACATCAATAATATTGCGAATAATCTTTCTGTGAAGCTTTGCAGCAATCATAGAAATAAACTTTTACTTGGGAATAGTTTCAGATTTGCAGAACAGTTGTGAAGATCATACAGAGAGTGTATATATGCCCAACAAACAATTTCCCTTATTATTAACTTCTTATATCAGTGGGGCATATTTCTCACAATTAACAAACAAATATTATATGTTATCACTCACTAATATCCACACTTTATCCAGGTGTCATTGGATTTCATTTAAGGTCTATTATCCATTCTGGGATGCCTCCCAGGACACCATTTCACATTAGATGTCATGTCTGCTTTGGCTCCTAGGCCTGTGACAGTTTCTTAGACTTCCCTTACTTTTAATGATATTGAGACACCTAATTTGTAATTTCTCTAATGTTTTCCCCTGATTAGACAGGACTTGAGAGTTTCGGGGAAGAAGAACAAGAACATAGTGGGAAAGTGTCACTCTCATCACGTCACCTGAAGGGACGGACTATCAATAGGCTTTATTACTGCTGATGTTACCTTGATTACTTAGATGATGTAGTTCTTATTGTATTTCTCTGATGTACAGTTTCTCATTTCACCCTTTCCACAGTGTACATTTTTTAAAAAGTCACTATTCACAGCACATACCTAAGAAGTAGAAAATCATGCTCCACATCTTTGGGCAGATGATGTACAAAATTACTTGGAATACTTATGTCGAAAGGCATTGAACAACCTTTCATATGCTCATTCAACAACAAATAGTTATTCAAATAATTTGCCCTTTTTTAATTTGTATGTTTGCCTCCTTGAGTTGATTGTTTTTTTGAGAAAGGGACTTACCCTGTTGCTCAGGCTGGAGTGCAGTGGTGTGATCACAGCTCACCACAGCCTTGGCCTCCCCAGGCTCAGGTAATCCTCCCACCTCAGCCTCCTGAGTAGCTTGGACTACAGGTGCACACCACCACATGGGCTAACTTTTCTATTTTTTTTTTTTTTAGAAACTGAGTTTTACCAAGTGGCCTACTCTGGTCTTGAATTTCTGGGCTCAAAAGATCTGCCTGCCTCAGTCTCCTAAAGTATTCTGGAGAATATTAATGTATTCTGGAGAATAGAACCTTATCAGCTAAATTATTATAAAATTTCTTTCATTCTTTGGGTTTGTTTTACTTTTGATAGTGTGATTTTAATCACAAAATATTTAAGGTGAATGTATCTTTTTTTTCTTATCTCCCTTGTGCTTCTGGTGTCAAATCTTAAAAATATTGTTTAGCACTTACATTTAGGTATATAATCCAGATTTAATCAATCAGGCATATGGCTTGAGGGGGGAGTTCAACTAATATCCAAGTTTGCACTAGTACCAGCCACATTGTTTGAAAAAGATATTTTTTTCATATTGAAATGACCTGGGAACATTATAAAATCAGTTTACCATATTTCATAGTCCATTATGATGTATAATCTGTATGTCATCCCTCTCCACAATGTCTTGGTTACTGTCAGATTTTAGTAAGCCTTGAAATCAAGAAGTGAGGAGCTGAGTATACCAACTTTGTTCTTCATTTTGAAGATTGCTTTGTCTTTTATGTCTTGCATTTCCATGTTAATTTTAGCATCAGCTTGCCAATTACAGAAATGGAACAGCCAACTTGGCTTTTGATAGGGACGTAACTGACCTGGACCACATAGCTCACTTCTGAGACTTGGATAGCAGCTATTTAGGTTCCATTATTCTGAGTATTTGCAATTCAAGATATCTTCCCACCCCTCCAACCTCATAGTTGACTCCTTGAGAAAAGACATAGTTATTTAAGTTACTGATCTCATTTTAATTCCTCATCTTAAAATGCCTCATGGACAGTTATTCTGTTCATTGTAACAAAAGTTCCTATGAGAGCACAGTGACTTGTTAAATCCCCTTATGCCCTTTATTTAAATGGATATTTTATAGTCCATTATGGTGTATACTCTGTCTGCCATCCCTCTCCAAACTCTTCAGGAAAATAAAAAGGCAGAATTGCAGGCCATGAAGGAGACACAGAAGATGCAGAGAAGGAGGGACCCATCTCAAACTGACAATGTAACCAAGCACCTTCACCGCTGAGCCACAAGCTGGTTTTAAAGTTTTTTTTCTTCTTTTCCTCTTTCTCTTTCCCCTTCCAGTCATTAAGACATAACTTTGAGACAAACTACATATATATAATCTTTCATCTTGAAAACAGCCTCAGAATGTGCCATGAACTCCACTCCCTACCCTTCCCCAACTATACTCCCATGCCTGTGCACATTTATTTACCTTGTTAAGCACACATCATGCTCTCTTATCTGGTCATATATTGCCTTAGAAGCTTCAGGGGTCACATCCTGATAAGGACCAGGCACCTTCAGAATTCTCTCACCAACAAAAGATTACTGCAAATACAAAACCCACACCCAGTGAACAGTGACTACAAAATTGACTACAACTAATTCATAAGCTGGCAGGATCCATGATGGCACCAGTCCCTTCCCCAAATGCACAATAGTTCAAGAGGATAATCAGAACAAGTCATGACCCCTGGCACCTCCTAAACCCTCTTGCTTCTGCATTCCAAACCCTTTTTTAAAACCCCTGCATCCTCTCCGCAAATTGAAGAGTGGAATGGCTCTCTGCTCTTCCCCTTGCTGGCACCAACAATAAAGGAATATCACTCTTTCTTGTCATAGCTCATTATTATTTTGACTTATTTCCATAAGTGGTGAGCAGCTGGACCCTTTTGCCAACTACAGTAAGAGTCATGAGCTCTAAGTGCTCAGACTTAAGACAGGACAGCTGATAGATACAAAACTGTAGAGAGGGGGCCAAGGAAAACGTTACGGAAATCACAATGAAGCTACTTCTGCAGTGAGCAGTCATACAGGGATGTGCATAATCACCATCCAAGCAATTAGAAGAATAAATGGGAAAGAAGAAAAATATAGATTTAAAAATATTATGGGTTGAATAATTGAATTTGGAATGAAGCTTACAGGAAACATGGCTCATATGTTTAAGCTTAGGACAGAAATCATGAAGATACTACTTTTTCTAAAAGTCTTTAGGAAGCTCCCACTTCACTACAAACTTAAGTAACTCTTTCCAATTTCTCTCTTCTACCTCAGTGGATTTCTTGAATCATAGATTATAAAATTACCTCTCCAAGCTTTGAATAAGAATTACAGTAGTACACTAATAACTCTATTATATTTAATAACTATGTAAAAATGAAGTTATTCAAATTATATGAAAACATATTGAAGCATATTTCCTCAATAATAGCCCATAATACAGCAGTATTAGGAAATGCTCACTTGATGGTTGGTAGAGACTTGATATCTGTCTATAGGTGTTACGTATCATTTGATCATTCACTTCTCACAAAGCCTCATGTGGTAGGCACTATTACTCTGAAGTTCAATTTCTGAATCTGAGCTAAGTCCCACAAGAAAGGAAAATGAAGACCTTGAGTTTGACTTGGTCCGTATCCAGTCCTTGCTCCCATCAACTATGTTAGAATATCTTTTCTCTTGAATGGTAAATACTTTCTATGACTAATTTCAGGAAACTTACCCTATCCCGTGGTCATAAAGTTATTTTCCTAAAGCAAGTATAAATACTATATTAAACTGTTTTTATATTTGTTTATAATCTACCTGTAACTGATTTTGTGTATAATATAAAATTAAAGATGAGTTTTATGTTCCCCAATGAATATTCAATTTTCTGGATCATTGATTATAAAAGCCATCTTTACTCCATTCATGTCTCTTATAAATTATTTTCTTTTCTATGATTTTGTCTGCTTTTGAACTCTGCTTTCCTTATTTCATTGCTTTATCTCTGTGCAAATATCACATTTTCTTCATTACTAAGAGAATACATTTAACATAAAAATTATCCATATTCTATTACCTTACTGTCTGGTATATACTTTAAGGAAGAAAGGGAAGAGTGAAAAACAGCATGCCTCGCACAAATACCTATATTCCCAGCTGTACTCTGATAAAGAGGAGGGTTTAGAACATTGGAATATTACTGATGATACTTATGTCTCCAATGTCCTTGTGAATCTTAGATAATCCCCCTATATTACTCTCCATGTTAGTTGCTTACTACATTTTTGGTGAATTTTATTAGAGGTCAAGGTGCTTTATTACAAGCTCCTACTTTTTGTAGCCTGGCGATTTTTTACTCCCCTAACAACCAGATGAGGCAGAAACCCCTACAGACATCCCTGGGTGCTTCCTGCGCAAGCGCAGTTGTCCCATGAAAGCAGTCCTCCTGCTGTAGACCACACCCACCAAGGGCAGAGCCACAGCCACTGCAGCTGAGCTCAGAGCCTTCTGTGGGGTCTGCAGGGGCAAGGCCAGCTGTTCCCTGGGAGTGTTTGAAGAATGCAGTTCATTTGTATAAGAAAGATTTTTCTCTAGAGTCATTCATCTTACTGATCAAGGACGTTTAACAGCTTCAGGCTTTCCTGGTAATATTCTTGCCTTTTTTTGGCAAATACAGTTAACGCTTTTATGCCTTTGTTATCTCACATAAACATCATCTAAAACCAAATTTGTATTTCCGTGTCGTGTATTAATGCTTTTCATTCCTATATATAAAAATGCATTCATAATCGCTTTTCAAAATGTTTTCATTTGTTATCTTTTCAAGGATCATTGTTTACTAATTGAATGAAAATCACTTTTATTGAGAAAGACAGAGGTTGTGCAATTTTCGTTTTAGTATTTTCTAGATATTTGCTATGAAATACTTATAGTTGAAAAGAAAAGGGGCATAGACGTTTGTGAGGACCACAACACAAAATTTACTGAGAATCGCATGCTTAAAATTATCGTTCATTGTTTGCAATATATGGCTTAGTTTGTTCTAATTGTGAAAGGTACATAGGCATTAATTTGTGTGGCAGCAACACTGAAAATCACATTCTGAATGCAGAGAAGCACTTTGCTACTGTGCAAGTAAGAATGTCCTCATATCCTTTGTTTTTTACCCTTACCAAAAAGCTGTAGACATTGACTGGAATCTTATTTTTTCCAACTTGTTTTTGTAAATATCTGCATGATGTGTCTTTGTACAGATAACCAATATATAGATATGTATTTGTTTTTACTCTTTAATGAGTAATTACTAAATTGTTTTTAGTTTCCATTGAAATAAAAATGCCATTCAGGAAATGTCATACATCTCCAGGCAGCATATATTATTATAATATGGTCTTAGAGAAAGAGAATTAAAATTTTTATTTTCTGTTGTCAGTAAACTAGCAAAATATTATTAAAAGTTATCTATTAATATTTAATGTTATTTAAATAATATTAAATTAATTATATATTTATTAAGTTTAATATTAAGATTATATTAAATTAATGTTATTTGATAATATCTAATATCATTTTCTGTTTCTGTTATCAATGGACTAGCAAAATGTTATTTAAAGTTATCACATGGGCCGGGCACGGTGGCTCACGCCTGTAATCCCAGCACTTTGGGAGGCTGAGGCAGGTGAATCATGAGGTCAAGAGATCGAGACCATTCTGGTCAGCATGGTAAAACCCTGTCTCTACTAAAAATACAAAAAATTAGCTGGGCATGGTGGTGCGTGCCTGTAATCCCAGCTACTCAGGAGGCTGAGGCAGGAGAATTGCCTGAACCCAGGAGGCAGAGGTTGCAGTGAGCCGAGATCGGGCCATTGCACTCCAGCCTGGGTAACGAAAGCGAAACTCCGTCTCAAAAAAAAAAAAGTTATCACAGGTGTGAGTTTCTTAGATTTTATGTTTTGTGGACTCAGTTAATAATATACCCACCTCAGTTATCTAGTTGCTGTGTCAATATCTACTCTTTTATACTCTTCTGACATAGTTTGTATGTGAATAATGGTTCAGTGACCTAACTAGTGAAGATGAGATTCTTAAAGCACATTTGAACAGGAATTTAGGACTCAAGAAACAATTCAATGTTCCCAAAGTACAGCAGGATTAATTAGAGCCTGAATATGCATTATGCAAATGCCAACATGATCGTATTGAGAGGAAAACATTCTCTAATGAAGCACACATTCTGACATGGCTGCTATACAAGCAATGAAATCCTCCGTCTAATGATCTAAAAAATATTTTTGTCAGGATTTCTGAAAAATTTATGATCTGTGAGAATCCAAGAGACCAAGAGCATTGATAATTTATGGATATTTTTATTCCAAATAATAGATGGCATATTTGTTTGCCAGGGGATGCTGTCATCAGGGGTTGTGGTCTTCAGTACTCTATACAGAGAATTTCAAGGGAAGATCTTGTTTAAAAAAAAAAAATTTCACAGTCTCCCTCATCTTCATTATTTTATTGTGTTATGATTTGGTACCATTAATCTTAATTTTCATAAATATTGAGAGCCATCCAGTTCTCCATGCAAAACTATATAGCTGTGGTATTTATGTGGTAAAAGGCAGGGGAGCAAGGTCATTCCCAAATTTAAAAGAAACGAATACCCAGCTATAAAAAACTAGAAACATACTGTCTGTGAAAATGCTTTGTGATGTGCAGTTTTATATCAGAACAGAACCTGTGTTTTGATTCACCAGATTCTAAACACTCTTTCTGAATAATCTGTATGAAGTCACATTACTGAGTCCATTCAAGCATATTTTTTAAAAGTATATCCAGCTCTAAAATCTAGAAAAGACACTATCTATGAAAATTATTTGTGATGTTCTGTTTCATAGGACAGACTAGAACCTGTGTTTTGATCACCCATTTTCACTCTCTTTATAGAATTTATGAAGATTTTCAGGGACGCAAACAAAGGACCTAAAAATTATTGGTTCTCCTTCTTTTGAAGAGAAATGTGTTATACTCTTTTAAATAAAACCTCCATTTAAATTACAGATGCTCCTCAATTTATGATGGGTTTAC
>CM052653.1:143720792-143732041 GCA_028533165.1 Leontopithecus rosalia
AGGCAATTCTCCTGCCTCAGCCTCCCAAGTAGCTGGGATTACAGGCACACGCCACCATGCCCAGCTAATTTTTTGTATCTTTAGTAGAGACGGGGTTTCACCATTTTGACCAGGTTGGTCTCGATCTGATGACCTTGTGATCCACCCGCCTCGGCCTCCCAAAGTGCTGGGATTACAGGCTTGAGCCACCGCGCCCGGCTATGATGGGTTTACTTTCTAATAAACCCATCATAAGTTGAAAATAATTCCATTGGAAAATACATGTAAAACATGTAACTTACTAAACATAGTAACTTAATCTAACCTACCTTTAATATAGTCAGAACATTAGCCTACAGTTGGGCAAAGTTATCTAACACAAAGCCTATTTTATAATAAAATGTGGAATAGCTTATGCAGTTTATTGACTACTGTACTGAAAGTGAAAAACACAATGGTTTCATGGGTACTTGAAGTACACTTTCTGCTGAATTCATGTCACTTTCCCACTATCATAAAGTTGAAAAATCTTAAGTGAAACATCCCAAGTCACAGACTGTCAAAATGTAATCAGTATATCAGTCACATATAACAACACATTGTAGAATATGCAGGTTCTGGTTTCCGTGTGGTGGTTTATCCTACTCATAAACAGTTCCTTCATCTCTAATGGGTCACCTCTCATTGTGGGCTAATGTTGCAAGATGGGCTGTGTTATGTAAAGTCCTCTGTCCTTTTACAGTTAGGGATAAGATGAAAGGGTTGAAGACCAAGTTTATTAAAATGGCTGCTTCATGTGGCTTAGCCTTTTTCTCCTGGACTGCTCCCATAGTTCTACTACCCATGTATATATAAAAATTGCTAGCACAAGTCAACCCTCTCCGCATGGGTGCTGGCATGATTCCTGTCTCCCATTCCTAACACTGGACTTGGATAATGGCTGGATGAAATGGAGCAAAACTCTTCTTCAAGACCCTCAGTTTCATCTTCTCAACACAAAAAGCCTCCAAAGTTCTTGCCACACCACAGAAGGAAACTTGCAGCCGTAATTTGATGCAATCTTAGGGCTCCTGTAATTGTTTTAAGTCTTTCAGGGATCACTGTCCTTCCTTGATTGATGTACAGTGTCTTGCAAATTATTGCTCCTTATAATTTCCATTGCCTCTTATAATTTCCATTGTTCCATATAACCTGTCCATCTCTTTACATTTCTTAAGGCATGACCAAACCATATTTGTTTTTCCACAGAGTTTTGATTCATACCTTCCACAATTACATAATGATTCTGCATTCCTGGCTGTTTGCTTCTAGCTGGCAATACAAAGGAACAATGTGTGCGAAACTTACAGAGAAAGATTGATAATTGAACTACCTTTGTAACACTAAAGAGAAGGTCAGAATTGGGCTATATACAGTATCAGTAGGAGTCTCCGTGGAAGTCAGCCACTGCATATCAACAAATCAACTATTTAATACGGAACTACAAGAAAGGATCTCTCAGTCAATTAACTCCCTATAATCAAGCATTAGAATGGGGATATGGTCCAAGAAATGTGTCATGTGTCAATTTGGTCATTTTATTGTCAATGAATAGAGTCAACTTCTGTAAAATATATGAAGAGATTTATTCTTGGCCAAATATGACCCATGACACAACCCTCAGGAGGTCCTGAAAACATGCACCCAAGGTGGTTAGGGTGTAGTTTGGTTTTATACATTTTAGGGAGGCATTAGATATCAGTCAAATACATTTAAGAAATACATAGCTGCTACACAAGCAATGCAATCCTCAGTCTAATGAACTAAAAAATATTTGGGGAAGGATTTCTGAAAAAAATCCTGCCCAAAATATTTTTCATCCAGAAAGGCAAGTATTCAAAGAGGGGTTGGGCGTGAAGGTAAATTTAAACACTTTCTGACTGACAATTGGTTGGATTGGTTGAGGTTATCTAAAGACCTGGGATTAAAGAAAGGAATGTTTGAGTTTAAGAGATTGTGGAGACCAAAGTTTAATCATGCAGATGAAGCCTCCAGGTAGCAGGCTTCAGAGAGAATAGGTTTTGTTTGTTCATTTGTTTTGAGACAGTCTTGCTCTGTCCCCCAGCTGGGGGCAGAGGTGCGATCTCACCTCACTGCAACCTCCACCTCCTGGTTCCAGCGATTCTCCTGCCTCAGCCTCCCCAGTAGCCGAGATTACCAGCACACACCACCATGCCCAGCTCATTTTTGTATTTTAAGTAGAAACGGGTCTCACCATGTAGGCCAGGCTAATCCTGAACTCCTCACCTCAGGTGATTTGCCCAACTGGGCCTCCCAAAGTGCTGGGATTACAGGCATGAACCACTGTACCTGCCTAGGTTTTAAAATGTTTCTTAACAGACTTGAAGTTGGTATTAATGTTAATACTGGAGAGGTATAATGAGGCATGTCCAACTCCTACTTACTGTAATGGCCTGAACTAGTCTTTCAGGTTAAGTTTTAAAAGAGCTCTGACTGAGGAGAAAGTCCATCCAGATGGTTGGTATTCTTAGAATTTAATTTTTTATTTACATTGTGAACATAATGTACACTAACACAGGCCTAGCTGGTATATTCTCCTACACACCTAGGCTGTATTCCTGTTGCTCCTAGGCTATAAACATTTGCTGTGTGTTACTGTACTGAATATGCTAGCCCATTGTAATACAACGGTATGTGTGTCTGTAAACATATCTAAACATGGGAAAGGTAAAGATACAGTATTAGAGATAAAAAAAGGTACACCTGTATAGGGCATTTATCGTAAATGCAGCTTACAGGACTGGAAGTTGCTCTGGGTGAGTCAGTGAATGTGTGGTTAGTTAAGATGAAGGCCTAGGACATTACCGTGTGCTTCTGTAGGCTTTGTAAACATGGTTTTTGTCTCCTCAGTCATTTTCCAGGTGTGGATATTATCTATGGTTAAGAAAATTCAGTGGCCAAGCCAGGCACAGTGGCTCACGCCTATTATCCCAGCACTTTGGGAGGCTGAGGCAGGCGGATCATTTGAGGTTAGGAGTCTAAGAGTAGCTTTGCCAACATGATGAAATACCACATCTACTAAATGTACAAAAATTAACCAGGCATGGAGGTGCACACCTATAATCCCGGCCACTTGGGAGGCTGAAGCAGGAGAATTACTTGAACCCAGGAGGCAGAGGTTGCAATGAACTGAGATCATACCACTGCATTCCAGCCTGGGTGATGGAGTGAGACTCTGTCAAGAATAAAAAGGAAGAGAAAAAGGAAGGAAGGGATGGAGGGAGGGAGGGAGGGAAGGAAAGAAGGAAGGAAGGAAGGAAGGAGGGAGGGAGGGAGGGAGGAAGGGAGAGAGGAAGGAAGGCGGCATACAACACAAGACTACCTGGTATCATATATTATGGTGAAAACATTCAAACAGGAAGCTGTAGAATAGGGGATCTGTGGCTGCATAGACAAGGGACCCAGTGAGAGGTCCAAAGACAGTGAAAACTGGGGACATACAGAGGTAGAGGTGGGGACATGCAGAGGTAGAGGAGGATGGCAGTGGATGGGCCTTTTGGGGACTTTCCCCCAAGGACAGACACATACACGTTCACCGATCTGTGTCTGCATGACTTCTTCCGTGTTCTTTGATATTCTCCTACAAGCCTCATGATTTTCTCATGTTTCTCAGAGCATAGTATGTATTTTTGTCTTTATTGTTGTACCCTATGCCTTGTATACCTAGCTATGTTTACCTAAATTTCTTATTGGTGAATTATTCATAGTTTTAAAATGTGCCAACCTTGTAACCAAATGAAATTACCCTGGTTTATATACCTTTGGTGAATCATTCCTAGAGATTTATGTCTTCAGAGTCCTCCCTGCATGCCCATAAGCAAGGATTAAGTTTCGGGTATTGTGTTTTCCTAGTTAATACTGGATACTTCTATGTTCTAGAAACTTTTAGTCTATCCAATATCCAATTTAAAAATGCAATTGCCGGCCAGGCGCGGTGGCTCAAGCCTGTAATCCCAGCACTTTGGGAGGCCGAGGCGGGTGGATCATGAGGTCAACAGATCGAGACCATCCTGGTCAACACGGCGAAACCCCGCCTCTACTAAAAATACAAAAAATTAGCTGGGCCCGGTGGCGCATGCCTGTAATCCCAGCTACTCGGGAGGCTGAGGCAGGAGAATTGCCTGAACCCAGGAGGCGGAGATTGCGGTGAGCTGAGATCGCGCCATTGCACTCCAGCCTGGGTAACGAGAGCGAAACTCTGTCTCAAAAAAAAAATGCAATTGCTTTATCTTTTACTTTTCTTTTTCCTGTGGTCTTTAAAATATATATTTTCTTCTGTTTGCTTTGGATTTAACTTTCTCTGCTTTTTTCTTTTAAGGTTTCTAAGGTGGAAATTTATATGATTGATTTTTAGATTCCTCTTTTCTCATATTACACTCAGGTTATCCATTTCTCTCTAACCTTTCACATTGCCTTCCATGTTGCATTTGTTAGGTTGTGTTTTCCTTTATTTAGCTCAAAATTTTTTTTTAATTTTTCCTGAAATTTCTTCCTTGCCCCATGTGTTATTTAGAAGTACACTATTTTTCTATATAGTTTGCAATTTACCATTTAGTTTTCTTTTATTGATTTGTACTTTAATTCCGTTGTGGTTTGAGTGTATGTGTTGAAGGATTCCCATTCTTTTAAATTTGTTTAGGTGTGTTTTATGGAGCAGAATGTAGTCTACCTTAATGAGCGATTTATGTGGGCTTGAGAAGACTCTGCATTCTGCCCACTGTTGGATAAAGTCATCTGTAGATGTCAGTTATATCAAGTTAATTGATTGTGCTGCTGTGTTCAACTGAATTCTGCTTTTTTTTTCTGCCTGGCGGATCTGTTTCTGAAAGAGGAGTTTTGAAGCCTACAACTATAAGGTGAATTCGTCTATTCCTCCTTTTGGTTTTAAGTTTTTGCCTCGCGTGGTTTGATGCCTGTTGTTTGATGCACACAAATTCAGAATTGTTACATCTTCTTGGACAAGTGACACCTTATTATTATATACTGCATTCTTTATCCTTGACAATGGGGAATATTTGTCACAATTAATAATTCAATAATAGACATTATCATTTACTACCATCCACATTTTACTTAGATTTTTTCTTTTACTTAACAAATATTTGTGTTCCACGATACCATCTAGGATACCAAATCATATGCAGATACCACGTCTCATTAGGCTCATTTTCCTTATGTTCACGATAATTGCATCCCTGATTTGGAATTTCTCTGCTGTTTTTCTCATGATTATACTAGATTATGGATTTGAGGGAGGAGGATGTTGTCATTTTTATCACATCGTATCAAAGGTAGATATCAACATACCTTTTCTGTGTTGATAATAATTTGAACACCTAGAGAAGAGAGATTTGTCAGATTTCTCCACTGTAAAATTACTCTCTTTTCACATTTCACTAGTTTACTTTTTTGAAAACATGTCACTATACTTTCTTGAGGAGTGTTTCATATTAGGTTGGTGCAAAAGTAAATGTGGTTTCAGACCATGAATTTTAAATCATTATAACTAGGCTCAAACACAGCCTTATTAATCAAAATAGAAACCATTACAATCAACACTATTTTTTGAGACAAGGTCTTGCTTTGTTACCCAAGCTGGAGTACAGTGGCACAATCCTGGCTCACTACAATCTCCGCCTCCTGGGTTCAATGATTCTCCTGCCTCAGCCTCCCACATAGCTGGGATCACAGGCATGTGCCACCATGCCCAGCTAATTTTTGTATTTTTAGTAGGGGCAGGGTTTTGCCATGTTGGTCAGACTAGTATCGAACTCTGGACCTCAGGTGATCCACCAGCCTTAGCCGTCCAAAGTTCTGGGATCACAGGCATGAGCCGCCATGCCCTGCCAACACATTTTTGTTGAATGAGAAATAAGTTTTATTCCTGTAGCGTAAAAAGTCATACTTCAGGATATGATGAACTATTGGAAAACACTCTCTGTATCCTGCTGACTGTGGAAGAAAAATTTGTCGAGATGCTTGAAGAAGTGGTAGTTGGTTGGTCAGGTGAATATGGCATATGAGGCAAAACTTCATCGTAGCCCACTTCAGCTTTTGAAGCATTGGTTGTGCAATATGTAGTCAGGTAGGCATTGTCAAAGAGAAGAATTGGGCCCTTTCTGTTGACCAATGCCAGCTTCAGGCATTGCAATTTTCAGTGCATTTCATCAATTTGCTAAGCATTTGATACATACACTTCTCAGATGTAATAGTTTGGCCAAGATTCAGAAATCTGTGGTGGATCAGACCAGCAGCAGACCACCAAACAGTGACTATGACTTTCTTTGGTGCAAGTTTGGCTTTGGGAAGTACTTTGGAGCTTCTTCATTTAACCACTTAGCTGGTAGTCATCACTTGTATAAAATCCACTTGTGTCCCATGTCACAATCCAATTAAGAAATGATTCATTGTTGTTGCTTAGAATAAGAGAAGATGACACTTCAAAATGATGAATTTTTTTTAATTTTCACTCAGTTCATAAGGCACCCACTTATTGAGCTTTTTCACCTTTCCAATTTGCTTCACATGCTGAATGACCGTAGAATTGTCTACATTGAGTCCTTCAGCAACTTTGTGTAGTTAGTTGTAAGGATCAGCTTCAGTGATTACTCTCAACTGGTCCTTCTCAACTTCCAATGGCTGGAGACTATACTCCTCATCTTCAAGTATCTCATCTCCTTTGCAAATCTTCTTGAACTAACACTGCACTGTACATTTGTTAGCAGTTTCTGGGCCAAATGCATTGTTGATGTTGCAAGTTGTCTCCGCTGTCTTACAACCCATTTTGAACTCAAGTAAGAATTCAAAACATCATTTCCATAGTTTAAAAGAAACATAAAGTAAACAGCAAGTAAGAAGTCATTAGCAAAAAAAGCATTAAAATGATATATAACATAACTACATCAATTTAAGAATGTATTCCAGCATCAAATGGCAAATTCCAACAATGCAAAAACCTCAATTACTTTTGCATTCACCTAATAATCCTCATTGTAGAGATCTTCCACTACCTTGGTTAGCTGTACTTCTAGGAATTTTATTCTTTCTGTGGCTATTGTGAATGATATTGCATTCTTGATTTCGCTCTCAGCTTGAATGATGGTGGTGTATAAAAATGCTACAGATTTTGTACATTGATTTTGTATACTGTAACTGCTGATGTTGTTTATCACATCAAAGAGATTTGGGGCACAGACTATGGGGTTTGCTAGGTGTAGAATCTTACTGTTTGCAAGCAGGGATATTTTGATTTCCTTCTCTTTCTATTTTGATGCCTTTTATTTCTTTCTTTTGCTTGATTGCTCTGGCTGGGACTTTCAGTACTTTGTTGAATACAAGTGGTAAGAGAGGGCAACTATCATACATTCTCACTTACAATCAGCATCTAAACTTTGAGTACACATGGACACAAAGAAGGGGACAATAAACACTGGACTGTACCTGAGGGTGGAGGGTGGGAGGCGGGTGAGGACCAAAAAACCACCTATCAGGACATGTGTTTATTACCTGGCTGACAAAATAATCTGTACAGCAAACCCTGGTAACATGCAGTTTACCTATAGGTAAATGTTACCTATAGTAAGGCACATCTGCACATGTATCCCTGAACCTAAAATCAAAGTAAAAAATGAAAATATGTCACTATACATAGCACTATACATAGAGGGTATTCATGCTTCATCTTCTTATGAAAAGAGTATCTGAAAATGTCATTGAAACTTCTACAACAGGAGTAATTTGCCTGTTTTCCATCATTTATTTCATATTGATCCAATCATTTATTTGTATCATCGGAAATATTGTATGGAATTATGGCTATTTAATTTACACTGTTTTATAATTATTTATTCTATTGCTCAAACTGTTTCAGTGTTGGCCACTAGGAGGTCTCTCAGTTGGTTCCTGTATCTTTTTTTTTTTTTTTGAGACGGAGTTTCGCTCTTGTTACCCAGGCTGGAGTGCAATGGCGCGATCCCGGCTCACCGCAACCACCGCCTCCTGGGTTCAGGCAATTCTCCTGCCTCAGCCTCGTGAGTAGCTGGGACTACAGGCGTGCGCCACCATGCCCAGCTAATTTTTGTATTTTTAGTAGGGACAGGGTTTCACCATGTTGACCAGGATGGTCTCGATCTCTTGACTTCGTGATCCACCCGCCTCGGCCTCCCAAAGTGCTGGGATTACAGGCGGGAGCCACCGCGCCCGGCCGGCTCCTGTATCATTTTTAAATACCCACATCATTATGGTCTGATTTCGATTATTTCTTTGGCTGTTTGTGTTGTTTCACATTTTCTTACTTTCAGACACTACAGGATGATCCAGGCAAATTGTCTTTATTTCATGCCTAAGCCAAGTAGCTACCATTTCTTCAAGGAGTCCTAGTTTCTTTACAAATTGAATTAGAAATGAAGATTGGGTACCAGATCTACTCATTGCTATAGGGGCATCTGTTGATTTGGGGCCTTGTTAGCTGACACAGCAAATAAATATATCTGTGTATCCTACCACACACATATCTATAAATGTTTCCTCACCTGTTCATGTGTATCTTTATTAAGTTAAATATGAATTCCCCTAATGTCTCTAATCCAGCACCACATGAGTCAGTCTCCCCATTCCCTCTACTTCTACATAATCTCTCGTTCTAACTGTGAGAAATTTGGCCTCCTTTACTTAGTAATTGAGTTCCAAATTACATGTGCAGTGGCTTCAGAATAGTTAATCTATACCCCTATGGTGAACAACATTACCAACTAAAGTACAGTGCTCATGGACACTCCTTTGGCTTTTAGGCTCAGAATTTCCACTTATTTCCTAAGTTACTTAGGTAAGCTCCTTTCCCCACCTACTCCCTTCAATGAGATTATTTTATACATTTGTTATACATTAATCTTATTTTGTCTGCATTTCTCCATGGGATCCTCCAGGCTATGAACTAGATTTTTAATTTTCAAACATTTAAGTTCACTCTTAGAGTTATAAGGTTCTAAAGGGCTTCAAAACCAGTATGATATACCCACAATTACCATATCCTTCAGATGAAGTGTATGGTGGTTTATATGCCCACTTCCTTAAGAATGAATGGTGTTGGCCAGGCACGGTGGTTCACACCTGTAATCCCAGCACTTTGGGAGGCTGAGGCAGGTGGATTACGAAGTCAAGAGATCGAGACCATCCTGGTCAACATGGTGAAACCCCGTCTCTACTAAAAATACAGAAAATTAGCTGGGCATGGTGGTGCGTGGCTGTAATCCCAGCTACTCAGGAGGCTGAGGCAGGAGAATTGCCTGAACCCAGGAAGCAGAGGTTGCAGTGAGCCGAGATCACGCCATTGCACTCCAGCCTGGGTAACAAGAGCAAAACTTCATCTCAAAAAAAAAAAGAAAGAATGAATGGTGTTGAAAATCATTTCATGTACTTACTGGAGTTTGTATTGCTTCTTTGGAGAAACGTTACACAATTTACCAATTTTTAATTTTTTAATTTTTTAATTTTATGGGTACATAGGTGTACATACTAATGGGGCACCTGAAATGTTTTGGTACAGGTGTGCAATGTGAAATAATCATATCATGGAGAATGGGGTATCTATCCCCTCAAGCATTTATCCTTTGTGTTACAAACAATTCAATTACACTCAGTTATTTTTACATGCACAATTAAGTTGTTATTGACTATAGTCAATATTATTCTATCAAATACTAGATTTTATCCATTGTTTCAATTTTTTATGCCCATTAACTATCCCACCTCCCTTTTAGCCCCCGACTGCCCATCTCAGCCTCTGGTAACTAACCAGTCTTCTACTCTCTATGTCCGTGAGTTCAATTGTCTTATTTTTAGCTTCCACAAATAAGTAAGAACATGCAAATTTGCCTTTCTGTGCCTGGCTTATTCTACTTAACACAGCTATCTTCAGTTCCTTCTATACTGCTGCAAATAATGGGATGTCACTGATTTTTATTGCTGAATAATAGGCCACTGTGTATATGTACCACATTTTCTTTTTCCATTTATCTGTTTATGGGCGCTTAAGTTCTGTTCATTTATTGATAGAAATCTTCAATTTGCCCATTTTTAAAGGAGATATTTGTCTTTTTTGTTTTGAGCAGTAAGAATTTTTTATATATTCTGAACAATAGATTCTTACCACCTGTGTGAATGGAAACATGTTCTTCCTTTCTGGGGGTTGTCTTTTTGGGGGTTCAGTATCATGAGAACAACATGGAAAGACTTGCCTCCATGATTCAGTTACCTCTCACCAGATCCCTCCCACAACATATGGGAATTCAAGATGAGATTTGAGTAGGGACACAGCCAAACTGTATCAGTATTCATAATTATATTTTCAGTAATCTTTTAAATTATTTTCATTTTTTGGTATCACTATCTAATCATTGAATCAATGAAACACAGATCTTACTCATTCTCTGTTTTAACGTTTTCCAGAAGTTCTGACTAAAACATTTCTGGTTTAGAAGGAGGGCAATTGAGACTTTTCTGAGAGCCACAAGTAAAATTTTCTGTCTCATGCTTAAAGGGACTGTGGATATTTTAATATAATGGAGGTTCTCATTGTGAACGGTTCAGAAAGGCATTGATTTATGTGAACAGAATATGAGACTGCAATTTTGAATGCAGAGACTAGCCACTTGTTTACTGTACAAGTGTGAACATTATTTCTGTTTGATTTTCTCCATGCTCAAAAGCTATTGTCATTTGCTGGAATCTTTGACTCCTTACCCTATTTTTTAAATAAATGTCTGCATGACATTTCCTTGTAAAGACTGACCATAACATAGATATATATTCTTTTTGTTTACTATTTGAAGAGCAATTACTAAAACTTTTCTCAGTTTTCAGTGAAATAAAAAATGCCACTAAGAAAAATACGTATGTACATGTGCTAGAGATAGCAGGTATTTTTGTAATATTGGTTTGTAGAAATAGAATTGCAATCTTTCATTTAGTTTTGTTATCATCTAGCATAATTTTTTTTTTGAGACGGAGTTTCGCTCTTGTTACCCAGGCTGGAGTGCAATGGCACGATCTCGGCTCACCGCAACCTCCGCCTCCTGGGTTCAGGCAATTCTCCAGACTCAGCCTCCCGAATAGCTGGGATTACAGGCACGCACCACCATGCCCAGCTAATTTTTTGTGTTTTTAGTAGAGACAGGGTTTCACATGTTGACCAGATGGTCTCGATCTCTTGA
>CM052653.1:143732141-143744078 GCA_028533165.1 Leontopithecus rosalia
GATCCACCCGCTTCGGCCTCCCAAAGTGCTGGGATTACAGGCGTGAGCCACTGCGCCCAGCCTAGCATAATATTTTTTAAAAGAAGATCATGTTAAGATTTTTCCAGATTATAATATTTTTTTTTTTGAGATGGAGTTTCACTCTTGTTACCCAGGCTGGAGTGCAATGGTGCGATCTCGGCTCACCGCAACCTCCGCCTCCTGGGTTCAGGCAATTCTCCTGCCTCAGCCTCCCGAGTAGCTGGGATTACAGGCACGTGCCACCATGCCCAGCTAATATTTTTTTTTGTATTTTTAGTAGAGATGGGGTTTCACCATGTTGACCAGGATGGTCTCGATCTCTTGACCTCGTGATCCACCCGCCTTGGCCTCCCAAAGTGCTGGGATTATAGTCCAGGTTATAATTTTGATGGAATTAGTCAATAATTTACCTAACTTTTTATTATTTAGCTGATCCAGTGATGTCCATTGTTTTAGGCTGAACCTTTGGCACATTTCTTACATAGTTACATGTGAATAAAAGGCTGAGTGTCGACCAGGCATGGTGGCCAACACCTCTAATCCCAGCAGTTTGGGAGGCCGAGGCGGGTGGATCACGAGGTCAAGAGATGGAGACCAGGAGGCGGAGGTTGCGGTGAGCCGAGATCGCGCCATTGCACTCCAGCCTGGGTAACAAGAGCAAAACTCCGTCTCAAAAAAAAAAAAGAGAGATGGAGACCATCCTGGCCAACATGGCGAAACCCCGTTTCTACTAAAAATACAAAAATTAGCTGGGTGTGGTAGTGTATGCCTATAGTCTCAGCTACGTGGGAGGCTGAGACAAGAGAATTGCCTCAACCTGGGAGGCAGGGGTTGCAGTGAGCCAAGATTGTGCCATTGCATTCCAGCCTGGGCAATAGAGCAAGACTCCATGTTGTCTCAAAAAAAAAAGAAGGCTGAGTGTCCTGATTACTGATGGGATTCTCCAAACTAAATAAATGCTAATTTTCTCATCTGAAATCACCAAAATATACAAAAGCAAGTACAGGACAGAATTCAAGACTCTAACAAATAGACTAAGACTAAGTTAGGGCCTGCAATGTGGAAGGCCCTCACACCATATTATTTTCTTGAGAGGAACACATTCTCTGTGACTTAAGCATTCATGCAAGGTAACTCCAGCCTGGGTACAGGTGACACAAGCAAGACTTTGGGTAACAGAGCTACCATAAAAATGTTTAATGATCACCAGTCTAAGATATAATGCAATACATGTCAATATATGTCTATCTAACACATATGTTGCATTTTTTAAAATTATATATTCAGTAGTTGTGTGTGTGTGTGTGTGTGTGTATTCAATTGCTACCTAAAACATGTATGTGTATGTGTGTTATTTATATATGTAAACTTGGCCAGACATGGTGGCTCATGCCTGTAATCTCAGCATTTGGGGAGGCTGAGGCAGGTGGATAACTTGAGATCAAGAGCTTCGGACCAGGCTGGCCAACATGTGAAACCCCAACCCTACTAAAAATACGAAAATTAGCCACGCATGGTGGTGGGTGCCTCTAAATCACAGCTACTCAGGAAGCTGAGATAGAAGAATTGCTTGAACCTAAGAGGCAGAGGTTGCAGTGAGCCAAGATGGTGCCACTGTACTCCAGCCTGGGCTATAGAGCAAGACTCTGTCTCAGAAATAATATTAATAATAAAATAAAAAATAAAGTCAACAAAAGTACGAGTCTAGGTTCAGGAACAACTCAAAAGATAATTTTTAAAAACGAATGCAGAAATTATTGGGGTGGAGCCTGGATCTCATCTCTTAACTTTGCAGCTTGTTTCTTGACAGAGCAGCTGTAGTGAAAACCTTTCACTATAGAAAAAACCTTCCCTTTTTTCTCTGAAGGTTCACTAAAAATAAGTGGCAAAAGGCAGATTAATAGGAGAAAAAGACATACAAAATTCTATTTTAACATGAATAGCACAGCAAATCTCAGATTACCCAATAACCCAGTGTGTTACACAGTGTACTACAGAAGCTTACATACCCTTTTCATAAAGGAGGGGAGATTAGCAATGTAGGCAAGATTCTGGGGGCATTCAATCATTAGGGAGGATGAAGGGATCCAGGAGGTGGGAGGCAGACATTAGGGGAAGCTCAGGGGCAGACCTGCACAGGAACAAAGGTTATCTTATTATGCAGATAGTGTCTCCCTAGTCATCTGTTGGAGCTGCTCTCAAAAGAATAGATAAGTCTGTCCAGGCATTGTGAGGACTCCCAGTCTTTTCTATGCTAAATGACCTTTTCTAGTTCTTGGAAGAGATCCCTAGGGAGCGGTTTTAATACAATTACATTTCTTTCAGAAAGAAACTTTCTTGATCAGATAAGCAAATTTCATATACAGCCCCTCTCTACCCTGGGAGATGGGAAGAAGGCAGAATTACAGGGACCTTCATTCTCTGACGGCTTCTAAGGCCTCTCAGCATATCAAAGCACAAGTCTTTGGGGATATCACTCTGTGAGTTCTAGCAAAATACACTGACCTGTGTACTAAAAATGGAGCTTACAGTGCAGACAGAAAAATCTATCCTTAATAACAAAATTTTCAACTTTCCGTGGCTTACCACATGTACAGTATGAAAATATGTCATTGGGCCGGGCGCGGTGGCTTATGCCTATAATCCCAGCACTTTCGAGGCCAAGGTGGGTGGATCACAAGGTCAAGAGGTCGAGAGCATCCTGGTCAACAAGGTGAAACCCCATCTCTACTAAAAATACAAAAATTAGCTGGGCACGGTGCCGCGTGCCTGTAGTCCCAGCTACTCGGGAGGCTGAGGTAGGAGAATTGCTTGAACTCAGGAGGCGGAGGTTGCGGTGAGCCGAGATCGCGCCATTGCATTCCAGCCTGGGTAACAAGAGCGAAACTCTGTCTCAAAAAAAAAAGAAAATACGTCATTTATATTCAAAGCATCAAATAAAACTTTTTTTATTTCTTTTTATATGTGAATATATGAATTTAGTCTTACCAAAATACAATTACTGACTAGCAAATGTGTATTGTCATATTTTGTTTAATCAAATAAATAAGAATTTAAAATTATCTCATTTCCAAATAAGCAAAATTCAGCTTATTATTCTAGATGTTTTACTTATGAGTTTACTATTTACCCCTGTTACTGTTATTTCTGGGCTTCCTATGGCAGTATTGCCATCCACTAAAACTGTCCTCATAAAGGAGCATTCCTAGGTTTTTAGAAATACTAAAAATACAAGTCACTCCCCATCTGTTGTCTGTTGTTTTTTCCTCCAAAATCTGTGTGATCCCTGTGATTAATGCTTACATTCATTCTTTTTATTTGCAAATCACTGACTCTTAAATGAGAACTATTAAACGGTAGAACCACTCAGCAAGATGTATAAATTAAAATTATATTATAATAGGAAAAGCAGAGAATCTAAGCTCAGTGTACGTTATTAATGGAGAGGAAAATACCTAAAACCAACTTGAGTGGTGGGGGTCAGTTTCTAAAGTGAGATGATAAATATACTCTGTTGACCAGGAGGTTTTTCTCAACTCAAGAGGTCATATTCACCAGGAGGGGCAGGAACAAGGCCCAGGATGCTCAGGACTATCCTTCCCTGTCTCAGGAAACTGCATTCTGGGCTCATTCTACAGTTACTCTTGAGAACTTCAAGTGAGAATAGGGGAGAATCCATTTGATTTAGTCTCTGATAACCCGAGAACTACATCACATTTTAACTTCAGAAAGTTCTGTTGTCCTCTTGTAGTAATCCTCCTGCCACTCATAGCCTTGGAAATTATTGATCATCTTGATCTCAATAGATTTGCCTTTTCCAGAATGTCGTATAAATGAAATCATTTTGTATGTAATAATTTTGGTGTGGTTTTTCTCAATTAGAATAGCACTTTTGAGACATATCATATTATTTAATGTTATCTGTAGGGTTTTTTTATGTCAACTTGCACTCTTTCACTATTCTTTCTTAAATGAAAATACAATTTGCTCATTATTTTTATGGTTATAAAATGTTATCTATGTGGAAAACTTAATGGATATTTGAAGAAACAGTCTAAATGATTTCCAAAATGGCTATGCCATTTCAAATTCCCAACAGCAACATATGAGAATTCCAGTTGCTCCACATCCTCACCAGTATTTGGTACTGACACTATATATGTACGAACATCCATTTACATATATATTTTCAAAAAATTTAAACTATTTAAATTACTCTAGCAGATGTATAGCAGAATTTCATTGTGACTTCAATTTACATCTTATGACTTTGGCATTGAGCATATTTTGGATTTCTTTGCCATTCATACCTTTTGACTGTTACTATTTTATAATGTTTATTAATTTATTATTCTTAAATTTAATCTTATATGTATAATTCTCTATATGAGATCTGTCACAGATATAAATTGAAAATAATATTTCATGCTGAGCCTCTGGCATCTCTTGCCATTTTCTTAAGTGACATTCAAAAACAACAATTATATATATATTATTGCATTTTAGGTTTTGGGGTTCATGTGAAGAACATGCAGGATTGTTGTATAGGTACATACATGGCAATGTGGTTTGGTGCCTTCCTCCCCATCACCTATATCTGGCATTTCTCCCGATACTATCCCTCCCCAACTCCCCACCACCCACTATCCCTCCCCTAGTTTCCCCCAACAGATCCCAGTGTGTGATGCTCCCCTCCCTGTGTCCAGGTGTTCTCATTATTCAACACCTGCCTATGAGTGAGAACATGCGGTGTTTGATTTACTGTTCTTGTGTCAGTTTGCTGAGAATGATGGTTTCCAGGTTCATCCATGTCCCTGCAAAGGACCCAAACTCATCATTTTTTATGGCTGCATAGTATTCCATGGTGTATATGTGCCGCATTTTCCCGGTCCAGTCTATCATTAATGGGCGTTTTGGTTGGTTCCAGGTCTTTGCTTTTGTGCAAAGGGTTGCAGTGAACATTCGTGTACATGTGTCTTTATAATAGAACAATTTATAGTCCTTTGGGTATATACCCAGTAATAGGATTGGTGGGTCAAATGGAATTTCTATTTCTAGGTCCTTGATGAATTGCCACACTGTCTTCCACAATGGTTGAACTAATTTACACTCCCACCAACAGTGTAAAAGTGTTCCTATTTCTCCACATCCTCTCCAGCATCTCTTGTCTCCAGATTTTTTAATGATTTCCATTCTAACTGGTATAACATGGTATCTCAATGTAGTTTTGGTTTGCATTTCTCTAATGACCAGTGATGATGAGCATTTTTTCATACATTTGTTGGCCTCATAGTCTTCTTTTGTAAAGTGTCTGTTCATATCCTTCACCCACTTTTGAATGGGCTTGTTTTTTCTTGTAAATCTGTTTTAGTTCTTTGTAGATTCTGGATATTAGTCCTTTGTCAGATGGGTAGATTGCAAAAATTTTTTCCCATTCTGTTGGTTGCTGATTCATTCTAATTGTTGCTTTTGTCTGATTTGTCTATTTCGGTGTTTGCTGCCAATGCTTTCACTGTTTTAGTCATGAAGTCCTTGCCTATGCCTATGTCCTGAATGGTTTTGCCTAGATTTTCTTCTAGGGTTTTTATGGTGCTAGGTCGTATGTTTAAGTCTTTAATCCATCTGGAGTTAATTTTAGTGTAGGTGTCAGGAAGGGGTCCATTTTCTGCTTTTTCCACATGGCTAGCCAGTTTTCCCAACACCATTTATAAAACAGGGAATCCTTTCCCCATTGCTTGTTTTTGTCAGGTTTGTCAAAGATCAGATGGTGGTGTTGCCTGTGAGGCCTCTGTTCTGTTCCATTGGTCTGTATCTCTGTTTTGGTACCAGTACCATGCTGTTTTGATTACTGTAGCCTTGTAGTATAGTTTGAAGTCAGGTAGTGTGATGCCTCCAGCTTTGTTCTTTTTGCTTAGAATTGACTTGGCTATGTGGGCTCTTTTTTGGTTCCATATGAAGTTTGAGGTGGTTTTTTCCAGCTCTGTGAAGAAGGTCATGGTAGCTTGATGGGGATAGCATTGAATCTATAAATTACTTTGGGCAGGTTGGCCATTTTCACAAGATTGACTTTTCCTAACCATGAGCTTAGAATGTTTCTCCATCTGTTTGTGTCCTCTCTTAATACTTTTTAATTGAATACAACACATTTTTTTCTGCTTTATAATTAATTTCCTGTATACAAATTATTTCTGAACCCAAGTTCGCAAAGATTAACCTCTATGATTTCTTCTCTCTCTCTCTCTCTCTCTCTCTCTCTCTCTCTCTCTCTGTGTGTGTGTGTGTGTGTGTGTGTGTGTGTGTGTGTATGTTTGAGACAAGGTCTCACTGTCATCCAGGCAGGAGTGTAGTGGCACAATCTTGGCTTACTTCAACCTCCACCTTTCAGGCTTAAGTGATCCTCCCACCTCAGCCTCCCAATTAACTGTAACTACAGGCATGTACCATCATGCCCAGCTATTTTCGTGTGTGTGTTTTCATAGATCCAGGGTCTCATCATGTTGTCTAGGCTGCTCCCAAACTCCTGGGCTCAACCTATCCAACCACCTGGGCCTCCCAAGTGCTAGGATTATAGGCATGACCCATTGTACCTGGCTATGTTTTTTAGAAATTTTCTATCTTGAGGTTTTACATTTTAATCTATGATAAATTTCCAATTATTTTAAATGTATACTACAAAATATGGGTGAACATTTTGGTTTTGATTTTTGCTATATGAATATTCAATTGTTCAAGAACCATTTGTTGCAAATTCTGTTCTTTCTCTATTGAATTTCTTTGGCACATGAGTCAAAAATGTACCAACCATATATGTGTAGGTCTATTTCTGGGTGCTAAGCTGTTCCATTTATCTAAATATATATCCTTACACCAAAGCACAATATCTGTACTAATACTGTATTGTATTAAGTTTTGAAACAGGTAATGTGAGGACCCCAACATTGTTCCTCCTTTTCTGAATGTGTTTATTCTACTTTTAATTTCTAATATAAATTTTAGAATATATTTGTTAATTTCTATCAAAAATTCCTAATGGGATGTTGAGGATTTAGTGAATGCATAGATTAAAATGTAAGAATCTACCTCTTAATATTGACTTTTCAACTCATGAAATTAGTGTATCACTATATTTATTTAGATCTTTTCAAACTAATCAGTGTTTTCTAATTCCCAGAGAACAAATTTTGCCAGATTTATCTCTAAAAATTATCATTTTATACTACTTTAAATATATTTTAACTTCAATACTCATTTTTTTCATTATCACTATAAGGAGAGACAGTTGATTTTCACCCATGCATTTTTGCAAACTAAGAAAACCTAGTGACAACCTTGTGGCATATATATTGCTACAAGTGAGGCATGAATAAATGAACAACAAACATAACATTTCTCCTTTTTTGAGACGTTAGTCAAGTTGATATTCAAACATGTATGCAATAAATATCAGATTAGAGAGGCTGTAGTAGGGAATGTGCATAGTTATATGGAAATCCACAAAATGCATGTGTATACAGCCCTAATTTAAATGGTTCTTGAAGGTATCCTGCAGGAAGTAATATAAGATTGAAAACATGAATAAGTAGCTGAAAAACGATGGAAATTTGAGCTAGGAAAGACAAAAGAAGGATTAGTATTCATGTGGAGACCAGAACATGAATAACATGAATACAAGTCAAAATGTTTTGAGGCATCACAAGAAGAGTAATTTCAGTACACATGAAGGAAGTTAGAAGTCTATGTCAGGGCTAGATTTTTAAGAAATTATGTGGGGTTGACGCTCAGCCCCTGCATTGGCAAAGAAAGTTATGGGTGATGAAAATTGACAACCTAAAGTCCAGGAAAAGTATCCACACAAAATTTTAGTATTTTCAAGGTAGAAGCTTCTCTTGACTGAGTTGGACCTCCCTGTGAAAGTTACTAAGTCAGAAAAGGAACATAGCGACATTTCAGTAGCAAGCATAGGTTGCTTTCACACCTTAACCTCTCCTTACTTGCATTTCAGAAGTACCTGCTACACTATAATTTTGGGCATAAGGGACCCCTGTGCTCACAGCGCCATCTAGCATCAACAGAAAGTGGGGCTGATGGAAACCTTAATAAATTCAGGAGAGGGGGAAAACAAACACAAAGCAGATGGCAGTCCAGCATCCAGGAACTGCTGTGTTCATTTGAGCAAGAGTTTTTTTTCTACTCATTTAAAAACTGAAACATAATCCCCAATTGCTGCTGGGGTTAGGGGTGAAATGCAATCTGTAACCATTCCCAGTAAAGACTCAGAGAATCCTGGCCCACGCCCTCTTTTCCTGTCATTTAACGCCAAGGGTTGAAGGTCGAAGTGAATCCCATTACGCTAATTGATTTCATTTACAAAGACGGATGTATAGGCATGTGTTACCATACGCGAAATCATACTTTGGATGTGACTGCAAAACTAGTTAAGCGGACTTTGCAGTGACACATTAAACTCTGAACTGTGTAACAGCACTCTCCTCTTTGGCAGCACGATAGTTCATAAAATGAATGTAATTTCTTAAGACTAAAGGCTTAACGGGCTATTCTTTCAAATTTCTTCTAATGTGATATAGATGTCGGGCGTATTCGCTCAAGTCTCCGCGGCGGGCCCGAGGTCCGGATTCTCCGCCGTGCGAGGGGTGCCGCGGAGCGGAGCTCCTCCAGTTTCACAGGGATGCCCGCAAGAAACGCGCCGTTGTAGGCACAGCAAAACAGACCGCCGTGCGCTGTGGGAAGGTCACATGACAGAGGGGAAGATGGCGGCCGGCAGGAGCTGATACACTCTGCGCCTGCGCGACGCGGGTGGTGTAGAAGGCGCTAGTCTCCCCTCACGGTTTCCGTTTCCGGGTGAGTCTGTTCGTCTTGGTGTCTGCCGGGAGTCCGGTCTCCGCCGCTTGCGCCGCGCAAAGACTTTAAGCTGCGTTTTACCCATAAAAATTTTACTCTTTGGGCTTCGTATCATTGTTTTAATCGTATCACTGTTTTGGTTCTTGCTCTTGTATTAACTTTGTTTTAACCTAGGGTTTGTTTATTTTTCCAGAAAAATACCTTGGTGTTTCCACAACACCCTCTTATAAATACTGCACACACCATGCTTTTATACCCTTTCTTTTAAATGTTAGTAATTTTCATTTCCCTTTTTGGATTCATCTGAAAAATTGAATTTTTCCCCATAATTCTGAACTTACTGTCATTTTTTTTTTTTTGAGACGGAGTTTCGCTCTTGTTACCCAGGGTGGAGTGCAATGGCACGATCTCGGCTCACTTGAGATACTTCTTTAATCCTCTTTGTATTTCCCAAAGATTCTCGATTGAATCTGTTTGCTTTTCCAACTAAGTACCTATCTTATGAGGGGTATTGTAGGGGCTTTAAGGTCAAACTTTTCCCCAGTGCCTCTATATCCATTATAAAATACCACTTTTTAATTTAACAAAAAGTTGTATAAGGTTGAAAGAAGTTTCTTAGCTGTATGCTTTTCCCTGTATCCTGACTTCCCTTAATTCATCACCCTGTCCGTCACTTTACAATTGATCGTTCAATCACCAAATTCTTTTACTAATCGTTTTATTAAATTTGCGCCTTCCATTTGAAGAACCAGGGGTTAGTCAAGACCTGGTTTTCCCTCCAACACTGGGAGAATAAAAAATTTGGTTTCCAGTGCCAGAGAGGTGGTCACCCAGAAATAAACAGGACATAGATCAGACAGCCACAAGGGAATCTGCCAATATAAACACGTTTCCTATTAGACAATTGGTTATGGGTCAGACACTTATGGTTTAGGGCCTCGACCAGGTAAAAGAAGGATCCTGTGAAAGGTACACTGTAAACACCCATGTCCAGCTCCCCTTTATCTCTCATGACTGCAGAGTTGATAGCCATTCGGGTACCAAGACCCAGATTTAGCTGGGAGTTCTCAGAATAGGAGGTCAGAATTGGCCTGTGTAAAGTACCTGTAGGAGTCTAAATGAGGGCTCTTGGAAGTCAATGAAACAAAGATTTCAGGTGGATCTAGATGGAAATATATATATACCTATATCTTTATCTATATATATCTCAGTTAAACTGCTATGCTTATAATAGTCTTCTAATGTGATATAGATGTGATACTGAAAAAGTCTTTCTAAAGCTACAAAGGCCTAGGTTTTGTTCATATGAACTTGAAAGCAATAATGAAATTAATTCATAAATGAACTCACAAGTATCTTGAAATTCTAATTCTGATCTGAATTGGATTTTGATTCAGAGTCATGGATGTCTTCACATCACCATGTGTGCCGTGAGGAGAGTTAGCAATGAGGCATTCCTTAGTGAATGAGGCTGCACAACTCTGTGATTTTAAACTGTCCTGCTGACACCATTCTGCATGTTTTGCTTCAGATGATGGTACAGAAAGAAATAGCAGAAGGTTTCAAAACAAGTTCATCCATGTGCAGACAATAACAACTATGTCATGGCTGCAAACCAGCTAAGAGAAATTGTAATAACATTTGAAAGAAAATACTAAAAATTGTGAAATATGATAACTCAGAAGGATATGGAAATATTTATCAAGGGAGCCATATTAGTAGAGCTGGATCTTAGCAAACAAGAACATCTTCCTTGATCAAGGGGGCAAAACTTTCCAGGAGAGAAGAGAAGCATATGAATTAGAAGTACCGTGGTCTGTAAGAGGATCTCTACAATGGCTTGAAATTGGGAGACAAGACGAGTCTGAGGGGGATGGCAGGGTTTACACCTGTTACAAGAACAGAAAGAAAAAAATGTTCATTTTCAAGTTCAAATCCTCTTAAGATTGAAAGAGTTAATTGGGGAAAAAACAAGAATATAGATAAAGAGTTTGAGAGATTTGCTCATATGTAAAATTCAATATAAAAAATAAACTGTTTTGCTCTTTGGCCACTACATATGTTGGGTTCACAGGGGAAAATATTTTTAAAACCTATATCTTCTGATATTTCAGTCCATTGGGAATTCAGAAAACTTAACAAAATTCAAACTGTAAGTGGAAGAGTACCCTTGGGAACTGAGAGGACAGGCATCAGACCTGTAATGGGATGGACAACGAAGGCCTCTAGGATGAGAAACATTGGAGGAGATTCTGAATATTGAGAAACAATTTTCAAGCAAACAGAGGAGAGGAATTAGAAGATGAAAAAGTGTTTCCATGGCAGAGGCCACGGTATGAGAATGGAGCAGTGAATTTGAAGGAATTCTGGGAGCTACTGTGTGTAAATTATAGACGTAAAAAGGGAAGACCTTTGTGGGATTGGGTGTTAATCCAATGGAGATGTTTCTCCATGAATGTATACTTGTTCACACATCTGAGCCTAGTCCACATGTCTCCTTATATTTTTTGATATTCTACAAGCCTCATAATTGTTTTCAGTGTCTCAGAGCACAACATGCATTGCAGTTCCAGAAAAATATGCAAGGACTGGGAGAAAGAAATGTGTGTCATTTCACTCAGGTAACATCCCATCACCTTTGTAATAGTCTACTGTTTCAAGCATGTCATATATCCTGTCCACTGTAAGGCCTGGAGGATTATACTACAAGGTTTTGTAAAGCAACAGTGAGCACCAACTTACGGTCTCCCTGTCACATCAGGTCTTTTCCAGTCTGCAGTAGTTTCTTAGTCTATTTTGCATGACTTTCACCCTGTTGAAAAGAACAGGTCAGGTATTTTATAGGGTGTCCCACAATCTGGATTTGTCTGTCATGTCTTCTCATGATTAGACTAGGGACATGAGTAAATTAAACATGTCTGAGTTTGATGACAAGAAAAACTGTGCAATATATTATTAAGTCAGGTAAGGCTAGGCGTAGTGGTTCATGCCTGTAATCCCAATCCTTTGGCAGGCTGAGGCATGAGAATTCCTTAAGCCCAGGAGTTCAAGATCACT
>CM052653.1:143744178-143756510 GCA_028533165.1 Leontopithecus rosalia
GTTCATGCCATTGCACTACAGCCTGGAAAACAGAATGAGACTGTATCTCTTTTTGGGGGGGTGGGGGGTGGGGGAGGGTCTCACTGTGTTGCCTAGACTGGAGTGCAGTGGCGTGATCTTGGCTCACTGCAACCTCTGCTTCCTGGGTTCAAGTGATTCTCCTATCACAGCCTTCCAAGTAGCTGGGATTACAGGCATGTGCCACTATTGCCTGGCTAATTTTTGTATTTTTAGTAGAGACGGAGTTTCACCATGTTGGCCAGGCTGAGAGACCATATCTCAAAAAAGAAAAAAAAAAGAAATGCAAACTTGGAAAAAATAAGGAAAAAAAGGAAATGTCAGTTAGTAAACTTAGAATACTGGTAAACTTCACAGGGCTAGGAAGTGGATTGAACTGGAGAATTGCATACATGGGGCAATATTGGTAATGTTCTATTTATTAAATTAGGAAGTGACTTTTAAAAATATTAACTTTTCTATTAAATATTTTAGGCCGGGCGCGGTGGCTCACGCCTATAATCCCAGCACTTTGGGAGGCCAAGGCGGGTGGATCATGAGGTCAAGAGATCGAGACCATCCTGGTCAACAAGGTGAAACCTCATCTGTACTAAAAATACAAAAATTAGCTGGGCATGGTGGCACGTGCCTGTAATCCCAGCTACTTGGGAGGCTGAGGCAGGAGAATTGCTTGAACTCAGAAGGCGGAGGTTGTGGTGAGCCGAGATCGTGCCATTGCACTCCAGTCTGGGTAACAACAGCAAAACTCCATCTCAAAAATATATATATATATATTTTTTTTTTAAATACTTTTATATCCATTTACAGAACAGTTATAGGGACAGTACAGATGATTTATATATACCCCAAACAGTTTTCTTATTAATATCTTAAATTAGTGTTGCATATTTGTCAAAATTAGCAAACAAGTATTATACATTATAATTCAATAAAATTCATACTTTTGTTCAGATTTCTTAGTTTTCTTTGATTGTCCATTTTATGTTCTAGGATTTCATCCAGGATATCATATATTCTTAGAATACTTTTGCTTTTACAGTTTCTTAGACCTTACTTTTTAGGACATTGACATCTCTCATATGGGATTTCACTGATGTTTTTCTAATGTTTTGGCTGGAGTTGTGGGTTTTAGGGAAGAAGATTACAGACAGAACATGCCATTCTCATCACATCATTTCAAGGGCACACACCATCAACATGCTTGTTACTGTTGACATTATCTTGCTAATTTCCATGAGATAATTTAGGTCAGCTATCTCCATTTCTTCAGGGAATCTTAGTTCTTTATATTGGTGAATGATAAGGTAATTTTTGTTCCCACTTCTATGTTGCTCTTTTTAAAAAGAAGTCACCATGCCCAGCACATATTTAAGAATTGGAAAAACATGCTTCACCTCCTGCTAGGCAGAGCTTCTGCAATGTCATTTGTATTTCTTTACCATGGACAATTTATCTATTCTGTTCTATGCATTATCTATATTTATTTATTTATTATATCATATAAAAATTCATGAAATCACAAATATTTACTTCAAACTATAATTACTAGTTTATTTATTTTGTTCTTCCAATTCTTCTAGAGTTTGTCATGTAAGGTCTTTTAGGTGACTCTTTTTTTTTTTTTGAGACGGAGTTTTGCTGTTGTTACCCAGTCTGGAGTACAATGGCACGATCTTGGCTCACCGCAACCTCCGCCTTCTGGGTTCAAGCAATTCTCCTGCCTCAGCCTCCTGAGTAGCTGGGACTACAGGTGTGCACCACCATGCCCAGCTAATTTTTGTATTTTTAGTAGAGATGGAGTTTCACCTTGTTAACCAGGATGGTCTCGATCTCTTGACCTTGTGATCCACCCTCCTCGGCCTCCCAAGGTGCTGAGATTATAGGCATGAGCCACTGTGCCCGGCCCTAGGTGGCTCTTATAGCATTTTGACACACCCATGTCATTGCAGTTTGATTTGTTTTGTTTTTTGTTGTTTTATTGCTTTGTTCATTGTGTTATTGTTTAGCATTTTATTACTTCTGGCACTACAAAATGCACCAAGTTAATTGTGTTGATTCCCTACCCAAGCCTAATGTTCACATTTCTTCAAGGAATTTTTCTTTTTATTGATGTCTAGTATCAGCAACAATGATCTGGGCAGTGGGTGCACACATTACTACTAGGTGATCTGTTGATTCTGGGCCTTGCCAGCTGACAGAAATATATGTGTGCATATTAACTCCACAGAAACACATATGTAAAAATATATCTACATTTATCTATGTATATCTATAGAAATTTAAGCATGAATTCCTACTAATAGTTCCAGCATTGTGTATTATAATCCAGTACCACATGAATGCATCTGCCCATTTTTACTACTTGCATGTAACCTCTCATTCTAACAATGAGAAAATTGACCTCCTTTATGAATACGTTGAGTCCCAAAATATTTGCAGACTGGTAACAGAGTTGGTCATTCATACTCCCATAGGAAAGAATGTTATTAATTGAAGTGTTCAATTATATTATTTTACCTACATTTCTCAATGGAATGCCCTATTAAATAATGTCTTAACTTGTATGCATTTTTAAGCACTGTTTGTGATGTAAAGTTCTGTAGAATTTTACAAATAGTAGCATTAACTTACCATTTTAGTAGCATAGAGAATAATTTCACTGCTGGAAAGAAATCTGTATTCAGCCTTTCTCTCACAAGCTCCTAGTAGCTGCTAATCATTTTGCTATAATTTCACCTTTCCCCAATGTCATACAAATGATATGGAACACTACACAGTGATGTAAACTACCTTAATTTTCTTATAAATATGCCTTTAAGATTAGTGAAGCAGTGAAGTGTATCTCACAATGAATTTGCTTGGCATTTTACTAAGGACTAAATTTGTTGAGCATTGTACATTTGTATAACTTCTTTGGGAAAATGTCTATGCATACAAAAGTTGTGCCCATTATTATTTTTTTTAATTATGCTTTAAGTTCTGGGGTACATGTGCAGAGCATGCAAGTTTGTTACATACTTATACATGTGCCATGGTGGTTGGCTGCATCCATTGCCCTATCATCTACATTAGGTATTTATCCTGATGTTATCCTTCTCCTAGCCCCCAACTCCAGACAGGCCCCAGATTGTGATGTTCCCCTCCCTTGTCCATGTGTTCTCATTGTTCAGTGCCAACTTATGAGTGAGAACACATGGTGTTTGGTTTTCTGTTCTTGTGTTAGTTTGCTGAGAATGATGGTTTCCAGCTTCACCCATGTCCTTGCAAAGAACATGAACTCATCTATTTTTATGGCTGCATCGTATCCCAGGGTGTATATGTGCCACATTTTCTTGGTCCAGTCTATCATTGATGTGCATTTGGGTTGTTTCCAAGTCTGCTGTTGTGAAGAGTGCTGCAATAAGCATAGATGTGTATGTGTCTTTATAATAGAATGATTTATAATCCTTTGAGTATATACCCAGTAATGGGATTGCTGAGTCAAATGTATTTCTAGTTCTATACCTTGAGAAATCACTACACTGTCTTCCACTATGGTTGAACTAATTTACACTCCCACCAACAGTGTAAAAGTGTTCCTATCTCTTTACATCCTCTACAGCATCTGTTGTTTCCTGATATTTTTTTTTTTGAGACGGGATTTTGCTCTTGTTACCCAGGCTGGAGTGCAATGGCGTGACCTCGGCTCACCGCAACCTCCGCCTCCTGGGTTCAGGCAATTCTCCTGCTTCAGCCTCCTGAGTAGCTGGGATTACAGGCACGCGCCACCATGCCCAGATAATTTTTTGTATTTTTAGTAGAGACAGGGTTTCACCATGTTAACCAGGATGGTCTCGATCTTTTGACCTCGTGATCCACCCACCTCAGCCTCCCAAAGTGCTGGGATTACAGGCGTGAGCCATGGCGCCCGGCTTGTCTCCTGATTTTTTAATGATCACCATTCTACCTGGTGTGAAGTGGTATCTCATTGTGATTTGATTTTCATTTCCCTAATGGCCAGAGATGATGAGCTTTTTTTCATGTATTTCTTAGCTGCATAAATGTCTCCCTTTGAGAAGTATCTGTTCATATCCTTTGCCCACTTTTTGATAGGTTGTTTGTTTTTTGCTTGTAAATTTGTTTACAGATTTTGTACAGATTCTGAATATTAGCCCATTGTCAGATGGGTAGATTGCAACAATTTTCTCCCACTCTGTTGGTTGCCAGTTCACTCTAATGATGGTTTCTTTTGACATACAGAAGTTCTTTAATTAGATCCCATTTGTCTATTTTGGATTTTGTTGCCATTGCTTTTAGTGTTTGGGTCATGAAGTCCCTGCCCATGCCCATGTCCTGAATGGTATTGCGTAGGTTTTCTTGTAGGGTTTTTATGGTTTTAGGTCTTACATTTAAATCTTTAATGTATCTTCAGTTAATTTTTGCATAGAGTGTAAGAAAAGGATTCAATTTCTGCTTTCTGCATATGGCTAGCCAGTTTTCCCAACACCATTTATTTAATAGGGAATCCTTTCCTTATTGCTTCTTTTTGTCAGGTTTGTCAAAGATCAGATAGTGTAGATGTGTGGCATTGCTTTCAAGGCCTCAGTTCTGTTCTGTTGGTCTATATCTCTGTTTTGGTACCAGTACCATGCAATTTTGATTACTATAGCCTTGTAGTACAGTTTGAAGGCAGGCAACATGATGCCTGCAGCTGTGTTCTTTTTGCTTAGGATTGTCTTGGCTATGCAGGCTCTCTTTGGATTCCATATGAAGTTTAAAGTCGTCTTTTCTAGTTCTGCGAAGAAGGTAATTGGTACTTGATGGGGATAGCATTGGATCTATAAATTACTTTGAGCAGTATGGCCATTTTCATGATACTGATTCTTCCTAACCATGAGCATGGAATGTTTTTCCATCTGTTTGTGTCCTCTCTTATTTCTTTGAGCAGTGGTTTGTAGTTCTCCTTGAAGAGGTCCTTTACATCCTTTGTTAATTGTATTTCTAGATATTTTATTCTCTTTGTAGCAGTTGTGAATGGCAGTTTGCTCTTGATTTGGCTCTCTGTCTGTTATTGGGGTATAGGAATGCTTGTGATTTTTACACATTGATTTTGTATCCTGAGACTTTCCTGAAGTTGCTTATCAGTTTCAGGAGCTTTTGGGCTGAGATGATGGGGTCTTCTAAATATACAATCATGTCATCTACAAATAGAAATAATTTGACTTCCTCCTTTCCTAATTGAATACACTTTTTTTTCTTGCCTGATTGCTCTGGCTAGAACTTCCAATACTATATTAAATAGGAGCGATGAGAGAGGGGATCCTTGCCAGATTTCAAAGGAAATGCTTCCAGTTTTTGCATGTTCAGTATGATATTGGCTGTCAGTTTGTCATAAATAGCTTTTATTATTTTGTGGTATGTTCCATCGATACCTGGTTTATCTAGGGTTTTTAGCATAAAGCGTTGTTTAATTTTTTCAAAGGACTTCTCTGCATCTATTGGGATAATCATGTGATTTTTGTCTTTGGTTCTGTTTCTGTGATGGATTACATTAATAGATTTACGTATGTTGAAGCAGCCTTGCATCCTGGGGATGAAGCATACTTGATCGTGATGAATAAGCTTTTTGATGTGCTGCTGAATTCAGTTTGCCAGTATTTTATTGAAGATTTTTGCGTCGATGTTCATCATGGATATTGGCCTATAGTTTTCTTTTTTAGTTGAGTCTCTACTGGGTTTTGGTATCAGGATGATATTGGTCTCATAAAATGAGTTAGGGAGGATTCCCTCTTTTTGTATTGTTTGGAATGGTTTCAGAAAGAATGATATCAGCTCCTGTTTGTACCTCTGGTAGAATTCAGCTGTGAACCCGTCTGGACCTGGACTTTTTTTGGTTACTAAACTATTATTTGCAACCTCAACTTCAGTCCTTGTTATTGGTATCTTCAGGGATTCAACGTTTTCCTGGTTTAGTCTTAGGAGAATCCAAGTATCCAGGAATTTATTCATTTCTTCCAGATTTACTGGTTTATGTGCGTAGAGTTGTTTGTAGCAATCTCTGATGGTAGTTTGTATTTCTGTGGAACAGGTGGTGATATCTCCTTTATCATTTTTTATTGCATCTATTTGATTCTTTCTCTCTTTTTTTTTTAAATTAGGCTGGCTTGGCCGGGCGCGGTGGCTCAAGCCTGTAATCCCAGCACTTTGGGAGGCCGGGGCAGGTGGATCACGAGGGCAAGAGATCGAGACCATCCTGGTCAACATGGTGAAACCCCATCTCTACTAAAAATACAAAAAATTAGCTGGGCATGGTGGCATGTGCCTGTAATCCCAGCTACTCAGGAGGCTGAGGCAGGAGAATTGCCTGAACCCAGGAGACGGAGGTTGCGGTGAGCCGAGATTGCGCCATTGCACTCCAGCCTGGGTAACAAGAGGGAAACTCCATCTCAAAAAAAAAAAAATTAGTCTGGCTTGTGGTCTGTTTTGTTGATCTTTTTTTTTAAAAAAAAGCAGCTCATGGATTTATTGATTTTTTGAAGGGTTCTTTGTGTCTCTGACTCCTTCAGTTCTGCTCTGATCTTGGTTATTTCTTGTCTTCTGCTAGCTTTTGAGGTTTTTTCATTTTGCTTCTGTAACTCCTTCAATTTTGATGATAGGGTGTTGATTTTAGATCTTTCCTTGCTTCTCATGTGGGCATTTATTGCTCTAAGTTTCCCTCTAGACACTGCTTTAAATGTGTCCCAGAGATTCTGGTACGATGTATCTTTTCATTGGTTTCAAAGAACATCTTTATTTCTGCCTTTATTTCATTGTTTATCCAGTCGACATTCAGGAGCCAGTTGTTCAGTTTCTATGTAGTTGTTTGGTTTTGTGTTAGTTTCATACTCCTGCGTTCTAATTTGATTGTGATGTGGTCTGAGAGACTAATCATTATGATTTCCGTTCTTTTGCATTTACTGAGGAGTGATTTACTTCCAATTATTGGTCTATTTTAGAGAAAGTGCAATGTGGTGCTGAGAAGAATGTATATTACGTGGATTTGGGGTGGAGAGTTCTATAGATGTCTGTTAGGTTCACTTGGTTCAGATCTGTGTTCAACTTCTGGATATCCTTGTTGATTTTCTGTCTCGATCTGTCTAATATTGATGATGGAGTGTTAAAATCGCCCACTATTTTTGTGCAGGAGTCTAAGTCTCTTTATAGGTCATTAAGAACTTGCTTTATGTATCTGGGTGCTCCTGTATTGGGTGCATATATATTTAGGATAGTTAGCTTTTCTTGTTGTATTGATCCTTTTACCATTATGTAATGCCTCCTTTGTCTCTTTTGGTCTTTGTAGGTTTAAAGTCCGTTTTATCAAAGACTAGCATTGTAACCCCTGCTTTTTTTTTCTTTTGCTATCCATTTGCCTGGTAAATCTTCTTCCATCCCTTTATTTTGAGTCTGTGTGTGTCTTTGTACATGAGATGGGTCTCCTGAATACAGCACATGGATGGGTCTTGACTTTTTATCCAGTTTGCCAGTCTGTGTCTTTTGATCGGGACATTTAGGCCGTGTACATTTAATGTTAATATTGTTGTGTGTGAATTTGATCCTGCCATTTTGTTACTGGTTGGTTGTTTTGCCCATTAATTGGTACAGTTTCTTCATTGCGTTGTTTGTCTTTACCATTTGGTTCATTTTTGCAGTGGCTGGTACTGGTTGTTCCTTTCAGTGTTTAGTGCTTCCTTCAGGAGCTCTTGTAAGGCAGGTCTGGTGGTGAAGAAATCTCTCAGCAATTGCTTGTTTGTAAAGGATTTTATTTCTCCTTCACTTCTGAAGCTTAGTTTGGCTGGATATGAAATTCTGGGTTGAAAGTTATTTTCTTCAAGAGTGTTGAATATTGGCCCCCACTCTCTCCTGGCTTGTAGGGTTTCTGTGGAGAGATCTGCTATGAGTCTGCTGGGCTTCCCTTTGTGGGTGATCCAACCTTTCTCTCTGGCTGCCCTTAGCATTTTCCCTTCATTACAACCCTGGTGAATCTACTATGTGCCTTGGGGTTACTCTTCTTGAGGAGTACCTTTGTGGTGTTCCCTGTATTTTCTGGATTTGAATGTTGGCCTGCCTTGCTAGGTTGGGGAAGTTCTCTTGGATAATATCCTGAAGAGTGTTTTCCAGCTTGGTTTCATTCTCCCCATCACCATGAGGCACACCAATCAAGTATAGATTAGGTCTTTTCACATAATCCCATATTTCTTAGAGGCGTTGTTCATTTCTTTTCACTGTTTTTTTTCTCTTTTTTGGCCTTCTAGTTTTATTTCATTGAGTTGATCTCCAATCTCTGATATCCTTTCTTCAGCTTGTTCAATTCAGCTATTGAAACTTGTGTATGCTTCATGAAGTTCTCGTTAATGTGTTTTTCAGCTGCATCAAGTTGTTTATGTTCTTCTGTAAGCTGGTTATTCTAGTTAGCATTTCATCTAACCTTTCTTCAGTGTTCTTAGTTTCTTTGCATTGGGTTAGAACATGTTCCTTTAGCTCAGAGAAGTTTGTGATTACCCACCTTCTGAAGCCTGCTTCTGTTAATTTGTCAAACTCGTTCTCCATCCTGTTTTGTTCCCTTACTGGTGAGGAGTTGCGATCCCTTGGTGGAGAAGCAGCATTCTGGTCTTTGATGGTTTCATCCTTTTTGTGCTAGTTACTTCCCATCTGCTTGAGGAGGCAGCGTTTCCTGTGTCTGCCTGCAGAGGCACTGCCAGGCTGCTGCAAATTCAGTGGAGCTGCTGTGTATATTTCTTGCATCTTTTGTTTACACAGCAAAATTTGACCCGCCTCTGCAATGGCGGCTACCCTTCCTCCCACTGAGCTCGATCATTCTGGATTGAGCTCGAACCAGTGTGCTGGCTCTGAAACTCTTAAGTAAGCAGGCTTCAGTTGGGCTTTTCAATGGGGGGGGTCCGCCTCGCCATATGGCCTGACAGCCAGTCTGTCAGGTGGGAGATAATACTCACTGTAATTTTAATTTACATTTATCCAGTTATTAAAAATGTTGAGCAATTTTTCATATATTGTTTGGCTATTTTTATGCCTTCTTTAGGGAAATGTTTGTTTAGGTCCTTTGCCTAGTTTTTTTGAGACAGGATCTTGTTCTGTTGCCTAGACTAGAGTGCAGTGGCACAATTATGGTTCCCCAGCCTCAACCTCCTGGGATCAAGCAGTGCTTTCACCTCAGCCTCCTGAGTAGCTGGACTGCAGGTGAGCACCACCATGCCTTGCTAATTTTTGTATTTGTTGTAGAGATAGAGTCTTGCAATGTTGCCCAGGCAGGTCTTCAAATCTTGGACTCAAGTGATCTTTCTTCCTGGGCCTTCAAAGTGCTGGGATTATAGGGTGAGTCCCCACACCTGACCCTTTGCTCAGTTGTGTTGTTGCTGTTGTCGTCATTGTTTTAAGAAACAGTCTAGCTCTGTCACCCAGGCTGGAGTATAGTGGCACGATCTTGACTCACTGCAACCTCTGCCTCCCATGTTCAAGTGATTCTTTGGCCTCAGCCTCCTGAGTAGCTGGGGCTACGGGCTCATGCCACCATGCCCAGCTAATTTTTGTATTTTTAGTAGAGGCAGGATTTCTCCGTGTTGGCCAGGCTGGTCTCAAACTCCTGTCCTCAGGTGATCTGCCTGCCTCAGCCTTCCAAAGTGCTGGGATTACAGATGTGAGCCAATGCACCCAGCCCCTTTGCTCATTTTTATGTCATTGTTTATAGTCCTGTTATTGAGAAGTCTGCAGTTCTTGTATATTCTTATATTATTTTGTAATTAAAATATTTTCTAAAAAGTATTATTTTGGAGGCAAGGCTCAGTGCCTCAGGCCTGCAATTCCAGCACTTTGGGAGGCTGAGGCAGGCCAATCACCTAAGAAGTTCAAGACCAGCCAGGCCAACATGGTGAAACCCCATCTCTACTAAAAATATAGAAATTAGCTGAGTGTGTGATGCTGAGTGCCTGTAATCCCAGCTACTTGGGAGGCTGAGGCAGGAGAATTACTTTAACCTGGGAGGCGGAGGTTACAGTGAGCTGAGATTGTGCCACTGCACTCCAGCCTGGGTGACAGAGCAAGACTCAGTTTCAAAAAACAAAACAAAAAAAGTATTATTTGGTAGAGAAAAACAAATTCAACTCAGACATAAATAACCTTTGTCTCAGGTGATGAATGGATACATAGGGGGTGTATGAAAAAGCAGCTTTTTATCTATTCACAATTCTAAATTCCTGTGCACCTGCTTCAGAAAAACACCATCAAGCTCCAGGAACCCTCCTCCTCTTCCTTCTTCCCCCCGTGCTCTTTTTCTTCAGTCACCACTTTTAGTGTCAGTAACCACATCTTAAAAGATAGATTCCTGTATCTCACATATCACAGAAAGCCCATATTCAAGCATCCTATGGCAGTGTATCTGCAGGATCCCACTAAAGTCATTTTGGAAGATATGACCTGTGGACATTCAAAGACAAGAATGTGAAATGTCAGTGACAGGGAACATAAACCATATTTCTGCATCTAGGAAAGTGATGTTGTCTGGATGTTTGTCCTCTCCAAACCTCAAGTTGAAATGTGATTCCCAGCATTGGAGGTGGGTGCCTGGTGAGAGGTGACCCCTCATGAATCTTTATGAAGTGATCCTTTGATGATAAGTGAGTTTTCACTGAGTTAGTTCACTCAAGATCTGGTTGCTTAAAAGTCCAGAACCTCTCACTCTTCTCTTACTTCCTGCTGCTCTTTCTTAAGAAACACCTGCTCCTGCTTCATCTTCCCCAAGGGCTGTAAGCTTTCTGACCTCCCCAGAAGCCATGCTGGTGTTGGTGCCATGCTTATACAGCCATACACAATGGGAAGCCAGTTAAACCTCTTTTCTTTATGAATTATCCAGCCTCAGGAATTTCTTCTTTAAGTTTTCAAATGATAACTGTACCTTCAAACTTCTGAGGGGATCCTGTGATAATTAAGCTTTTTTCATTCTAATGACAGACTCCATCAGGAATTGACCACGTATTCTGTCAACAGTTGCATTGTGAAATTTTGTTACCCATTGCAAGCTCAGAAGCCACAGAATAGTTATTGTCATGGTCATAGGTGAGCTGTGTAATAAATATATTATTATATAAATATAATAATATATTTATAAAATATATAATATATTTATATAATACATATTAAGTATATAAATATATATTCATATACATATTAAGTATATAAATATATATTTATATAAATACATATTAAGTATATAAATATATTTTATATAATATACATTTTTATAAAAATATATAATGTATTTTTATAAATATATGTTTTATATGATATATATTTATTACATAGCTCAATATATAATAAACATATAATAAATATATAATCTATAATAAATATATGTAAATATATATTTATACATTTAACTATATAAATATTAAATAAATTACATTTGTTTAATAAAATTAATTATATAAATATTAAATATATATAAATATTTATATATATGTTTATAAACCTCTTGTTTAAAGCCACTTGCTGCTTATAACAACCTGCTTAAAGGTTAAGATTAACCTTTTGATTTTGGGTAGGTGCAGGCTAGAAACTGATTCAGAATGTGTTGTGCACAGGTGAAGAAAGCCTGGTAGAAAAAAAGAAAGATAAAAACCAGATACAACATATCCCCAACATTTTTTGCAGTGATATACAAGATAGATACAGGCTGAATGGTGACTCTGCATATGTACTGGCTAAACAAAGAATCCCCACAGCAGGTAGGACTGTCCACTCATCCCCTGCACAGCTCCCTATCCACAGACCACAGCATTGTGCTGGGTAGCACCAGGGTTTTGTCCAAGAACCGTGGCTACCAAGCCTACGGTGACATGAGAATGCATACTGCACTCACATAGACATCCACAAAGTCAAGATTTTTTTCTTTTTCAGATCTTTATCATTCTCCACATATCATTTATAGCTTCAGTGAGAAGACTCGCTTCTGCAGCCTTGGAGATCTGAAGTGAAAGCTACAGTTGACCTGACTGCATTTCTCACTTCTGAGATTAAAAGAACAGTTAACTTAAGGGCTGTTATTTTTGTGCACTTGCAAATTAAGAAAACTTTTTTAATTGCATTTTAGGTTTTGGGGTACATGTGCAGAACATGCAAGATAGTTGCATAGGTACACAAGTGGCAGCGTGTTTTGCTGCCTTCTTCCCTTTCACCCACATTTGGCATTTCTCCCCAGTCTATCCCTCCCCAACCCTCCCCCGCTGTCCCTCCCCATTCCCCCCAATAGACGCCAGTGTGTAGTACTCCCTTCCCTGTGTCCATGT
>CM052653.1:143764413-143807798 GCA_028533165.1 Leontopithecus rosalia
GGCAATTCTCCTGCCTCAGCCTCCCGAGTAGCTGGGATTACAGGCATGCGCCACCGGGCCCAGCTAATTTTTTGTAACTTTAGTAGAGGCGGGGTTTCACCATGTTGACCAGGATGGTCTCGATCTGTTGACCTCGTGATCCACCCGCCTCGGCCTCCCAAAGTGCTGGGATTACAGGCTTGAGCCACCACGCCCGGCCCCAGTTCTTAGTTTCTTTACGTTGGGCTACAACATGTTCTTTGAGCTCACGGAAGTTTTTTATTATCCATAATGTGAAGTTTGATTCTGTAAATGGGATGTGCTGTTCCTCCACCAAGTCTTGTTCCATTGTTGATGAGGAACTGTGATCATCTTTAGAGGGAGAGGGGTTCTGATTTTGAGTATTCTCAGCCTTTTTATGCTGGTTTCTTCCCATCGTTGTAAATTTATCCTCCTGTCTTTGAAATTACCAGCTTTCAGTAGGTCTCTTGAGTGAACGTCCAAGATGTTAGTTCCCAGGGCCAGGAACAGCGGCGTTAAGACTGATGGTGTTTTTCTGCCCAGGCTTCTCCTGTCTGGCTTCCTTATTGTGTCCGTAATAGGCGACTCTGCCTTCCCGGAGCTCCAAACCTCGGTCAGAAGGGGAGCCAGTCGCGTTCACTCTGTGCCGAGGTGCCCGCACAACTGCTGCGCCGGCCTCAGGAGTCAGTGCTGGGAACCCGCGCGGCTCCTCCAAACCCTGGTCAGAAGGGGAGCCAGCCCCGCCTAGTCAGCTCTGAGAGCTGCCGTGTGGAGGTGCCGGCGAAACTACTGCTCAGCGTGGCTCCTCCACTGGGAATCTTCTGCTCCTGAGCGACCAGAATTTGTCTGAAAGTGTGGCGTCCTCTAGTTCTATGAGCTTTAACTGCGAGCTGCAATCCCGAGATGTTAGCGATCGGCAATCTTGGATCGTTCTTACTCCTTGATGAGTGATTACTAAAATTGTTTTTAGTTTGCACTGAAATAAAAATGCAACTCAGGAAATGTCATACATCTTCAAGCAGCATATATTTTAATAATATCATTTTGAAGAAAGGGAATTACAATCTTTATTTCTTCTATATCAACTACCAAACCATTTTTTTTAATTTTTACATGTTCCTTTTTATTGACTCAGTTAACAGTTTACATACTTTTTAGTTTTACCTGCTCCATTAACGTCCATTGTTTTAGGCTGAATCTTTGACACTCCTCATATAACGTTTGTGTGTGACTTGATGGCAAGTAAAGATGGGGTTCCTCAAACTAGGTTAAACACTGACTTCTTGAAGAAACAATTTAGGGCTCCAGAAAGCAGGCTAGGAATTTTCAGGTCTGCAATAGGAACTGTGCAAAGGCCAACAGGATTGAATTGAGAGAAACAGGTTCTCTAGCAAAGGACCCATTCCTGCAGGGTGGGTCTCCGAGAATCAACAGCAAATGGCTGTTATACATGTAATGAAATCCTCAATCCTGTGGTCTAAAAACAGTTCTTGGGGCATTTATTTAAGATAAATGAGATATGAAAAAGCAATGGACCAAGAGCATTGAGAGTTTATGGATATTTTTACTCCAAATTATTGATAGACTTTTGTGTGCCAGGCAATGCTGCAGTCAGACCCTCTGGGTTTTAATACCTCTATACAGAGAATTTTAAGGGCAAATCTTGGTTAATTATTTAAGTAACCCTCATCTTCATTCTTTTATTGTTTTATGACCTTGCATCATTAACCTTAAATTTCACCACAAATTTAGAACAACCTGTTACTCCATGCAAACTAGTTAAACCATGATATTTATGTAATAAAGGGCAAGGGAAAGATGACTCCCAAATCTGAAGGAAACTGGAGGTGTTCTGAGGAAGCATATAGAGGAGATAAGATTTACTGGTTTATTCTTCATTGATGAGAGTTGTGTTCTGTTCTGATAAACGGAAAGCTCCACTGAAATTACAGATGCTCCTCAACTTAAGTTGGGGCCACTTCCCAATAAACCCATCATAAATTGAAAATATCACCAGTCAAAAATGTGTTTAACATGCCTACCTTACTGAACATCACACCTTAGTCTAGGCTATCTTAAATGTGCTCAGAACGTTTACCTTTGCATACATTTGTACAAAATCATCTAACAGAAACTGTATTTTATAATAAAGTGTTAAAGAGCTCATGTAATTTATTGAATACTGCAATGAAAATGAAAAACAGAACGTTGTATCAGTACTCAAAGTACAATTTCTACTGAATGGGTATTGCTTTCTCACCATTATAAAGTTGAGAAATCTAAAGTGGAGCCATCATACCCAAGGGAGCACCTTCATTACACAATACAGGTTTATCCGACACATGTAACAACAAATCATAGGAAATGGCAGATGTGGGTCAAGCGGAGAGTGGTTCAACCTGCTTATACACATTTCCTTCCTCTCTCCTGTGCTGCCTTTATTCATGGGCTTGTTGCAAGATGGCCATGTCATGTAAAGGGCTGTATCTTTTAGCATAATGAATAAGATGAAAGGGTTGAAGGCCAACTTCATTCAAATATCTTTTCGTTGTGTCTTTCCCTTTTTCTCCTAGACTGCTACTGTAGTTCTGTGAGCCATGTCTCTATAGAAAACAGCTAGCATAAGTCGAACTTTTCTGACTGGTTGCTGTCATGATTACTTTCTCCCACTGTTAACACTGTACTTAGAGAATGGGTTGATGGAATCGGGCAAAATTTTTCTTTCAGACCCTCAGTTTTATCTTCTCAACCCAAAACTCTCCAGAAGTCCTTGCTATTCCACAGCAGGCAAATCTCTTAAAGCAATAACATGAGGAAATAGTGGGCTTGCATCACTGCCTCATATCCCTCAGGTATCACCGTGTTCATTGCCTGATGTACTCTTGCCAACCACTGTTCCATGTAATTTACCTATTTTTTATTTTTACATTGGTTAAGGAATATACAAACCCTGTGAGTTTTTCTACAACATTTGGATTTATACCTTCTGAAATTACTTGATGATTAATCTGTCTCTGGCTGTTTGCTTCTAGTTGGCAATACAAAGGAACGATGTTTATGAAACTCATAGAGAGAAACCTATGATTGAATGGGCATGTGTAACACTAGAGGGAAGGTCAGAGTTGGTGTATGCATGGGTATAGGCAGGAGTCTCAGTGGGTGTCAGCCACTGTGTGTCAGTGAATCAAAAATTTAAGATGGATCTAAAAGAAAGGTAATATCTCTGCCAATTAGACTACAGTCATGCATTGATTAATAGCAGATATAATCTAAGAAGTGCATTTTTAGGCAATTATGTCATTATGAGAACAATGTAGAGAGGACTTACACAAAGTTAGATGGTATAGCCCATTACATGCCTAGGCTATATGGTAAAGCGTGTTGCTTCTAGGCTACAAGCCTTTACTGAACTGTAAGGAATGGTAACACAATGGTAAATATATGTGCACACACACACACATATACATACATATTTTAAGTGGTACTCCTATTTAAAGCAGGTATCATGAGTGAATTTTGCAGGACTAGAAGTTCCTCCAGGTGAGTGAGTGAGTTGTGACTGAAGGTAAAGGTCTGGGACATTACTGTGCCCTACTGTAGACTTAAGAAACACTGTACACTTAGGCTATACTAAATTTATTTTTAAAACCTGAAATAACAGTGACATTATGATTGCTATAATGTCACAAGGTAAGAGAAATTTTTCAGCTCCGTTGTAATCTTATGGGACCAGCAACATGTATATGGTCTGCTGTTGACAAAAACGGTCCTTATGTGGTATGTGACTTTAGACACATAACAGCCCATTTTATATTTATGGAGAAAGCCCTTCTAGAATTATAAAATCACAAGTTTTACTCACATAAAAATTAACACAATACTGAGATTAACCCATAAATGAATTTATAAAAATCTTAAAATTGGGTTGGGCGCAGTGGCTCATGCTGTGGTGGCTCAGGCCTGTAATCCCAGCACTTTGGGAGGCCGAGGTGGGTGGATCATGAGGTCAAGAGATTGAGACCATCCTGGTCAACATGGTGAAACCCCATCTCTACTAAAAATACAAAAAATTAGCTGGGCATAGAGGCGCGTGCCTGTAATCCCAGCTACTCAGGAGGCTGAGGCAGGAGAATTACCTGAACCCAGGAGGCGGAGGTTGTGGTGAGCCGAGATCGCGCCATTGCACTCCAGCCTGGGTAACAGGAGCAAAACTCGGTCTCAAAACAAAAAAATCTTAAAATTTTGATTATGATACTTCTAAACAAGATTTTAACCCAGAGAAATGGATGTGTTCGCATAACCCTCTGCGGCATAAAGAGAGATGGCAATGAAACATTTCTGAGCAGAAGAGGCTGCATCATTGTCTGTGTGATTTGCATCTTCCTGTTGACGCCCATTCTTTAAGTATTGAATGCAGATTATCTTACCTGAAGGTGACAACAGAAGATCACACATGTGCCCTCAATAATGCCATGTCATTGCTGCCACCAGAGTGACAGCTGTTGTGATAAAATTTGAAAAATAAATGGTGGTGGCTGATGCCTGTAATCCTAGCACTCTAGGAGACCAAGGCAGGTGGATTGCCTGAGCTCAGGAGTTCAGCTTGGGCAATATGATGAAACCCCGTCTTTGCTAAAATACAAAAAATTAGCCGGGCATGGTGGTGGGCACCTGCAGTCCCAGCTACTTGGGAGGCTGAGGCAGCAGAATTGCTTGAACCTGGGAGGTGAAAGTTGTGGTGAGCCAAGATCAAGCCACTGCACTCCAGCCTGGGCAACAGACCAAGACTCAGTCTCAAAAAAAGAAAAGAAAAATAAACATAGGCTAAAAATTTAGAAAGCTAGTAAATAATAATCATTTGATTGTTTGAGCCCAGGAATTGAAGGCTACTATGCTCTGTGATCACAATTGTGAATATCTATTACACTGCAGCCCAAGAAATACAGCTGGACTCCATCTCTGAAAAAGTTAGTAACGAAATAAGCATTTGAAAACATTTAGCAAGGGAGCCATACTAATGTAGCTGAATCTTGGAAATCAAGAAAAAATTATTGGTTTAAAAGGGCAAAAGTGTCCAGATAGTAAGAACAGATGCAGATGAGGATAGAGCAGCATGGCCCGGGAGAGGGGCTCTGCAGTGGATCAAGGCTGGGGAGGCTAGAGGGGAGGCTGAGGGGAGCCACATCTTGTCCTGAGACAAGAAGGGGAAAGAGAAATATTTTCATCTTCAGGCACAAACTCTCTTCACATTGAAAGAAAGTTTTTAATTTCTTGGGAAGTGGATAAGATATGGGTGAGGAGATTGAGAGGTTCATTAATTTCTTTGTGAAATTCAACATAAAGGAAGTCAGTCTGTGTTACTCTTTGTTCACTCCATGTGTGGGGCTCACAGGGAAGCAACACAAAGTTTCCAAATTCTCCGATGTTAAAGGCCAACGGAGATTCAGAAAATTTAACAGAAACTAAATTGCAAAGTAGAAGAGCTGCCCTTGGAAACCCAGAGGACAAGTTTCAGGCCTGAACTGGGATGGACAAAAGAGGTCTCCACAAGGAGGAACATTGGAGGAGATGCTGAAGAGTGAGGAGCAGTGAGTCCAGCAGACAAGGGAGGGAAAGGGAAGAGGAAACAGTGTGTCTGTGGCACAGGGCAGGCCATGAGAAGAGAGCAGTAAATTGGAAGGGCTGCTGGGCAGACCGTGGAGGGGCTGGGCGTTGGGGTGACAACCCCGGGTGACTCAGAAAGTGATGCAGGGCTGCTCTCTGAGGACTGCATTCTGTAGGGAGGGATTTGGATGTCTCAGTCTATTTTGAAATGTTTTCCCCAGTCCATGAGGTCTTTTGATCCAGGAACAGAAGAGGTGAGGGTGGCCCAGGTCCACTGTGCAGGACCATTAGCATTGCCAGGAGGTTTTGGTGCTGAGGACAAAGCTGTCTGTCCTGTCTGTCATTGTGCAGTTGTAGGTGGGCTCTGTGGATCTGAAAATTCACAGTGGCCAGCTCACAACCACCTGACGAAAAATACACCAGAGGCTGAGAGTATCCTAACAGTGAACTGCAAACAAGGTGGGTTTGCGGCTGCACAGAGAAGGGACCCCAGGCAAGCTACACGGGCAAGGCAGACAGGGGGCTTCAGACGTGGTAGTAGCGGGTCTTTATGAAACTATTGTCTGAGGATATACACATGTTCTTCAGTGTATGTGCGTGTTGATGTTCGCGTGCAAACCTCACAATTTTCTCATGTTTCTCAGAGCATAGCATGTATTTTGACTTTATTCTTTCTACCACATGTAACCATGCCTTGTATACCTTAGTAATGCTTAGCATTTATTTTTGATTGATTATTCATGGTTAATGCATTTTCTGACTTAGTATTCAAATGAAATTACCTTGCTTTTTACATACCTTTGGTTGATATTTCTGGATTTTGTTTCTTGAATTCAGTGCAAGTCACCTCTCCATGCTCTTAAGCAAGCATCCTGTTGGGGGTGTTAATGTTTTTCTACTTAACTTTGGACTCATATGTCCTGGAAAATATGAAACTATCAATATTCACTTGAAAATTCTAGGTGCTGGCCAGGCATGGTGGCTCACACCTGTAATCCCAGCATTTTGGGAGGCCAGGGTGGGTAAATCACCAGGTCAGATCAACACCATCCTGGCCAACATGAAGAAACCCCATCTCTACTGAAAATTCCAAAAAAATTAGTTGGGCACAGTTGCAGGCACCTGTAATCCCAACCACTTGGGAGGCTGAGGCAGGAGAATCACTCGAACCCTGGAGGCAGAGGTTGCAGTGAGCTGAGATCACGCCACTGCACTCAGCCTGGGCAACAGAGCGAGACTCCATCTCAAAAAAAAAAAAATTCAACTGCTTTATCATTTTCTTTGTTGTTGCTATGTTTCCAGTATATATTTTCCCCCACTTACTTTGGATTTAATTGCTCTGCTTCCTTTTATAGTATAAATTTAGATGTTTGAATTTTACATTTCAACTTTTCTAACATAAACACACTCAATGCTGAAATTTTCCTCTAAGCTGCCTCACTGTAGCTCACAAATTTTGATGAGGTATGTTTTCCTTTAAATTTAGTTCAAAAATTTGTTTAGCTTTCTCATGAGATTTCTTTGACCCATGTGTTATTTGGAAATGTATTATTTAATCTCCGTGTATTTTTCAATTCACCAGTTTTAAAAAATTGATTTATAGTTTAATTCTGTTGTGATTTGAGTGCATACATTGTATGATTCTGATTCTTTTAAATGGTTTCAGGTGTGTTTGATGGAGGAGAATGCCATGCATATTGATTAATGGTCCATGTGGGCTTGAGTTCAGTGTGTATTCTGCCTGTTGTTGGATAAAGTTGTCTGCAGGTGTCAATTATATCCAACTGATTGATTGATGATGTTGAGTTTAGCTATGTCCTTACTGATTTTTTCTGCCTGGTGAATCTGTCTATTTCTGATAGAGGAGTGTTGAAAGTCTCTTACTAAAATAGTGAATTCCTCTATTTCTTCTTGTGGTTTCATTTTTTTGTTTTTGTTTTGTTTTGTTTTGAGACAAAGAGTCTTGCTCCGTTGCCCAGGCTGGAGTACAGTGGTACAATCTCAGCTCACTGCAACCTCCACCTCCTGGGTTCAAGCGATAGTCCTGCCTTAGTCTCCCAAGTAGCTGGGACTTCAGGCATGTGTCATAACATCCAGCTTATTTTTGCATTTTTAGTAAAGACAGGGTTTCACTATGTTTGCCAGGCTGGTCTCAAACTCCTGACCTCATGATCTGCCTGCCTCGGCCTCCCAAAGTGCCTGACAAATTTTTGTATTTGTAGTAGAGACAGGGTTTCACCATCTTGGTCAGGTTGGTCTTGAACTCCTGACCTCATGATCCACCCACCTCAGCCTCCCAAAGTCTGGGGTTATAAGCATGAGCCACCACTCCCAGCCTGTATATCTTTTTAAAATTGACAAATAAAATTTGGCGTATTTACTATATAAAATCTTCACATCATCTTCAAACATGATGTTTAAAGAATAATATATATCATGAAGTATAAGAACATACGTGTTCCCTAACTTAGATATTTTTTTTGTGGTGTGAAAACTTTACGTCCACTCTTTCTTCATTTTTCATAATACAGTTTTTGTTAATTATAGTGACCATGTTGTACAATACATCTCTTAATCTTTTTCCTCCCATTTAACTGAAATTTTGTACCCTTTCACAAACATCTACGCAGCCTCATCCCAAACAACTCTTAGGCCGTAGTACCCACCAGTCTACTTTGTATTTATATAAGTAAGCTCTTTTACATTCCATTTACACATGGGTTCATATGGTATTTGTCTTTCTCTTCCTGGCTTATTTCGCTTAATATATTATCATGCAAATGCATCCATGCTGCCTCAAATGGCAGTGTTTCTCCCTTTTTTAAGGATGATAATATCCTGTTTTGCATATACACTACATTCTTTTATCCATTAATCTGTTGATGGGCACTTCCGTTGATCCCACATTGGGCTATTGTGAATAATTCTGGAATGAACTTGGGAATGCAGATATCTATCCAACACACTGGATAGTAATGAAACCTCCCAAGGCAGATTTTATTACCTTTGGATATATACCCAGTAACGAGACTGCTGGATCAAAGGGAAATTGTATTGTTAATTTTTGGAGGATTCTTCACACTTTTTCCGTAGTTCCTATATTGTACTAATTTACATTCCCACCAACAATATGCAAGGGTTCCCTTTCCTCCATATCATTATCAATGCTTATTAACTTTGTCTTTTAAAACAGCCATTCTAACAAGTGTGAGATGATAACTCATTGATTTTAATTTGCAATTGTCTATGTATGTCTTTATATTTAGACAAATTTCCAATATACAAGATATTATTAAGTCTTGTTTTTAGATATACTCTGACAATATGTCTTTAATTGGTATATTTCAACCATTGCTACTCAAAGTGATTATTGACATGGTTGGACTGATACCTGTTACATTTCTTACAGTTTTCTATCTGTCATTCTTGTTCTTTTATTCTGTTATTTTTCTCCCACTCATTTTCAGCTTTCTATAGTTTTAACTGAGAATTTAATATGATTCTATTTTTTTCTTTTTTCTTAGCATGTTATATTTCTTCTTTCATTTTTGGTGGTTGTCCTTAGAATAAAAACTTTTATTTCTCATATTCTTTGTTAATCTAACAGATAAAAGTTTATCAAAAACATTAACAGAAACAATGAATTTGATTATGTATTCATGTATATATATTATACACATATATATAAACAAATGCTCATATATAAGTGAAATGAATGGGCAATAACGCAAGTGACTGAAGTACAAAGAATGATTTATTATTATAAGGAATTCATGGTAATTGTGACCCCATATAGTGTTATTTGAAAGGGGGCTTGGATTCGTTGTAAATTGGTATTGCCAATTCCAATACTGCCTTATATATCAAGAGCTTTTGTTCATTGTTGGCTACTGGCCAGAGGCGGCATTCGGTTCTTTGCTTTGTGGGTTTCTCCCAAGGCAGAATGTTTCAGCAGCTCGATCAAGGGAGGGAGTTTGCTAACAGAAATCACAATCTTATGTCACATAGTAGCCTTGTGACATTCCATGTCCTTGTGAAGCGGGAAATTAGAGACTTGGAAAAGCAGGATTTTATTTAACATGTACACAGGCTCAGTGAAATTGCTTCCTAAGACTGAGCCTGGAGTGAAATTGCTTCCCTAGACTGAGCCTGGTACAGAAAAACTGAGGGCCTTTTAAGCATTTATTTGTGATAGAGGATGACAAAGCAGGAAGTAATTTCACAGAACCAAGAACAAAGGACAGTTAATTAACCCGTAACATGTCTTGTGATGTACGTTACATTTGAAAAATAGCATCGGCCGGGCGCGGTGGCTCAAGCCTGTAATCCCAGCACTTTGGGAGGCCGAGGCGGGTGGATCACGAGGTCAAGAGATCGAGACCATCCTGGTCAACATGGTGAAACCCCGTCTCTACTAAAAATACAGAAAATTAGCTGGGCACGGTGGCGCGTGCCTGTAATCCCAGCTACTCAGGAGGCTGCGGCAGGAGAATTGCCTGAACCCAGGAGGCAGAGGTTGCGGTGAGCCGAGATCGCGCCATTGCACTCCAGCCTGGGTAACAAGAGTGAAACTCCGTCTCAAAAAAAAAAAAAAGAAAAGAAAAAAAGCATCTTGAGAAACACATTGTACATACTTTGGGTGTTATCTTGCCCTGTGACCTTGTAGCTGGTCAACAAGAAAAACAGGACTCTGGGATGTCTGGAAACTTCACTAAGAATGTGGGGAGAATAGATAGGTAGGTTTTACAGGGAGTTAGTTAATTTCAAGCAGAGCTGGGAGTTAGGTTTTATATTGAACACAACACTGTAAAATGGCTTTATTGTACAGCAATTGCAAATTATTAATTTCCCTCATTACTAGCAGTACTCTGTTGTTTACAAGATAGTCAAGATTCCTGCTCACACACACAGGGAGAAAATTAGAATAAGAGTTTGTGTATAATTGGGCCCCATCTTAGGGTCTGTCTGCCATAGCAGGTCTTCTCTAATCTGCAAGTTTCCCAGTCTTCACTTATTTTTCATGACCTGCGCTCTGGAAAAGCACCAACCAAGCTTTTTGTAGAATGTCCCACAATATGGCTGTGTATGATAATTTATCAAAATCAGATTAGTAAATACATTAATTCAGACACATTAACCTTGAAGATAAGAAAAACCTGACCTTGAAGATAAGAAAAACTGAACAATATATTATTTAGAAATACAACAGTAGAGAGAAAAGTAAAAAGAAATATAAGGAAATGGCAGATAATTCAAAATAATAGAAACTTTTTTTTTTTTTTTTTTTTTTTTTTTTTTTTTGAGACGGAGTTTCGCTCTTGTTACCCAGGCTGGAGTGCAATGGCGCGATCTCGGCTCACCGCAACCTCCGCCTCCTGGGTTCAGGCAGTTCTCCCGCCTCAGCCTCCCAATAATAGAAACTTTTAATGGGTAAGGATAAAATTAGGGAGATTCACTCAGGGCATCAGTACTATTGATAATATCTTGTTACTTAATCTGGTCAGAAACTTTAGGGAAAAAAAGAAACTGAGGCCAGGCATGGTGGCTCACGCCTGTAATCCCAACACTTTGGGAGGCCAAGTGGATCATCTGAGGTCAGGAGTTCAAGACCAGTCCAAAAATACAAAAATTAGCGAGATATGGAACCTGAGATGGGACCTGCACCCTGAGATGGGAGGATCACTTGAGCCTAGAAGTTCAAGGTTACAATGAGCTGTGATCACGATCACATCACTGCACTCCAATCTGGGCTATAGAGTGAGATCGCTTTCTCTCTCTCTCTCTCTCTCTCTCTCTCTCTCTCTCTCTCTCTCTCTCTCTCTCTTTCTCTCAATCTCTCTCTCTCTCTCTCTCTCTCTATATATATATATATATATAGATAGATAGATAGATAGATACAAAAAAGAACCCATATTTTATATATATACACACACACATATATATACATGCACATATATTATATATAGAAAATGTTATTTGTATCCAAAATATCAAATAAATTTTGTTTCAGTTTTCTTTAAATATTACAAGTAACATATACATGTATGCTGTTTTTCCTTCTTTTTTTTTTTTATTGAGACGGAGTTTCGCTCTTGTTACCCAGGATGGAGTGCAATGGCGCGATCTCGGCTCACCACAACCTCCGCCTCCTGGGTTCAGGCAATTCTCCTGCCTCAGCCTCCGGAGTAGCTGGGATTACAGGCACGTGCCACCATGCCCAGCTAATTTTTTGTATTTTTAGTAGAGACGGGGTTTCACCACGTTGACCAGGATGGTCTCGATCTCTTGACCTCATGATCCACCCACCTCGGCCTCCCAAAGTGCTGGGATTACAGGCGTGAGCCACCGCGCCTGGCCTGTTTTTCCTTCTTATTTGTGACTATTTTAGTTTAGGGGCTCCAAATATCAATTACTAGATCTGGTAAACATGCATTGTCACATTTTGTCCAATTTTGGTTCCTGGCCTCGCTGTGATGTTAGGTGATCACAGAGCAGCTTCTGGAGAGCTTATGTCCATGTTTCCTGCTAACAGTAGACACTTGATTAGAATATGAGCAGAATGTTTACCTGTTTTTTACTTATAGCACCTGGAATACTAGTACTAGAATGTAAGCCCTTTGGAGAGAGAAAATTTTATTTGATTTCTCAATTCTATGTTTTCAGTGCCTAGGATAATTCCTCTGACCTCACCGGTGAAAATACATAGATGCTGAACTAATGCATGGGTAAAACCATAAGGGTGAAGAGAAAAGTTCTCCTTTATCCTCTGAAGTTTCACTGAAAAATCAACTGGCAAAAGGAAGATTAACAGAAGAAAAGGTATGCAAAATTTTACTTTAAATTGCATAGCACGAGGGAATCACAAGAGGATAACAACCCAGTGAGGTACAGAACTTTATATACCTGTTTCCATGGAGGAAGGGGGAGACGTGGACCATAGACTGTTATTTTAAGGGGCAATAGACGGTTAAGGAGAATGAGCAGACCCGGGAGGCAGGAGTAGACATTAGGGGAGGTGAGGTGCAGAGCCACACAGGACAGAGGTTCCGGTTTAATGTAGATTAAGTCCTCCAGAGAATCTCTTGGAGCTGACCTCAGAAGAAAAGATGATAAGGGTGTCTGACCTGGTGGGGACTCCCAGCCTCTTGAGCTTTCCTGGTTATTTGATGAGATCCTAGGGGAGGGCATTCAAGATCATTGCATATCTTTTGCTTGGTCAGATACGGAAATTGCAGAGAGAGGCTCTTTCTGGATTTGGGCGTGGGAGACAAGATAAGATTAGAGGGACCTTGTTTCTGAGGCAACCTCTAAGGCTTCTCAGCATGGTAAAGTGCCAGTCTTTGGCATATCTAAGTTCCAACAAAATAAACTGATTTGTGGATGAAGAACAGAGCTTCCAAGCTCAGACAGAAAATGAATGCTTATTGACTCAATTTTCAACTTCTTCTTGATTACCACAGGCAGTGTGAAAATAAGTCATTTGCCAGCCTGGGCAACATAGCAAGAGTCTGTCTCTATAAAAAATGTAAAAAATTAGCTGGGCATGGTATTGAGCATCTGTTGTCCTAGCTACTCTGCACCCTGAGATGGGAGGATCCCTTGAGCCTAGAACTTCAAGGTTACAGTGAGCTGTGATCACGATCACATCACTGCACTCCAATCTGGGCTACAGAGTGAGTCTCTCTCTCTCTCTCTCTCTCTCTCTCTCTCTCTCTCTCTCTCTCTCTCTCTCTCTCTCTCTCTCTCTCTCCGACCCCATATATATATAGATATATAGATATAGATATACACACATACATATATTATGTATATGAAAATAAGTTATTTATATTCAAAGCATCAAATAAAATTTTGTTTTAGTTTTCTTTAAAAATTACAGGTAACATATATACATATGCTGTTTTCCTTCTTATATGTGATTATTTTAGTTTAGGGCCTCCAAAATACCAGTTACTAGATCTAGTAAACGTGCACTGTCACATTTTGTCCAATTTTGTCCAAACTTTTAATCAAATGGGTAAGAATTTAAAATTACCTTAATTCCATAGAGGCAAACCACAGCTTATTTTCGATGTTTTACTTATGAGTTTACTGTTGTTTCGGGCCTGCCTGTGGCAGTACTGCCATCTACTGGAACCTGCTTCCGTAGGCGGAGCATCCCAGTGTGTTCAGGAATACTAAAATTCAGATCACTCCCCATCAGAGTTGTCTATGCCGTTTCTCTCTCTCATCCCTGTGATGAGTGCATACATTCTTCCCATTTGTTTGCTAATTATTAGCTCATGTGAAATGAAGACTAAGAAATGAGAACGGAACCACTGACCGAGATGTACAGTTTTTTAAATGTACCATGAGGAAGAAAGGTGCTGGACCTAAGCTCGGAGTATGTTACTAATCCAGAGAAAAAATATATAAAGAATAACCTGAGTGATCAGGAAGTCAAATTATTATTTTTTTATTTTTTTTTTATTTTTATTTTTTGAAATAGAGACAGGGTCTTGCTTTGTTGCCCAGGCTGGTCTCGAACTCCTGGGCTCAAGCAGTCTTCCCTCTGTGGCCTCCCAAAGGGGTCAGTTTCTGAAGCGAGATGATGAGTGAGCACTGCCTTAGCATGCTATGGCTACCGTAAGGAAGTACCAGAGACTGGGTGGTTTAAACAGCAGCAGCTGGACCGTAAGTTCAAGGGAAAGCTTAGCACAGTTGTGTGGTGACCTCTCTACATGGCTGACAGATGGCCACCTTCTCTCTCTGCTGTCACTTGGTCCTTCCTCTGTGCTTGCACATCCCTAGTTCTCTCATCCAAACATTCTATCCTTTTTGCTTTTTGAGATGGAGTCTTGCTCTGTCACCCAGGCTGGAGTACAAGTACAGTGGTGCAGTCTTGTCTCACTGCAACCTCTGGCTCCAAGTTCAAGCAATTCTTCTGCCTCAGCCTCCCGAGTAGCTGGGACTACAGGTGCATACCACCGTGCCTGGCTAATTTCTTTGCATTTTTATTAGAGACACGGTTTCACTGTGTTTGCCAGGATGGTCCTGATCTCTCCTGGCCTCATGATCTGCCCGCCTTGGCCTCCCAAAGTGCTGGGATTATAGGCATGAGCCAAGATTGCATCACTGCACTCCAGCCTGGATGACAGAGTGAGACTCCGTCTCAAAAAAATAAATAAAAGTGTACAAATGCATTTTTTTTCTTTTGAGATGGAGTCTCGCTCTGTTGCCCAGGCTGCTGTGCAGTGGTGCAATCTTTGCTTACGACAACCTCCACGTCCAGGGTTCAAGTGATTCTCCTGCCTCAGCCTCCCAAGTAACTAAGACTACAGACACACACCAGCATGCTTGGCTAATTTTTGTATTTTTAGTAGGGACAGGGTTTCACCGTGTCAGCCAGGCTGGTCTCTAACTCCTGACCTCAGGTGATCTACTGCCTCAGCCTCCCAGTGTGCTGGGATTACAGGCATGAGCCACCATGTCTGGCCACAGATGCATTTAATGTAAGTTTTATGTTACACAGGAGACTACGAAAATGAAAACTCAAATATCTAGGGAGAACTGTGTATTTTTATGAACAGTCACACAGAACTATGCCTGGAGAACAAAAGGGTATATGATCTAATGGTAATAAACTTGGGGGAATTAGCAAGGCCTGACTGTTCAGATTCTTCTTCGCCTCCACATTTGATAATCCTTCCCTTCAGGCATAGGGCAGAACACCTGTCACATGAAGATCTTCGGGAGAGAAGAGGGGGGAGCAGGTCATTGAAATCTTACTCCTTCTGCAGCTTTCTGTCTCCTCCAGCTTAAAGTATTCGGTGTGCCAGGGTGCCATATATTGGGGTTGTATTTCCTGCACCCCAGTAGCTTCAGTGTATAAATCTTAGCCACAGCAAGCATGAATAGAGATTTCAAGCTAGAAGAAAGAAAAGGACTACTGAGGGGTAAAGATATCCAAAGCTGGCCGGGCGCGGTGGCTCATGCCTGTAATCCCAGCACTTTGGGAGGCCGAGGTGGGTGGATCATGAGTTCAAGAGATCGAGACCATCCTTGTCAACATGGTGAAACCCCGTCTCTACTAAAAATACAAAAAATTAGCTGGGCATGGTGGCGCGTGCCTGTAATCCCAGCTCTTCAGGAGGCTGAGGCAGGAGAATGGCCTGAACCCAGGAGGCAGAGGTTGCGGTGAGCCGAGATCGCGCCATTGCACTCCAGCCTGAGTAACAAGAGTGAAACTCTGTCTCAAAAAAAAAAGATATCCAAAGATAACTTTGGCAAGAAGAATGAAATCCTTGTATAGCTGTGAGTGGGAGTCTGGGCAAGCAGTAAGTCTGAACTACCTATGGGCAGTACTCTTAACCGTGTTATATTCACACAGAATGAGTAAACAGAAAAATCTTGTGGAAAAACACTAATCATGTATTGCAACTTGGGGGGCTACTGATTTAATGAAGGAAAGATTAAAAGGATTTTGATACAATAACTTTTTTTTAGATGGAGTCTCCGTCTGTTGCCCAGGCCAGAGTGCAGTGGGGCCATCTCGGCTCACAGCAACCTCTGTCTCCCTGGTTCAAGCAATTCTCCTGCGTCAGCCTGCCAAGTAGCTGAGATTATAGGCACACACCAGCACACCTGGTTAATTTTTGTATTTTTAGTAGAGACAAAGTTTCACCATGGTGGGCAGGCTGATCTTGAACTCTTGACCTCAGGTGATCTACCTGCCTTGGCCCCTCAGCGCTGAGATTACAGGTGTGAGCCATTGCGCACAGCCAATTTTTTAATTTTTAAAATTGGGTTTCTTGAGGTGATATCTGTCCTTTTCCAGTACATAGTTTATAGAGTTTCAATAAATGCATATTGTCATGAAGTCACCACTATAATCAAGGTTTCGCACAGTGGCCACAGCTTGGGAAATCTAACAAAAGCTTTAGGCTTCCTGGCCTCTGCTGCCTTGGCCCTGTAGAAAGAATGGATGAGCTGGGTGCAGTGGCTCATGCCTGTAATCCCAGCACTTTGAGAGGCCAAGGTGGGTGGATCACCTGAGGTTGGGAGGTCGAGACCAGCCTGACCAACATGGAGAAACCCTGTATCTACTAAAAATATAAAATTAGCCAGGTGTGGTAGTGCATGTCTGTAATCCCAGCTACTCTGGAGGCTGAGGCAGCGGAATCACTTGAACCCGGGAGGCAGAGTATGTGGTGAGCCGAGATCACACCATTACACTCTAGCCTGGGCAACAAGAGTGAAACTCCCTCTCAAAAAAAAAGAAGAAGTTTTTTTTAAAAAAAAAGAATGGGTTACAAGACTCGTTCCCACCTGTCCCTCCCTGGGTCTCAGATCTTCCCTATCTATCAAGTAAGGCTTAGGCTGAGCTTTTCTAGCCCAGTCTGTCTGTCCCTGTGCTGAGGTTACGACTTCTGCTGGCACCCAAAGCGTTTGTTATAGACCTAAACATGTTGATTTCAATCATCCAGTCCAGCAAGGGAGGTCATGTCCTATACAAACTTGATGTGCCTGATAACTCACCCCACTGGAAGGATCAAATGTTTCCAACACCACTAGAGGGTGTACTCCTGGATCCTGTCCCCTAACACTGTGAGATCCATGGAAAGTAGGGGGCACCTTGGGGAACACTGCCATAAAATTAGAGTTAGGGAGCACTTGCTCGGTTCTGTGGTGGCCTGAGCCATGAACCACCCCCAGAACATGCACTTTGAAGGGAAAAGGAAAAAGAATGGCAAGAGGCTGGAATTTCACAGGAACAGCCTAATTAGCCAGCTGCGTGGTCTGCCTCCACCCACATCAAGCTCATCGTTTCCCAATATGTGCTGCTGTGTACCACTTCCCATGCATTGAAGTGTAGCGTTTTGTGCTCATGCTGCTAGGTAGGAGTACCGCCTCATGGGCAGGCCTTCCTCATGTCCTGTCTTCAGTTGCTTTGCAAGTTGGCTGTTCAGTTGTTCAGTAGCTCCACTGGCCTGCAGATGACAGGGTACGTACAAAGCCCATCATGTTCCATGAGAGCATGGTCACTGTTTTGCTGCTCAGGTAGTGAAGGATGCTTCTTGGTGAGACTGAGGTCCTGTGGGGTATTCAAAAATCATGACATAGGTTCTCATCAGTAACAGCAATGGTAGTATCAGCATCCATAAGAGTGCATGTTGTTTGTCTGTTCCAAGTAGCAAGCTGTTTTGACAGTCTTTGTCCCCACACAGAGGCTCTTTAAATAGTCTAGCCACTCAATTGCCATTCTCCTGGCAAGGTAAGCAGGCTGTTAGCAAAGGCCCCCACACTGGTGAAATGCAGGAAGACTTAGTGGTAGGGGTGGCCCACATGGTCATCACCAGTGTGTGTTGCTTGGTCCACTGGGCAGAACACCAATATTTATTCTGTCACATGATGATGACAGCCACAGCCCAACAGACCCCATCTGTTCTGTTGTTCCACTGAGCCATCAGTAAACCATGCCACACCATCAGCAGGCTTGTCTCAGAGACTTAGGCTCCAGGTACCCATGGGAGCAGCCAAAGCACACCCTGTGTTGTCTTCTAATTAGCTAGCCATTTGTTCCTTAGAGCCTGCCAGTCGCCTGTGGTCCTGCTGGGCCTGAATTAGAATGCACCACTTCTGTTTGATAATTGAACTCTATTAAGCTAAATTGTATTGGTTGGGCTTGTGAGCCATCCAGAGAGAAACAGCAGTTCAGGTTGCAGAGTTCCATCTGGCATCCTGGCCATGAGATGCCCAGTCCAAAACAGTGCCCAGTATCAAGTAGGGATTCCCATTTAAAAGACGCATATTTGGTGGCTGCCTGAGGCAACTTATGTGTCCAAAATCTGAGAGGCTAATACACCATAGTGTCAGTTTTCTGTTGCCAGAGACATCTATCGTTCTGCATCAGGTTACACACAACTGTGATTTCATCAGGCTAGCAGATTCAAGGTTTAAAAGGCAGTGCTGGCCGGGTGTGGTGGCTCATGCCTGTAATCCCTACTCTGGGAGGCCAAGGCGGGTGGATCATGAGGTCAAGAGATCGATACCATCCCTGCCAACACAGTGAAACTCCATCTCTACTAAAAATACAAACATTTGCTAGGTGTGGTGGTGCGCACCTGTAGTCCCATACTTGGGAAGCTGAGGCAGGAGAATCCCTTGAACCCAAGGCACAGAGGTTGCAGTCAGCAGAGATTACGCCACTGCACTCCAGCCTGGTGACAGAGCAAGACTCCATCTAAAAAAAAATGAAAATAAAAGACAGTGCCTGAGACACAAATTGTTGAACAGCTTCTAAAACCTGCTGCTACAAAGTATTTTATTCAAAGTGTATGGCTTTACAGGTTACTTTGTTTTTTTCTGCTTTGTTTTTTCCTTTTTGTGGAGAACAGGGTCTTGCTATATTGCTCAGGCAGGTCTTGAACTCCTAGGCTCAAGCTATCCTTCTGCTTTTGCCTCCCTAAGAGCTGGGGTTACTTTGATTATGGGTACTGGTTGAACCCCCATGTGGGACACATGTAGTCTCCAGGACCGAAAGAGGCCTCACCAGCTGCCAGGCCTCCTTTATATCAAGCGAGTGCAGCCAGGGGCTTGCCTGTATCTGGGATACAGTTTTGGCTTCTTGCTCAAGTAGCTTTGGCATTCATTATCTCCATGGCCTTTTTGACTAACTAAACTGGGCTGTTACATTGTGACAGAGTGGGTTGTCACATTTTCTTTTTTTTCCCCCCCCAAGACGGAGTCTTGCTCTGTTATCCAGGCTGGAGTGCAGTGGTGTGATCTCGGCTCACTGTAACCACCACCTCCTGGGTTTAGGCAGTTCTTCTGCCTCACTTTCCTCAGTAGCTGGGATTACAGGCACCCACGACCACCACGCCCAGCTAATTTTTGTATTTTTAGTAGAGAAGGGGTTTCACTGTGTTGGCCAGGCTGGGCTTGAACTCCTGACCTTGTGATCCACCCACCTTGGCCTCCCAAAGTGCTGGGATTATAGGCATGAGCCACCACCCCCGGCTGGTTGTCACATTTTTATTTGTAACAAGTAAATCCAGAATTAGTAAAATAATGTCATTTTTCCATTTAGTATGCAGTACCACTTTTTTTTAATAACCCAGTGGGGAGTGGGTAGCTTAGGTGACAGGCAGAATGGTTATGGCACACTATTGTGGCTTAGTTCTTAGCTGTGAGGGGGCATAACTTTCCAAAACATCAAGTACATAAGCATTGTATGCATATAAGCATGATGGTCCACCAGTTTGTTCCCAAACTGCCTGCTGTCATCAGTTAATTTATTCCCCTAAAAGGACCCAGAAACATGGTCATGTGGACTCCTGTATCCAAGAACCTGAGAAAAAACTGAAGCCCTCTCTTTTCTCCTCTTATACATAACAAGGGTATAAGGCCAGAGGGCTACAGTGGGGACCTAGAGGCCTTGGCCCCATTTTTAGCTGTGTCAATCAGACCAAGACACTTAGGTAGCAGTGTTCCTTTATCAAATACAACAGCCAGGCTGCATAATATTTCCCTGTCTTCCTCCTTAACCTTTAGAGCCTGGCTCTGCCCATCTTCCGGGCTGATGTTGTACATGTTAGTTCCTCTCCCTCTAGTTCCTTCTCGGGTGCCTCAGAGTCTGTCTGAATACTCACCATCCAAGCTCTCAGGCCCTGGCAATGAGGGATCACATATGCGCCCAACACCTACGGGATCCCTAATGTGATCTTGTGTTTCCACATTCCTTTCTCTCTGCCTCAGTCCATGCAGTCAGCTCATTGACATCTGTGGGGAGGAGAATGACATATGTCCCATTTATCACCCATCCCTATCAATAACTCATCCAGGTGCATGTCCAGCCCTTGTGCTTCTGGGCTGACATCTCTGCCTGGGCTAATGTCTCTGGGTATTTGGTGGTATTCCCCTCCCACTTTGCCAGAAAGCCATGTTTTTCTGACTGGACCTTGCTGCACCAATTTTTTGAAGCAGATTCACCAATTACCAATCCCAAGGGAGGACTCCACCACACAGAGAACAGGAAGATCATCACTAGACCAGCCATCAGGAATAGGAGTCCAAACACTTCCACCCACTGCAGCCTCTGCTGCAATGCTACAACTGCCTGATAGCAGAGAGACAAAACACATTCTCAGGCAATAAGTGAGAGGATGCAGATTTGCTTACAGACAGGGAGAAAGTCTTCTTTCCAAAGAAGCCTCAGCTTCATTGTGAGCTGGTTCCCCAAGGCTCGAGATGGGTTCCGAGGGCAGATGAAGTCTCAGTTGCACATGCCCCCTTCCACCAGCTGAGGAAACCCAAAAGGCAGCCCACCTGGGTTATATGCCTCAGGGGAGCAAAGCCTGAAGGACATGCTGCTTCTAGGGCAGAGAGGAATAAACCCCTGCTGTCTGTGACAGTCCCCCGCCCCAGCCCCGATTCAAGATGTGACATTCCCTAGGAAGGGCCAGAACAAGGCCAGGGTTGTTCCAGACAGTCCCTCCCTATCTCAGAATATTGCATTTCTGGTTGGTTCTACACTTATTCTTGGCAAATTAAAATTGAGAAAATGGGAAGAATTGAATCTGTGCAACGCCACCTGGAAGATAGTTTTGCATTTTCACCCCAAAAGTTCCATTGAAGTAATCTTCCCAAAACACGTAGCTTTAAAAATTATTTATCGTATCTGTCTACATAACTGCCTTTTACAGAATGTCATATAAAAGAAATAATTCTATATGTACTCTTTCAATAACACTTTTGAGATTTGTCACGTTTAATGTATTGATAGTTTGTTTCTTTTTGAAACTGACTTGTACTCTAGTCAATGAATATATTACAATTCACTCTTTTTTTTTGAGATAGGGTTTTGCTCTGTTGCTAAGGCTGGAGTGCAATCATGCAACTTCAGCTCACTGCAACCTCTGCCTCCTGGGCTCAAGAGATTCTCCTGCCTCAGCCTCCAGAGCATTCATGGTTTTTATTAATATAAAATGTTATTAATATTGATAACTTGATGGATATTGTGTTGGGCTATTATAACATGGTTACTACAAACATATGATTTAATTTATCATGGGAAACTATCTTAGGGCTGGGTTGCTGGATCATATAACAAAAGCATGTTTCAGAAGGCTGGTTGTGGTGGCTCACACCTGTAATCCCAACACTTTAGGAGGCCAAGATGGGAGGACCACTTGAGGCCAGCAGTTCAAGGCCAGCCTGGCCAAAATAGTGAAACCCCATATCTACCAAAAACAAAAACCTTGGCTGGGCACAGTGGCTGACGCCTGTAATCACAGCACTTTGGGAGGCCAAGGCAGGCAGATCATCTGAGGTCAGGAGTTCAAGACCAGCTTGGCCAACATGGTGAAACCCCGTCTCTATTAAAAATACAGTGTGTGCCTGTAATCTAAGCTACTCAGGAGGTTGAGACAGTAGAATTGCTTGAACCCGGGAGGTGGAGATTGCAGTGATCCGAAATCACACCACTCCACCCCAGCCTGGATGACAGAGTGAGACTCTGTCTGAAAAAAAAAACCACAAAACTTAGCTAAGTGTGATAGTGCATGCCTGTAATCCAGCTCCTCATGTGTCTGGGGCATGAGAATTGCTTGAACCCAGGAGGCACAGGTTGCAGTGAGCTGAGATAGCCCCACTGCACTCCAGTCTGGGCAACAGAGTAAGACTTTGTCTCAAAAAAAAAAGTATGATTCACTTTACAAGAAACTGCCAAAATGTTTTCCAAAGTGGCTATCATTTTGCATCCTAACAGCAAAGATAGGAATCCCAGTTGCTCCACATCCTTACCAGCACTTGGTTTGGACTCTGTGTGTGTGTTTGTACTGTGTGCATGTGCGTGTGTGAGTATATGTATGTGTGTATATAGAGAGAGACTCTCAACTCCAGTAGATACATAGTGGCATCTTACTGTAGTTTCAATAATTCACATCATCCTAAAGATAAAAGCATTGAACAAAACTCATAAACTTGTTTGCCATCCATATCTACTGTTTGACTGTCTCTTTTCTCATTTCAAAACATACTTACTGTACTATTATTAAATTTAACTATCTATATGCATTATTTTATTATGACCTACATCAGTTAAGTACCGAAAATATTTTTTCTCAGTCTGTGCCCTCTCTTATCATTCTCTTTACAGTGTCTGTCAAAGAGCAGCATTTATTTTTAATTTCATCTAAGAATAACTTCTCCTTTATTTTTCTTGAGACAGAATCTGGCTCTGTCACCCAAGCTGGAGTGCCGTGGCACTGTCTCAACTCACTGCAACCTCTGCCTTCTGGGTTCAAGCAATTCTCCCACTTCAGCCTCCTGAGTAGCTGGGATTACAGGCACCTGCCATCGTGCTTGGCTAATTGTTGTACTTTTGTAGAGATGGAGTTTCACCATGTTGGCCAGGCTGGTCTTGAACTCCTGACCTCAGGTAATCCACCTGCCTCAGCCTCCCAAAGTGCTGGGATTACAGGTACAAGCCACTGTACCTGGTCAATTTGTCCATTTTCAAATTTTGGACTTGGTAATTTATTCCCTGCCATTATATATTGGTTAACACAAGGTTATAAAGATTACCTACAATACTTTCCTTAGAAATTTTATGTATTAAGGACTTACATTTATATCTATGGTATTTTAAATTAATTTTATATATAGTGCGAAATAAGGGTGAAGAGTTTTGTTTTGTATTTTGGCATATGAATGCTCAGTTGTTTTTGAAGCACTTGCTACAGATACTCCCCCTCAATTCAAGAAAACTGAATTTCCTTGGCACATGAGTCAAAAACCTACCAACTATATGTATATGCTATACAGTTTCATTTATCTAAATATTTATCCTTACACCAATATCTTTATTTATCCTTACACCACTATCTTGACTAATACAACATTATATTAAACTTGAAATAGGTAGAGTGAGTCTCCCAATATTGTTCCTTTTCTTGGAACTTGGTTTGGCTGTACTCATTATTTAGTTTCTTACATAAATTTTGGAATCTAATTCTCAATTTCTTAAAAAAATACCAACTGAAGAGTCTAGCAAATGTAAAGATAAACATATAAGAATTGACCCTTGGCTCATGCCTGTAATCCCAGAACTTTGGGAGGCTGAAGTGGGCAGATCACAAGGTCAGAAGTTTGAGACCAGCCTGACCAACATGGTGAGACCGTCTCTACTAAAAAAAAAAAAAAAGAAATTAGCCAGGCCTGATGGTGGATGCCTATAATCCCAGCCACTCAGGAGACTGGGGCAGGAGAATCATGTGAACCCAGGAGGCCGAGGTTGCGTGGGCCAAGATAGTGCCACTACACTTCAGCCTGGGCCACAGAGCAAGACTCAATCTCAAAAACAATTAAAAAGAATTGACCCTTAATATTGAGCCTTGCCATCCATGAAACTGGTGTATCATTATATTTATTTAGATTTTTTGACTATCAATCTAATCAGTGTTTTCTAATGCCCAGCGTACACATTTTGCACACATTTTGTCAGATTTATCTCTAAATATATCATGATTTGTATGCTATTGTAAAATATATTTTAACTTCCACACTCAATTTTTCGTTATCAGTATAAAGGAAGTCAACTGATTTTCACTCACTCACTTTTACAAACTAAGAAAATCTAGTGGCAGGCATGTGGCACATACATTGCTACTTGCGAGGGATGGACAAATGAAAAACAAACATACATTTCTTCTTTATTTGAGGCATCAGTCAAGCAGAGATGCAAACAAGTAGGCAATACAAATCAGAGTGGTTGTAGCAGGGAATGTGCATTATTCTGTGGAAATCTACAAAATGCATGGGGATACAATCTAAATTTAAATAATAATAGAATCCCACAGGAAGTAATTTATGACTGAATAGATAAATAGTAAGTAGCTGAAAACCATTCAAATTAGAATTAAAGAAAACAAAAGCAGGATTAGTATTCGGGGAGACACCAGAGTGTGTCTACAAGTCAACATTTTTGAGACATCACAGGGAGAGAAGCAATTTCAGAAATCTATGTTGGGGCTAGATTTTTAAGAAATTTTGTTCTGTGTGAATGTGTTAGGATTTTATAGTTTTCTGAGGTTCTATTCATCCACTACTATGGGGCTGACTCAATTAAGAAAACAGTTGTTGGCTGGGCATGGTGGCTGATGAATGTAATCCCGGCATTTTGGGAGGTGGAGGAGGGTGGATCACCTAAGGTCAGGAGTTCAAGACCAGCCTGGCCAACATGGTGAAACCCTGTCTCTGCTTAAAAACAAGAAAAGAAAAAAATACAAAAAATTAGCCAGGCCTGGTGGCAGATTCCTGTAATACCAGCTACTCGGGAGGCTAAGGCAGGAGAATTGTTTGAAACCAGGAGGCAGAGATTGCAGTGAGCCGAGATTGTGCCACTGCACTCCAGCCTGGACAACAAGAGTGAAAATCAGTCTCTAAAGAAAAAAAGTTGTTGTCATTGTAAAATGGAAATCTGAGAGTCTTGTGAATTTGAAATAAAAAATATATGTGTGGGGTTGAGGCTCAGACCCTGTACAAGCAAAGAAAAAGTCAGAAGTGAGGAAAATGAGAGGTAACATAAAGTCTGGGAAAAGTGTCCACAAAATTTTTTTAGTATTTTCAGGGTAGAAACTCCTCTTGAGTCATACCCTCCTGTGAAAGATAAGAAGTCAGAAAATAAGTCCTCTACCTGGAAAACAACATTTCAGCACCAAGGACAGGTTGCTTTCATGCCTTAATTTCACCGGACCCGCATTTCTCAAGTACCTGTACACTGTGGTTTGGAGAATGAGACTACAGTGCTCACAGCGCCACCTAGCATCAACAGAACGGGGGGCCGATGACAACCTTAATAACAAGGAGAGGGGAGGTGGGGTCCAGGAACCAGAAACTTAATTTGAGCAGGGTTTTTCTATTAATTTAAAATCTAAAATATTGGCCGCACATGGTGGCTCATGTCTAATCCCAGCACTTTGGGAAGCTGAGGTGGGTGGATCACTTGAAGCCAGGAGCTTGAGACTAACTCTACTAAAAATACAAAAACTTAGTGGACATGGGGGCAGGCAACTGTAATCCCAGCTACTCAGGAGGCTGAGTCAGGAGAATTACTTGAACCTGGGAGGCGGAGATTGCAGTGAGCAGAGATCGCGCCACTGCGCTACAACCTGGGTGACAGAGAAACTCCGCCTCAAAATAATAAAATTGCTGCAGGGGTTAGGGGTGAAATGCAATCCATAACCATTCCCAGTAAAGATTCAGCAAGTCCTGGCCCATGCCCACTTTTCCTGTCATTTAATCCAAGGGTGGAAGTGAATTCCATTATGCTAATTTATTTCATTTACAAATACGGATGTATAGGAGTGTGTTACCCTGAGCACAGTCATACTTCGGACGTGACTGTAAAACGACTTAAGCTGACTTTGCAGTGTCACATTAAACACTGAGCTGTGTGTGTTTCTGTACACATCACTCCCCAGGAGCATTATAGTTCAGAACATGAGTGTAATTTCTTAGACTAAAGCCTTGATGGTTTTTTTTTTTTAACGTTTTCCAATCTAACAGAGAATTCAGGTGCACTGGCCCAAGTCTCCATGGCAGGGCCGGGACTCCCGGTACCCCGCTATTCTGAGCGGTGCCGCACAGCCTAGCTTCTCCAACCTCACAGGGCTCCCCGCAGGAAATGCGCCTTTGTCCCGCAAGCCATCCCGCGGTGCGCTGCGAGAAGGTCACATGACGGAGGTAGGGAAAGATGGCGGCCAGCAGGCGCAGATCCTGACTGCACCTGCGCGAGATGGGCGGAATTGCTGGTGCCCTTTCTTGCTCCCTATTTCCGTTTCCGCTTTTCCCGTGCATCTGTTCCGCTTATGGCGCCCGCTGGGAAGTCTATCGGTTTATATCGCGGAAACTGTAACCTGCTTTTTTACTCGTAGAAATCTTCCTCTCTAGGCTTCGTATCATTGTTTTGGTTCTTATTCTTGTATTAACTTTGTTTTAACCTAAGGTTTGTTTATCTTTCCCAGAAACTGTAAAAAAACTGAATTTTTTTACAACCTCTTTTTTTGAGACTGAGTTTCGCTCGTTACCCAGGCTGGAGTGCAATGGCGCGATCTCGGCTCAGGCAATTCTCCTGCCTCAGCCTCCTGAGTAGCTGGGATTACAGGCACGCGCCACCATGCCCAGCTAATTTTTTGTATTTTTAGTAGGGACGGGGTTTCACCATGTTGACCAGGATGGTCTCGATCTCTTGACCTCGTGATCCACCCACCTCGGCCTCCCAAAGTGCTGGGATTGCAGGCTTCAGCCACCACTCCTGGCACAACCTCTTTTTATAGTTATATAAACATTGCACGAATCATGATTTTATATTCTTTCTTTTCAGTGTTAATAACTTCAATGTCTTTTTTTTGCATTCATCCGAAAATGTGAAATATTTTTCAATTTACTGAACTGATTATTATTTTCTAAAAACCTGGTTACTACTTTAATCATTTCTGTATTGGCCTTAAGATTCTCTTTAACTTTTCCACCAACATACCTTTAATCTGACAGGTCTTGTAGGGGCTTCAAGGTCAAACTTTCCCCAACGTCTCTATTTTCATTATAAAATACCGTGTTTTAAGAAAAAATGCACAAGGTTGTAAGAAGTTTCTCTACAGCATTTTAAAATAGTGGCTAGGTCGTGCTTTTCTGTGTATACTGACTTCCCTTATTCCATCAGCCCATCCATCACTTTACAACTGATAAGGCAATCACAAAATTATTTTAATAATCAGATTATTAAATGTGTGCCTTTCATTGAAGAAACAAGGTCTACCCAAGGCTTAGTTTTCCCTAGAACACTGGGAGAATACAAGATCTGGTTCCCAGTGCCACAGTGGTGATCACACAAGAATAAACGGGACACAGCCAAACGAGCGCAAGAAAGGTATTTGCCGGTATATCTTTCCTGTAAGATAGACACCTGGTCCCAGGTCACACACAAAATTAGAGTGTCAACTAGGTAAACGAAGTATCCCGTAAAAGGCACACTGTGAACACCTATGTCCAGCTCCCCTTCATTTCCCATTATTGGAGAGCTCCTAGCTGATCTGTTACTAGGACTCAGATATAGTTGGGAGCTCTCAGAACAGGAGGTCAGGATTGACCTATGCATAGTAGGAGTCTGCATGAGGGCCATCCACTGGAAGTTAGTGAATCAAAGATTTAAGATTGCTCTAATTGGAAATATATTTCTGTCAAACTGTTATACACATAATTGCCTTATTTTATGCTTACTGAAAAAATCCTTCTAAAATTATAAAGGCATAAGATTTACTTGTATGAAAATAAAGGCAATAATGAAAGCACCTCATAAATGAATTTGCAAATACCTTGAAATTCTATTTCTGATTTTTTGAAATTAGATTTTGATTCAGAGTCATGGATGGCTTTACAACATCCTCTGTGGCATAAACAGAGATGGTAATGAAGCATTTCTTGGAAAACATTTCTCCACCTTTCTTGCTGACAGCATTCTGCATGTTTTGATGTAGGTGATTTTACCAGAAAAAAACAGCAGAAGGTTTCAAAACAAGTTCATCCATTTGCAAACAATGAAACCCATGTCATGGCTGCCAACAGGCTAACAGTCATTATAATAATACTTGAAAAAATAATTTTTAAAACTTAAATATGGTAATAATTACGTGGAATTATCAAGAGAAACCTATTAATGGAGCTGAATCTTTGAAACAAGAACATCTTCCTTCATCCAGGGAGCAAAACTGTCTAGAAAAAAAGTACAGTTGAGATAGAAGCAGCCTGGTCCATGAGTTGATCTTCATGGGGAATTGAGAATAGGGAGGCTGGAGAAGAGGCTGAGGGGAAAGTCAGGGCTCACCCCTGTCCTAAGAGCAAAAAGGAGCAAAAGAACCATGTTCATCTGGGTGTGGTGGCTCAAGCCTGTAATCCCAGCACTTTTGGAGGCCAAAGTGGGCAGATCACCTGAGGTCAGGAGTTCAAGACCAGCCTGACCAACGTGGAGAAACCCCCATCTCTGCTAAAAAATACAAAATTAGCTAGGCATGGTGGCACATGACTACAATCCCAGCTACTCGGGAGGCTGAGGCAGGAGAATTCTTGAACCTGGGAGTTGGGGGTTGTGGTGAGCCGAGATCACAACATTGCACTACAGCGTGGACAACAACAGTGAAACTCCATCTACTTTGGAATAAAATTTACATTTATTAGGAAACTATATCCATGAATAATTTTTATTTTTGTTTTGTTTTTTTGAGACAAGGTCTTATTTTGTTGCCCAGGCTGGAGTGCAGTAGTATGTACACAGCTCACTACAGCCTCTACCTCCTAGGCCCAAGCAGTTATCCTGCCACAGCCTTCCATGTAACTGGAACTGCAGGCATGTGCCACCAAGCCCTGCTTATTTTTTTATTTTTTGTAAAAACAGGTCTCACTTTCTTGCCCAGGCTAGTTAAAGATTCATTAAATCATTTGTGAAATTTAAAATATTCTGTGTTGGGTTTTGCCCAATACATGTTTGGGACTTACAGATTAACAACAGAGACAAAATAATGTGTGATATTTTAGTACAGTAATGATTCAAAGACTGTAACCAAAATCTCGACTGTAGGAGGTAGAGCAGCTCGTCGGAGCTGAGAGCACAGACATCAGACCTGAAATGGAATGGGCAAGGAAGGCCTCTAGGAGGAGGAACATTGGGGAGATTTTGGAGAGTGTGGAGCAGTGAATCTGGCACACAGGAGGATAAACGAGGAAAAAAATGTGTCCGTGGCATGAGAAGGGGACAGTGGATTGGAAGGACCACTGGGATTAGCCTATGTAAGAAGGGCAGACCATGGAGGGGCTGTGTAGGGGAGAGTAGGTAGGTCAGGAAGTAACACAGGGCTAGCTCACTAAGGAATGCATTGGTTGTGCTGGTAGTTCAAATATCTGAGTCTTGTCCCTTGCAGCAGTACCTCTGGGTCAGGAAGAGTGAGGATAGCCTCTGTCCCTGGGGCGGTCCCTGTGCGTTATGAGACATTGGTTCTAGGAAGGAGGGAGAGTGAAGAGGAACAGAGAGGACCCTCCGGATCCAGTACAGGCCGACTAAGGGGACTTGGATGCTCCTATTCATGTCCCTTTCTCTATCGCTCAGACCAACTCCATCCCTCCCTGAGGGCAGGTTCCTTTCCCCTCAGTTATTTCTTGCATCTCATACAATGATATGTATTGTGACTTTATCACATATGACTTTTACATTATGCCACAGCAATAGTTACTTACATACATTACTTAATGGTGGAGTATTTATAGTTAAAATGTCACCTTAGTAAACAAATGAATTTTTTTTTTTTTGAGATGGAGTTTCGCTGTTTTTACCCAGGCTGGAGTGCAATGGCACGATCTCAGCTCACCGCAACCTCTGCCTCCTGGGTTCAGGCAGTTCTCCTGCCTCAGCCTCCCGAGTAGCTGGGACTACAGGCACACACCACCATGCCCAGCTAATTTTTTGTATCTTTAGTAGAGACAGGGTTTCACCATTTTGACCAGGATGGTCTCGATCTCATGACCTCGTGATCCACCCGCCTCGGCCTCCCAAAGGGCTGGGATTATAGGCTTGAGCCACCGCGCCCGGCATGTTCTTAAGCAAGCTATACTGCTTAGGATGTTGTTTCCCTGTTAATGTTGGATACGTCAGTGTTCAGCAAACTGTAAACCAATCAACATGCACTTGAAAAATCCATTTGTTTTATGTTTTATTTCTTTGTTTCCTGTCTTTACAATAGTGTATCTTTTCTTCTGCTTACTTTAGATTTAATTTGCTTTTCTTTTTCTAGGTTCCTAAGATTGAAACTTAGGTGATCATTGGGCACCAGCATAGGGTCTACCTGCCACGTCAGGTCTTCTTCATTCTGTAAAAGTTTCTCAGTCTCCACTTATATTTCATGACTTTGGCCCTTGTGAAAATAGCAGTCAGATAATCTTGTAGAATGTCCCACAATACGTATTTATCTGATGGTTTCTCATAATTAGACTAGAAACAGTGAGTAAATTAAACGTATTTTTCCAAGTTAGAAAACAAGAAAAACTGAATAATATGTTAGTTACAAGTATTAACATAGGGTCCAATGCAGTGGTTTATGATTATAATCCCAACACTTTGGGAGGTGGAGGTGGGCAGATTAATTGAATCCAGCAATTCAAGACCAACCTGGGAAATATGGCAAAACCCTGTTTCTACAAAAAAAATGCAAAAAATTAGCCAGATGTTGTAGCACGTTTGCAGTCTCAGCTACTTGGGAGGCTGAGATGGGAGGATTGCCTGAGCTTGGGAGGTCCAGGCTGCACTGAGCTGTGATTGTGCCACTGCACTCCAACCTGGGCAACAGAGCAAGACCATATCTCAAAAAAGAGAGAAGAAAAAATAAGACAAAAATAATTTTTAAAAATTTAGTAATGATAAATAGGGAATTCCAAATGATATTGCCTTCAGCCGATACAAAAATACTTTTTCAGGGGGCATCAACAGTGATATTGCTAACAATATTGCTGATGTTCTGTTAGGCTTGACAGTGCTTTTAGAAAACTTGTTTTGTTTAGAATAGCATAAGACTTACAGAACAATTGGTAATGTAGAGAATTGACATATACCCCACAGTTTTCCTTACTACTGTTATTAATGTTAGTGTGCTACACTTGTTACAATCAGGAACCAGTGTTAAACATTATCATTCACTAATACCCACTCTTTATTCATCTTTCCTTAGGTTTCACTTAATGTCCATTTTTGATTCTGGAGTCCCATCCAGGATGACACATAACATTTAGATGCCATTTCCCTTTAGGCTTCGTAAGCTGGGACACTTTCCTCAGTTTTCCTGGCTTTTCACGACATTGTCATACTTCATTCGGAATTTCTCTGACGTTTTTCTCCTGATTAGATTAGAGGCATGGGTTTTCAAAAGGAAGACTACACAGGTAAATTGCCATTCTTATCACATCATACCAATCATACCTTTCAGGGTATACCTTTTTATCATGTTGACCTTAATTTGATTACCTGTATGAATTACGTCTGATCAGATTCCTTCACTGCTAAATTGCTATTTGTTATATTTTGTGTGTTGTACTTTTGAAAAGAAGTCACTAGGCTTAGCACATAAGAAGTGGGAAGTCGTGTTCCACCTCCTTATGGGAAGAGTATCTGCAAAATAATTTGGAATCCTGAAACGCGTAATGTGCCAATTTTCCTCCATTTGTTTCATGTGTTTTTCACTCATTTATATCACTGTGCAAACATTGATATTTATTTACACTTACATTTTGCTAGTTTGTTTTGTTGTTCAAAGTTTTCTACTCTTGGCCATTGGAAGGTCTTTTAATTGGTTCCTATATTATTTTGATGTACACACTCCTAGTATAATGGTATGAATCCATATATGAGGCTAAAGCTCTCAAGGCCTAATTACCTTTTAATAGCCGCACCTCTTAATACTGCTACAGTTGCAATTAGTTCCTGCATCATTTTGTAGGGGACAAAAATTTAAACCATAGCAAGAACATAACAAAACAATTTTTAAAAACAATAATGCATTTATTTCTGCAAAGATTGCCCTTAAAAGGCCACCTTTATATGTGATCATGTAGATCAACATCTACATGATAAAAAAGACAAACGGAGAAGGAATTGGATAGAGAACTGTTGTGAATTAAAGTACTAGGTTTGGAACACAGCTTATTGGGTTCATTGCTCATATTTCTTAGAATAGATACTCTCAATGTTCAACTTTAACTCTGAAGAAAGCTGCCAGTGAAGAAGTGGCAAAGTGATTGTTTGCCATTTCCATCTTCCTTCTCAATACATTTATTGAAACATAGCATATATATCACCTCTCCACAATTGTTGTATTTTTATTATTTCTAGTTCATTCTTGAGGTTTCTCTAACCCAGTGACTATTAATTCTACCCCTATTGGCAGGTAGCAGTGGCTCACACCTGAAATCCCAGCACTTGGGAGGCTGAGGTAGGTGGACCACTTGAGCTCAGGAGTTCAAGACCTTTGGGCAACGTGGTGAAACCTCATCTCTATTAAAAATACAAATTTAGCTGGGCGTGGTGGTGGGCATCTGTAGTCCCAGCTACTCGTGAGGCTGAGGCAAGAGAAGCACTTGAACCTGGGAAGCAGAGGTTGGAGTGAGCTGAAATTATGCCACTGCACTCTAGCCTGGGCGACAGGGTTCTATATTAAAAAAAAAAAGAAGAAGGGCCGGGCGCGGTGGCTCATGCCTATAATCCCAGCACTTTGGGAGGCCGAGGCGGGTGGATCACGAGGTCAAGAGATCGAGACCATCCTGGTCAACAAGGTGAAACCCCGTCTCTACTAAAAATATAAAAATTAGCTGGGCGTGGTGGTGCGCGCCTGTAGTCCCAGCTACTTGGGAGGCTGAGGCAGGAGAATTGCTTGAACCCAGGAGGCGGAGGTTGCGGTGAGCCGATATCGCACCATTGCACTCCAGTCTGGGTAACGACAGTGAAACTCCGTCCCCAAAAAAAAAAAAGAAGAAAAATCTAGCGCTGCTTGAATGGCGTTATAGGATTTGTTCATGATGTTTACATTGTGCCTTTCAGGGTATACCTTTTTATCTTGTTTTACAGCCTAATACATAATTATCTGACCTGAGACCAGACGTTCCTCTCACAGAAAACTTGTTTATACTGGCAGACCACCTATGGGTCTTGTCAGACTGTGTCCAGTTTATTCCTGCCAAGATAGCCAAACCCTAGGAGACTCCTGAATGGGAAAGAAGTCAGATCAAATGTGATATGGAGAAAATAACTCAAGAAAGCATCTGAAATAACAGAAGCAGTGTATTACATACAGAGCCCAGTTAGAGAGGGCAGCACGCCTCCGTGGGCCAATGGGAAGAGGGTGCCATTCTAGACGTATACCCACAACTTGCGGTGGGGAGCAAAGGGAGAAAGAATGTGAGGGACCAGGGGATTGAAGCCCTTATTGGGGTCCATCATGTTAAACAAGCAGTTTTCTCACACGGGATTCTAACTGGTGGGTTTTGAGCAAGGAATCTCAAGTCCCATAGAATCACATGGTGACAGGGACGTGGTCACTGTGGCATATCAGTACTATCCACAGGGGTTTTGGAGTCATTGTGGCACCTCTAGAGTTGTATTTGACTGTTCCATAGGGAGGTGGTCACTAGGAGGCAGCTGTATAAATATTTAGATGAATCACATTGAGGAACTGGGAGGAGGCAAAGAACTGGAAATAGAGTCAAAGGTGACTGTATCCTACTTCTGGTATGAGCCAAGTTACAAGTTACACCTGATTCTAAGTGGATGCCCAGAGAACATAAAATTATAGAAATTCAGAACAACATAAGAAGTAGTAAATTCAGTGGTTCATTAACATCCCTAACAGCTATGTAGAAGGTAAATGGTCTTGGTTGATTTATACGAAAATACATTCGAGTACATTTCTTTAACAAAATGCCATAATACAGCAGATGAGCAATGACAGTATTACAGTGAGAAACAGAGAGAAAAACGGTGTATTGCTTTGATATTAGAGGGTACATTTTCACATATTTCAAATAGGGATGTACCTTAGAATGGAGAAGGTTAAAACATTATTGACCAGAGAACAGTCAGAGCACGGCTGTGATCATGTACACGTGCATAAACTTGGTCTAAAAACTTTCCACTGACCCTTGCTGGTGGTATCATCAAAACTTGCAGAGGGAGTGACAGGAGGTGGGATAAATAATCTCACAGAGAGTAGCATAGAAATTTCACAGGAAGTGAGGCATCGACAAAGCTTATGATTAGTACAGATGATTACAATGTGGGGTAAGTCACGGATAAGATGAGGGGAAATGTGACTCAGAATCAATGGATCCAAATTGGAGAAGGTTCAGGAATACCTCTGTGAGTGTATTTTGCTTATATTTTCTATCTCATTTCATCATAGAAGAGACAAATGTCCATATTTATGTAAGTTATTTTTAATAGTTGAGAGGCAAAAATAGCAATAAGAAGTCCTCACGTCACAGTTTATCAACGGTTTTATTCTCCATTGTGACATGTAATGGTGCAACTTGCAATTAATGTAAATAATATATTTTCAATTACTATTTATGTCAGTATCAGCAAATAATACATTCTTTCATATAGACTTGATATTAATCTACAGGTTTTATGCATTATTAGTTTATTTAATCCTCAGAGCATCTCAAGAGATCAGCACCAGTTTTACCCCCATGTTCCCCTTCTGAATTTGATCTAAAGCCCTACAAGAAAGGAATGGATGAAACTTGAGTTTGACTGGGTCTGTTTTCGAAGTCTTTACTTAAATCAAGTGTGTTAGAATATCTTTTTTTGTATGGAAAATACATTCTAGGACCAGATTAAGAAATGTACTCTAGGGCTAGGCATGGCTCACGCTGTAATCTAAGCACTTTGGAAGGCTTAGATTGAGGCTTAGGTGAGGTGGGCAGATCAACTGAGGTCAGGAGTTCAAGACCAGCTGGGACAGCATGGCAAAATCCCATCTCTACTAAAGATACAAAAAATTAGCCAGGGTGCTGGTGGTTTCCTGTAATCCCAGCTACTCAGGAGGCTGAAGAAGAATAATTGCTTGAACCTGGGAGGCAGAGGTTGCAGTGAGCCAAAATTGCACCACTGCAGTCCAGCCTGGGCAACAGAGCAAGACTATCTCAAAAAAAGAAAAAAGAAACATTACTCCATGAAGTTGTGTTCCCAAATTAGATGTAAATCTTGTGTTAAATTGATTTAATATTTAGGTCTAAGATCCACCTAGGAACGATTTCATGTGTAATGTGAGGTTATAGATCAGATTTTATTTTTCCCTGTGAATATATTGCTTGGAATATTTGTTGAAAAACTGGTATTTCCCCAATTAATCTCATAAATTATTTTTGTATATATGCAGGTGTCTGATTTGATCTCTCCCCTTTTTCCCATTAGTTTATTTCTCTTTGTGAAAATAACACATTAGTTTAGTAAAAAATTTCATTTAACATAAGAATTTTCTCTCTGGGGCCTTCTGTTAACCCAGTGTGCTACTATATAAGGAAGAAAAAGCAAAAGCCTGTATGCCTTGCACCTACGCCAATATTCTCAGTTGTGCCTTGAATAAAGAGGAGAATTTATAATTCAGTATTACGGTTGACACTTATGTCTTCAATGTCCTTGTGAATCTTAGGCAACCGCCCAACATAATTCCCTGCTTTATTTGCTTCGTCCATTCTCAATAGATTTTATGAGATGTCAACACCCCTCATTAGGATTCCCTCATTCTGAAGCCTTTGGGATTTTTCTACCCACCCAGCAACCACCAGAGGTGGCAGAAACCCCTGCAGACATCTCTCGCGCAAGCGCTGTTGCCCCAGGAATGCGGTCCTCCTGCTGCAGACCACGCCCACCAAGGGCGGGGCTGCAGCCACTGCAGCTGAGCTCAGAGCCTTCTGTGGGGTCTGCAGTGGCAAGGCCAGCTGCTCCCTGGCTTCCCTCTGGAGCTGTAGGAGGAATGCGGTTCTTTTGCATAAGAAAGGCTTTTCTCTCCAGTCATTCTGCTTGCTGGTCAAGAACCCTTAACAGCTTCAGGCTTTCCTGGTAATATTCATGCTTGCTTTTGTGTTTTTAAGGCCCATATTACCTTTAACACTTGTAGGTAGTTTTCTTTTTTATAATTTCACATAAAAATCATCTAAAACCAAATTCTGTATTAACGCCTTTCGTTTTTGTATTTTAAAATACATTCATAATCATTTCTTCAAAATATCTTTTCAGTTATTTTCATCTTTTCCATCATCATTCTTTACTTGTGGAATGGAAAATTACTTTTATGAGGAAAAGCAGATGTTACGCGCTTTTTACTGTTGTCGAGAAATTTCCTATGAAACATCTCTGGTTGAAAAGGAGAGGAACAAGATTTTCTTTGAGGCACAAGATCGGATATGCTCAGAATTGCATGCTTTAGTAAAGGCTGTGATTATTTTCGTTATATCGTTTAGCTTGTTTTAATCATAAAAGATGGAAAAATAATTAATTTGTGTAGACAGAACACTGCGACTCCCATTCTAAACATAGAGGTGGTCAATCCGCACTGCGAAAACAGAAATGTCGTCATGTTGTTTGCTTTTCTTCTTACCCAAAAACTGTAGATATTGACTAGAGTCTTTTTTTTTCCCCAATTTGGTTTTCTAATTGTCTGCATGATGTTTGCCCAGATAACCAATAATATAGATATGTTTGTTTTTCTTACTCTTTGATGAGTGATTACTATTTTGTTTTGTTTTTGTTGTTGTTTTCTTTAGTTTTCATTGAACTAAGAATGTAATTCAGAAAACGTTGTCATCCATATCCAGGTAGTATATAGTTATATAATATGGTCTTGTAATAAGGAAATTGCAGTCCTTACTGATTTTTCTATTATTAATTAGCATGTTTTAAGTTTTCATGCTTGTATTTGGGGATTTTCTTTCCCGTTTTTTTACTCTGTCAATAATGTAACACCTTTGTATTGGTTATCTTCTGCTTTGATGTCCATTGTTTAGGCTGAACCTTTGACACTCCTCTGAAGCAGTTTGTATGTGAATCTGTAGCCACCCAAGGGATTCACCTTGCTGGCTGCCTAGACAGCCGATTTATCAAGACAGGGGAACTGTAATAGAGAAACAACAATTCAGGCAGATCTGGCTGTGCAGGAAACCATAGTTTTATTATTACTCAAATCAGTCTTCCTGGAGCGGATCTGGGGTTTCTAAGAATAATTTGGTGGGTAGTGGGTCGGAAAATAGGGAGTGCTGATTGGTCAGGTCAGAGATGAAATCATAGGGAGCGGAAGCTGCCCTCTTGTGCTAAGTCACTTCCCTGGTTGGAGCCATAAGATTAGATGAGCTAGTTTATCAATAGGGGTGGTGTCAGCTGATCCATTGACTGCAGCATCTGCAAAATATCTCAAGCACTGACTGATCTTCTGTCTCAAAATAGTGATGTTATCCCCAGGAGCATTTGAGGAGGTTTAGAATCCTGCAGTCTCCAGCTGCATGAATCCTAAACCGTAATTTCTAATCTTGTAGCTGATTTGCAAGTCCTACAAAGGCAAGATGGAGGGGTTTTGTTTTGGGAAACGGCTGTTACTGTCTTTGTTTTGGAAAAGGGCTGTTGCTGTCTTTGTTTAAAAGCTAAACTGTAAACTGAATACCTCGGGAAGTTAGTGGAGAATGAACAACAGCAGCTTGGAGGTTAGAAGCAAGATGGAGTCGGTTAGGTCAGATCTCTTTCACTGTAATAATTTTCTCAGTTATGATTTTTTACAAAGGTGGTTTCAAATCAATGGCTTAGTGTCCTGGGTAGTGAAAATGGGATTCCTCAACCTAAGTTGAACATGGATTTCCTCCTGAAGAAACAATTTAGGGCTTCAGAAAGTAGGCCAGAATTGATTTAGGGCCTGTATTGTAAATTGTACAAATGCCAAGAAGATTGTATTGAAAGGAACACATTCTCTTTTCTTTTTTCTTTTTTTTTCTTTTGAGACGGTGTTTCACTCTTGTTACCCAGGCTGGAGTGCAATGGCGCGATCTCGGCTCACCACAGCCTATGCTTCCTGGGTTCAGGCAATTCTCCTGCCTCAGCCTCCTGAGTAGCTGGGATTACAGGCACGTGCCACCATGCCCAGCTAATTTTTTGTATTTTTAGTAGAGACAGGGTTTCACCATGTTGACCAGGATGGTCTCGATCTCTTGACCTCGTGATCCACCCCCCTCGGCCTCCCAAAGTGCTGGGATTACAGGCATGAGCCACCACTCCCAGCCCCTGAGAGGAACACATTCTCTAGTGAATGACGCATTCCTGCAGGGTGAGCCTCTTGAGACTCACTAGTGGATTTCATACAAGGAATGAAATTCTCAATCAAATGGACTAAAAGCAATTCTGGGGGCATTTGTTAAAGATGTATAAGATTTGAGAAACCAACAAACTAACAGCATTGATACTTTATGAATATTTATATGCCAAATTAATAGCTGTGTTACAGAGAAGGGGTCCCTATCCAGACCCCAAGAGAGGGTTCTTGATAGGGTGAGTTTGCAGAGTAAAGTGAAAGCAAGATTATTAAGAAAGTAAAAGAAGAAAAGAATAGCTACTCCGTAGACAGAACAGTCCTGAAGGCTGCCTGATGACCATTTTTATGGTTGTTTATTGACTATATGCCAAACAAAGGGTGGATTATCTATGCCTCCCCTTTTTAGACCACATAGGGTAACTTTCTGACATTTCCATGGCATTTGTAAATTCTCATGGTGCTGGTAGGACTGTAGCAGTGAGGACGACCAGAGGTCACTCTTGCCGCTGTCATGGTGGTTTTGGTGGGTTTTGGCTGGCCTGTTTACTGCAAGATCTTTATAACCTGTATCTAGTGCCAATCTTCTGTCTCATCATGTGACTCAAAATGCCTTAACCATCTGGGAATGCAGCCCAGTAGGCGTCATCCTCGTTTTACCCAGCCCCATTTAAGATGGAGTTGCTCTGGTTCACACGCCTCTGACAGATAGACATTTGTTTGCCAGGCAATGCTGCAGTCAGGGCCTCTGGATTTCAGTGCTCCATACAAAGAATGTCAAGGGCAGACCTTAATAAAAAATAATAATAAATGAACAAACAAATTTTTAAAAATTACTCTTCATTTTCATTCTTTTGTTGTATTATGATCTGACACCATTAACTTTAATTTCCTTGTATGTGGAGAGCAACTCGATGAAAACTGGTATTTATATAGGTGAAGAAAAGAGACAAGATTTCCAAATTTGAAGGAAACTGGAGGTTTTGCGGGAAACAAACAGAGGAGATAAGGCTTACTCGTTTCTACTTAATTTTAATGAGAATTGTGTCATTCATTCATAAATAGAAAGCTCCATTTAAATTACAGAAGCTCATTGATTCATGATGAGGTTACTTCCAGATAAACCCATCATAAGTTGAAAATATCAATAAAAAATACGTTGACTACACCTAACTTACTTAAAATCATAGCATAGCCTATCCTCCTTAAATGTGCTCAAAACACTTGTATTAGCCTAAAGTTTTGGAAATCATCCACACAAAGCCTATTTTATCATAAAAAGTTGAATATCTCATGTAATTTATTGCCTACTGTACTGAAATGGAGAAACAGAAAGACTGGATGCTCAAAACATACTTTCCATTAATGTATATTGCTCCTGTTTAATTTTAAAATTTTAAGTTGAATCATAGGAAGTCAGGAAGCCCATATATTATAAAATGTGATAAGTTTACCAGCCACAGATAATAAGAAGTCATAGGAAATGAAGTTTTGGGACGAGGTGGGGTAGTTTGACCCATTGTACCCATTCCCTTCATCTCTACTGGGCTGCCCTTCATCCTTGGGGTTATTGCAGAGTGGCTGTACACTGGAAAGGCACGGGAATCAGTTGCACCTGGGAAGTGGAGGTTTCACTGAGCTGAGATTGTGCCACTGTGCTCTAGACTGGGGAACAGAGTGAGACCCTATCTCAAAAACATAAATAAATAAAAGGATAATATCTCTGTCAAAGCACAGTGATGCATGGCTTAATTATGGCAATACCTTCAAAGAAATGCATTGTTTGGTGATTTCACGGGCATGCAAACAGCATTACACCAACCTGGAGGTCATAGCCTACTACACTTCCAGGCTATATGGTATTTTCTCTCTCTTTTTTTTTCTTTTCAGACAGAGTCTTGCCCTATCACCAGGCTGGAGTGCAATGGTATGATCCTGGCTCACTGCAACTTCCGTTTTCCGGTTTCAAGCAGTTTTCCTGCCTCAGCCTCCTGAGTAGCTGGGATTACAGGCATGCACCACCACGCCCGGCTAATGTTTTGTATTTTTAGTAGAGACGGGGTTTCAGCTTGTTGACCAGGATGGTCTCGATCTCTTGACCTCATGATCTGCCCACCTCGGTCTCCCAAAGTGCTGGGATTACAGGCGTGAACCACTGCGCCGCGCCGGTATTTTCTATCGCTCCTAAGCTATAAGCCTATACAGCATACATATATCCTGTATACTACAGGCAATTGTAACACAATGATAAGTAGGTGGATCACCTACTTATAAGTGGGTGGATCACCTGAGGGTCAGGAATTTGAAACCAGCCTCACCAACATGGAGAAACCCCATCTCTACTAAAAATACAAAATTAGCTGGGCATGGTGGCACATACTTGTAATCCTAGCTACTTGGGAGGCTGAGGCTGGAGAATAACTTGAACGTGGGAGGCAGAGGTTCAGTGAGTCAAGATGCACCATTGCACTCCAGCTAGGGCAACAAGAGTGAAACTCTGTCTAAAAACAAAAATAAAACAAAACAAACAAAAAACCTCAGAGTCTGCTTGAGGCAGAAAAAAAATAGGGAAAAAAACCCATACAACCTATTTAAACATAGACAATGCAAAATGTGGTATAAAACAAAAAATATTTTTCAGTTGTATAAGGCCTTTCACATGCATGGAGCTTGCAGGACTGGAAGTTCTTCTGGGTGAGTCGGTGAGTAAGTGGTGAGTGAGTGTGAAGACGTAGGACATTAATGTACACTAATGTAGATTTTTGAAACACTTTAAATCAAGGCTACACTTAATTTATTAAAATACGAAAGTAATTGTGATATGACATTGTGACAGCTCTGACATCTCTAGGTCAAAGGAAGTTTTCAGCTCTATTATAATCTTATGAGCATACCCTCCTGTAAGTGGTCTTTCCTTGACAGAATAAAATATCATTTTCAGGGGCATGACTAATCAACATTTAAAAGCCTATTTAATACTTATTTTAAAAGCCCTTACATAGTTAAAAAAAAGGCATAAGTTTTAGTCACATAAAAATATAAACAATCTTGAAATTAATTCATAGGTGAATTAATAGATATATCGAAATTGTGGTTATGATAGTTCTAAACCAAACTTTAATGCGGAATCTTGTATCTCTTCATCACACTGTGGCATAAACACTGATGGTAATAAAACATTTCTTAAAGAAAGAGGCTGCAGCATTTTCTGTGCGACTTGCACCATTCCTGTTCACACCTGTTCTGCAAGTGTTGAAGCAGGTGATCCTACCAGAAAATGACAGCAGATTTCAGCACAAGTTGATGCAGACAATTAAAAGCATGTAATGGGTTGCCAGGCACGGTGGCTCACGCCTGTAATCCCAGCACTTTAGGAGGCCGAGGCGGGTGGATCAGGAGGTCAAGAGATCGAGACCATCCTGGTCAACATGGTGAAACCCCGTCTCTACTAAAAATACAAAAATGAGCTGGGCATGGTGGCGCGTGCCTGTAATCCCAGCTACTCAGGAGGCCGAGGCAGGAGAATTACCTGAACCCAGAAGGCGGAGGTTGCCGTGAGCCGAGATCACGCCATTGCACTCCAGCCTGGGTGACAAGAGCGAAACTCCATCTCAAAAAAAAAAACATGAACATGTATTTCGTATCGCTTAGGCTGCTTTGATCTTCACCTTATATGACAGAATGTAATGATAAACAAACAGCACTACACAGGCACACAGACAGGCTTTAAAAAGCAAAATAGATGGAACTCCGTCTCAAAAAAAAAACAAAACGTAATAGGGCAGTCATGATAATTCCCCCCTGTAATTGAAGCACTTTGGGAGGCTAAGGTGGGCAGATCACGAGGTAAGGAGTTCAAGACCAACCTGACCAACATGGTGAAAAGCCGTCTCTACTAAAAATACTGAAATTAGCTGGGTATCGTGGCTTAAGCCTATAATCTCAGCTACTCAGGAGGCTGAGGCAGGAGAATCATTTCAACCCGGAAGGCGGATGTTGCAGTGAGCCAAGATCATGCCACTGTACTCCAGCCAAGGCAACAGAGAGAGAGACCCTAGCACAAAAAAAGAAAAGAAAGAAAGAAAAGAAAAGAGAAGGACATCAAGACTGCAACTAGGCTAACAGCTAGTGTGATAAAATTTAGAAAAGAAAAGAATAAAACTGATGAAATATGACAATAAAGTTGGAAATATTTATCAAGGGAGTCATATTAATGTAGGTGAATTTTAGAGAACAAAATACTTTTCCTAGGTCTGTGAGCACAAAACTGTCAGGAAGAACAAAAGAGGGACAGTTGTGCTAGAAGCAGCATGGCCCAAGGGAGGGGCTGTGCAGTGCATTGAGGATGGGGAGGGTGGAGACAAGGCTGGGCAGAGTCAGGGCTCACATCCTTACCTGAAAACAGGAGAGTACCAGAAACAAGTTCACCTTCAAGTACCAACACTCTTCAGACAAAAGGAGAGATGAAGGTGAGGCAGAGGCTGCTCCCTGAGACTGTATTATGTGGGAGAAATTCAATTGGAATGCCTTTTCTTCTTTTAAGAGTTACCCACAGTCCATGAGATCTACGGATAAGGAAGGCAGTTAGAACAAGTGAGGATAGTCCTTGTTTGATGGGAAGGAGCAGTAGCATTACCAGCAAGGGTTGGTGCTGGGGAGGGGCAAGGGTTAGGAAGGGCAGAGAAGTTTCTGTCCCCTCAGCCGTCTTGCAGATGTAGGTTGGATCACTGGATGGCAGATTCACAGTTGGTGGCTCATGGCCACCTGGCATCACAGGGTGAGAGCCACCTCACAGGAAACTGCAGATGAGGGGAGTTTGCAGCTGCACAGAACGAACACCCCAGGTAACTTCCAGTAAGGGTTGGCAGGGGGCTGCTGAGGTGGCAGCAGTGATGGTGGTGGGCAGTGTACAGCCTT
>CM052653.1:143808298-143818672 GCA_028533165.1 Leontopithecus rosalia
AAAATCAGTTTCCTGTGCAATCAAGGCTACAATTATGGCTGTTGGAACAAGGGCTGGAGTCAGCATCTGGTGGTGGGTGAGCTGCAAATTGTGTTAAGATTGCTTATCTGGAAGTCATTACTTGCTTAGCTGCTAGAGAAAAAGATAAACCTCCTGTCAGTTTCAATTAGAACACAGTTTATTCTTCAAGTGCAGGGGTGAGTGACTTAATCCTTGCCTGGCGTGGCCTTAGGTTTCTTTATAATTTGATATCTTATTGCCACCAAGGTGAGTCCATTCTTCATTCTTATGACCTTTTAACATCAATGCTGGTCAGGTGTTGTGTCTAAACTGCAAAGGAGACAGATGATAACGAGGCATGTCCCACTTCCTCTCTGATCATGGCCGGAAACTCAGTTTTTATGTATGACTTTGGTCAATCATTCCTGAAGATTCATGTCTCCTCCTTTCAGGGGGAGCCAGCCCTGCACATTGATGGGCAGGAGTTCAGTTTAGGGTGTTTTGTTTTCCTAGTTACCTTTGGACACATCTATGTTCTGGAAACTATTAAACTCTCAATATTCATTTGAAAATTCCTGTTATCTTTACCTACATTTCACTTTATTTACAATATGTTTTCTTTTTTCCTGCTTACTTTGGATTGAGGTTGGTAGACTTTTCTTTGTCTATGTCCTTGCTTTGTCCCCCAGGGCGGAGTGTAGTGACGCCATCCTGGCTTACTACCAACTCTTCCCCCTGGTTTGTGATTCACCTGCCTCCGCTTCCCAAAAGCTGGCATTATGGGTACCTGCCACCACGCACAGCTAGTTTTTGTATTTTTAGTAGAGACAGGGTTTCGCCATACTGGCCCCACTGGTCTTGAACTCCTGACTTCAAGTAATTCTCTTGCCTTGACCTCCCAAAGTGCTGTGATAACAGGCCTGAGCCACCGCACCCAGCTGAGATTTCTTGCACCAAGACTTACCATTTAAATATACTATAGTTAGGCCTACCAGTATTCCCAGCTGTACCTTGAAATAAAAGGATTTAGAACCTTAGGCCTGACTGGTGCTGTGTTTTTGTTAGAGCGTTGCCCACATGTTGCATGGCCATATTTAAGTATCAGGATGTAAAACACAGTACAGCTGCAGAGAGATGCAATGACTTTATTTTTCATATGCATTTCAAAAGAATAGTGTGAACAGACAGAACTCTTCTTCGAAGTTGAAGAATGTCCTCATGGACCCAGCATCTATCTGGTTTCTGTTTCTGCATTCTCAGTGTATAGCCTCCCTTCTCTTTCTCTAATTTTGGAGGATGTGTCAAAAATTCTCTTCTTATGCAAACATTAGTAAGGCTCCAGAACTTTCTCCTAACTCTATCCGTGCACCTTTTTTAAAATACAGTTTTAGCAAGAACACTGCTAAGTTAGTTTAGCAAGACCCCCACACCTTAGACATCTGATCACCTTCAGAATCTTACCAGGTTCCTCATCCTCCACCATCCCTTAAGTGATCATCTCAGCCTGTCTTCAGCAAGAATCCTGTTAGGTCAGTATAGCCAGAATCCCTCTTGCCCCTGATATTAATTCTCAGTAATTTTGCAACCACCAGTCCCCACTTCGTTCTTTGGCTGTAAATCGCCACTTTCCCATGCTGTACTCAGAGTTACTTACAGCTGAGTCTAACTCTCTCCCACACTGCAAGGCCCCATTACAGTGGTCCCTGTATCTATTGCAGTGGTCCTGAATAGTCTTCCTTACTGTGCTTTAACAAGTATCATTGAATATTCCTTTTTTTTATTTTAAAACCAGAACATTTATTGCATGACTAATCGGTGAAATTCTTAAGATGAACCGGATGCTGCAACAGCTGCCGTCTTGGGTTTAGGTGTTGTTCCTTCACGGAATCCATGCCTGAATCTGCCGTATATAATTTTTAGGTGCCTCATTCGACCAGTCCCGGTAGTATATCGTCTTTTAGCCTTGGCACTCCGGTTATACTTTCTCTTGCGCGTGGCGGGGTAGCCACATTTGCCGCAGGTCGACTTCTGAAGGTGGTAGGCCTTAGAGCCGCAGCGGCGGCACAACGTGTGCGTCTTATTACGACGCTTCCCAAACGATGACATGCCCTTCGTCATCCTGCATCTGCGATCAGGACCAGAAAATGAATATTCCTTTTTTCTTTAACAGATACTTTGACGAAGGTCATTGGGACTCCCATCAAATCTCCACACAGCTAGCAGCTACGTGGGGCACTTCTCCAGGTAAGCACTGTCCCTGTTCCACTCACATTCCTGTGAGTAAAATGGCAGGCTCGGTGTAGGGCTTTACTTTTTTCTTCAGGAGAGACCCGTCTGATGTCCATTCAGCTATCGAACGGGTCCAGCCATAGCACACATTGGCTGTGACATGACATGGCTTATGAGAATGACTTTGAGAAGAGTCAGAGTCATTCAGTAACTAAAACGAATCATACATTTAATTGAATTCCTGAAAAGGTATTCAATTATCATTTATTATAGTTATTTCTCACATGCATTTATGATTTCCATTTGCTAAAACCCCTAATGTTACATTTCTTCTTCACACGTTAAGTATTAACAAAGTAAGACTAACTGTGGCCACATCCTCTTTACTTGGTACCCTACCCCAAGTGGGAGGAATGGGATGTAAAGTGACATAATCAGAGACAGTCAAACTGGCTTTTAATCGTTAAGTATCATTGTCATCACAAAGCACGTGGCATAGTTACTGGCTTCTTCAGTGTCCTTTCTCCATCTTATCTTCTCCTTTGTTTCCTGTATCATCTTCCCATCTGAAAGCACATATTCCCACAAGCACATACTGAGGTGTTTTTTGGTTTGTTTTGTTTTTGGTTTTTTTTTTGAGGCAGAGTCTCCCTCTGTCGCCCAGACGGGATGGCAGTAGCAGAATCTCAGCTCACTGCAACCTCCGCCTGCTGGGTTCAAGTGATTCTCCTGCCTCAGCCTCCCATGTAGCTGGGATTACAGGCATGCACCACCATGCCCGGATAAGTTTTGTATTTTTAGTAGAGGTGGGGTTTCATCATGTTGGTCAGGCTGGTCTCAAACTCCTGACTTCAGGTGATCTGTCTGCCTTGGCCTTCCAAAGTGCTGGGATTATAGGTGTGAGCCACCAAACCCAGCCTATAAAAACAATTTTCTTTTTCCTTCTTTTTTTTTTTTTGAGACAGAGTCTCACTCTGTCACCCAGGCTGGAGTGCAATGGTGTGATTTCAGCTCACTACAACCTCTGCCTCCCAGGTTCAGGTGATTCTCTTGCCTCAGCCTCCTGGAGTAGCTGGGATTACAGGTATGCACCACCCTGCCCAGCTGATTTTTGTCCTTCTAGTAGAGATGGAGTTTCACCTTGTTGGTCAGGCTGGTGTCAAACTCCTGACCTCAAGTGATCCACCCTGCCACTGCACTCTAGCCTGGACAACAGGCTAGACATGCCCTCAGAAAAAGAAAGGAAGACGGAAAAGAAAAGAAAGAGAGAGAGAAAGAAACAGAGAGAGAAAGAGATTAAGAAACAGAAAGAAAGAGAGAAAAGAGAGAGAAAAAGAAACAGAAAGAAAGAAAAAGAGGCCGGGCGTGGTGGCTCAAGCCTGTAATCCCAGCACTTTGGGAGGCCGAGGCGGGTGGATCACGAGGTCAACAGATTGAGACCATCCTGGTCAACATGGTGAAACCCCGTCTCTACTAAAAATACAAAAAAAAAAAATTAGCTGGGCATGTGGCGCATGCTTGTAATCCCAGCTACTCAGGAGTCTGAGGCAGGAGAATTGCCTGAACCCAGGAGGCAGAGGTTGTGGGGAGCCGAGATCACACCATTGCACTCCAGCCTGGGTAACAAGAACGAAACTCCGTCTCAAAAAAAAAAAAAAAGATATAAAAAAAGAAAGAAAAATCAGTTCAAGGCTGGGCACGGTGGCTCACGCCTGTAATCCCAACACTTCGGTAGTTCGATAGGGGTGGATGTCTTGAACCCAGGAGTTCGAGACCAGCCTGGTCAACATAGTGAAACCCCATCTATACTAAAAATACAAAAATTAGCAGGGAATGGTGGTGGGTGCCTGTAATCCCAGCTACTGGGGAGATTGAGGTAGAGAATTGCTTGAACTTGGAAGGCAGAGGTTGCAGTGAGCTGAGGTCGCATCACTGCACTTCGGCCTGGGCAACAAACCGACAACAAAAGGAAATCTGTTCAACTGAGTTTGTCCCATGTCAAACTGCAAATTCATCCTTCCAAAAATGTGTATGTTTACATACAAGTGCATAATTTTCTTTATCAGTTACAAGATCGTTCATAAAATAAATGTAATGTTTTAGCGTAAATCCTTAGTAGATTGTTCTTAAAAAGATTTCTAATCTGACAGAGAAAAGCGTATCAATTTATTTTCATCATTGGTTTCTTTGGGTGAATTATATTTTTGCCTAATATTGTTTACCATAATTTGCTAATTTTTTATTTCAAGATGATATCTCGTTACTAATTTTGATGTAGTAACTAGATTTAGTAATTTAGTTCATTCTTGTAGCCTCTGAAGTTTTGTTAATTACATTCAACATTTTTTTCCAAGTACATGATCTCTTTACTTCTCTCTGTATCTCTTTGAAATCCTTGTTTGAGGGACATCCGCGTTCCATCCATGCTTGGAAGCCTTTTCTGAGGTCTGAAATGAGGAGGGTTTATTTTTTGTATTCAAAGCATAACATTCTTTAATTTAGGTATTTAATTAACTCGGAAGTCTTGTTTTATTATTTTTTACTCAACCAATTAATCTAGGCTGAGAATTAGTAGTTGGGGTTTTAAGTAAAATTAGTCCATTTTCTGTTTTGTTTTTGAAACAGTTTGTGTCGCCATGCTGGAGCGCAGTGGCGCGATCTCGGCTCACTGCAACCTCCGCCTCCTGGGTTTGGGCAATTCTCCTGCCTCAGCCTCCTGAGTAGCTGCGAGTACAGGCGCGCACCACCACGCCCAGCTAATTTTTTGTACTTTTAGTAGAGATGGGGTTTCACCATGTTGGCCAGGATGGTCTCGATCTCTTGATCTTGTGATATGCACGCCTCGGCCTCCCAAAGTTCTAGGATTACAGGCGTGAGCCACCGCACCCGGCCAAATGCATCCATTCTCAGCAAAACTTACAGAGCATTCGCAAACAGGAAAACGCATTCCGTCCCGAAGTCTGATTTCCCTTTAGCATGTTGCCACGTACTGAGCTTTCAGGTGTAACGCTTTTTTGGAAGCATACGTTTTACAGTGCATCCGATTTGAAACCTTCTGTGTTCATTTGCAATTTTTATTTCTGGACCATCTGGCAGGATAGCGGGTAACGGGAAGCGGGCAATTTTCGTGTCACTGTCCCGAAGGGAGAGCCCTGGGCCTTCCCTCAGGTTCCAGAACTGCGCCTGACCTGGCATGGCGGCTGCTCAGCGGGTCTGCGTGCGCTGGAAGCTCCCAGCTAAGGGCTTCGATGCAGGTGGACGGCGGCCTGCGAGGGCCAATACTGTCAGCCCCTAAGCTGCGCGGGCGTGGGCGGGGCGGGGCGCGGCGTGGGCGGGGCGCGGCAGGGGTTAGCAGTGGCCCTTCTCAGAGCCCTCCAGCCTGGGTTTCCCCGCCTCCCTCTCTGGAATTTTCGTGCGCTGCGGGCGTTGCAGAGACCGGCGTCCCCCTGTGCTCTGCCATCCCTTGACTGAGTGCCTCGAGAGGTAGGGAGTGCGGAATTCTTGCGTTTAGAATTTCAGCCTGTAGATTAATTCACCTTTTCTCAGAAATACTAGGTGGTGCTGTTTTATTTCCATACACTTTTTTTTGGTTCGTTTTATAATGAGCATAAGTCATGTATAAACAACTGCATAATATTTTATTTCTCTTTTATCTGTCTTTCAAATATTTTTAAAGTTATGTTAGCGCTCTTATCCCGGTTTCATTTATTTAAACTGAAGTAGCATTTTAATAAAGGTAAATTTCAGGTTTGTCTTGTGCTCTTTCATGCACCAGTAGCTTAGATTACAGGCTCCCACCACCACACCCTAATTTTTGTATTTTTGGTAGAGACGGGCTTTCACCATGTTGGCCAGGCTGGTCTTGAACTCCTCACCTCAAGTGATCCACCCGCCTCGGCCTTCCAAAGTGCTGGAATTACAGGCGTGAGCCACCGCGGCCGGCTCAGAATTCTTTTCAGAGGAGTGACTAAACTTTGAATTATTTTGATCACTGTGGAATAATACAGAATTCAGTGACACTTGTTGGAACACAGTAAGAAAGATTTTATTCAATGGTATCACGAGGTGTAGGGACCACTGCAATGGAATTTTGCAGTCGGGGAGAGAGATTGGGCTCAACTCCAGATGCAACATGCGTAAGTGGGAATGTATCGCCAAGGAGCAGGGTGAGAGTGAGTGGATGGAAAATTACTAAGGAAACATCTGAGGAGGAAGGAAACAAGAGGAGCCAGGAGGGTTCTATTAGCTCCGAAACCTAACAGGAGTCTTGCAGAAGGCAAGATAGGATGCTCACACATCACCTGGGGAATGGTAGAGGATGAGGAAACTGATGAAACCTCAGGGGCAATGAGATTTGAATGATGGTGATTCTTGCTAGACTTACTTAGCTGGGTTCTTCGCTAAAATTGGATTTTACAAAGATGTGCACAGTTGGGCCTAGGAAAAAGATTCAGAAGCCTGATTAAATTTTGGTCAGGCAGAGAAACTTTGTGCGTCCCACTCTCATAGAATTAAAGAAGACACATTCTTTTGTTTGAATAGTGTTAGTCTATTTTTTGTTAGGTTGCTGTTTGTTCATTAGGAACCAGCTGTAACATTTGCTGGGACTTGGTAGACGGTAACTGCTAGGTGGTCGTAGCTGTCAGGCTTTTATGAGAAGAGCTTAGTTTATGTGAAAATAAAAAAGATTAATATTTGGAATAAACTGTAAATTCAGCTTCTGAGTCTAGAAATCAGCCAGTCAAGATTGTTTAGATTTGGGCTTATCTTTAGATGGTGAAGTTAGGAAGGCAGTGACCGTGTCTTGAACCCGGGAGGCAGAGGTTATGGAGAGCCGATGTACTCCAACCTGGGTAACAAGAGTGAAACTTCATCCAAAAAAAAAAGCGAGAAAAGCAAACAAGTTTATTAATGTGTATATTTCATCTACCCATGGAAAATACCCAGAGAATTAGTAGTTCTCAAAGAAGTGGCTTTGAATTCCAGCATATATAGCATCTTCAGCAGAGAACAGTAAATTTTTAGAGAAGTGAAAAGTCAAAGAAAAAGGGGCTTGAGCCAGGTGCAGTGACTTAGGCCTGTAATCTCAGCACTTTGGGAGGCCAAGATGGGCAGATCACCTGAGTTCTGGAGTCAATACCAGCCTGACCAACATGGAGAAACCCTGTCTCTACTAAAAATAGAAAAATTAGCCGGGCATGGTGCCACATGCCTGTAGTCCCAACTACTGGGCAGGCTGAGGCAGGAGAATCGCTTGAACCTGGGTGGCGGAGGTTGCGGTGAGCCGAGATCACGCCATTGCACTCTAGCCTGGGCAACAAGAGTGAAACTCCGTCTCAAAAAAAAGAAAAGAGAAAAAGAAAAATGAGATTGAGTCTCTGGAGTTGACAATTTATGCAAAGGCAAATAAATGGCAGATAAAAGTCAGTCATTATGCATGTTATTATAGATTCCTTTGGTTAATATAGATTCCATTTCCAGGCTGACCAGGGTCTAAAGTTTTCTTCAGTGGTTAGCCTTTGTTCTCCCTGGTAGAATTGTTAGTGTGGGGAGTGGGGAGGGAGAGGGTACCTTTTCTCTTTGCAACTCTATGTCTTGCTTTTCGGCAAGTAGAGGAAGAACAAAAAACTTTCCTGCATCTGCCTCTTCTTAATTGTCTTCAGCTCAGCAGTGCTTCCTGTTTTAGGGTGGCATATTCTGGCCTCCCACAAGAGCCAGGAAGAGTAGATGTGCAGCCCAAGGGTCAGGGAATACTTTTCGCCCTACAAAGAGCCAGGAAAAAGGCCTATTCCAGGAAGTACCTTTCAAAAGATGCCTGGGAGTCTAATCCAGCTTCAGACTATACTCTGAATCTTAAGAATCAAGGCCAGGTGTGGTGGTTCATGCCTGTAATTCTAGCATTTTCAGAGGCCGAGGCAAGAGAATGGCTTGAACCCAGGGTTTTAGCCAGTCTGGCAATATAGTGAGATAGTGAGGCCATCTACACACACACACACACACACACACACGCACACACAATCAAAACCTATCCTTACAAGCTTTAGTGGGCATTCATCCAGAGCAATGGCTCTGGAGGCTAATTCACTGTGGATCCCCAATCAATTTATTAGGAGTAAAGACAAGGTTTCAGAGGTGCACACTGATGTCCTAGGTGAGAGGTTCAGGGGACCAAAGATGAATAACTAACTGAAAAATATGTATATTCAGTGATACTTATTAAAGCATGGTAAAGAAAACTTTATTCAGGACCATTGTGATAGATATAGGGACCAATGCACTGGGATTTTGCAGTGGAATGGAGATCGCTCTGAACTCCAAAGACACCATGGAAAAATGGGACTTTATAATCAAGAAGCAGAGTTGACAGGGTGGGAGTCAATGAATGGAAAATTACTAAAAGGAAACATCAGGGATAAGGGGGATTCTGGCTAAACTGACTTAACAAGATTCTTGTTAAAGATGGGCCAGAGAGATCATGTATCACTTGGAAGATGGTGGAAGATGAACCTGATCAGATATCAAGGGCATCAGATATCAAGGAGAAAAGGGTTCTTTTTTATTTTTATTTATTTATTTATTTTTTGAGATGGAGGCTCTCTCTTTTGTCCAAGCTGGAGTGCAGTGGTGTAATCTCAGTTCATTGCAACCTCTGCCTCCTGGGTTCAGGCAATTCTCCTGCTTCAGCCTCCTGAGTAGCTGGGATTACAGGCCCACACCACCACACCCAGCTAATTTTTGTACTTTTAGTAGAGACAGGGTTTCACCATTTGGTCAGGCTGGCCTCGAACTCCTGACCTCATGAGCCATCATACCTGACTGAGAAGAGGGTTCTTGATAAACAAACTTCCTTGTTAAAACTAGATTTTTTTTTTTTTGAGATGGAGTTTCACTCTTGTTACCCAGGCTGGAGTGTAATGGCGCAATCTTGGCTCACTGCAACCTCCACCTCCTGGTTTCAATTCTCCTGCCTCAGCCTCCCAAGTAGCTGGGATTACAGTCACCGTGCCACCATGCCCAGCTAATTTTTGTATTTGTAGTAGAAACAGGGTTTCACCATGTTGACCAGGATGGTCTCGATGTCTTGCCCTCGTGATCCACCCGCTTCGGCCTCCTAGAGTGCTGAGATTATAGGCATGAGCCACGGTGCCCTATAAAATCCACAAAACTGGATTTTATAATGAGGTCCACAGATGGACTGAGGAGAAGCCTGACTACATTTTGATTAAGCAGAGAAACTTTGTCATCACTCCTGTATGCATTATACTCCCTTTTGTCCAGTGGAGCTCTCTTCCACCTTCATCTTACTTCCAATCTGTTTTCCCAGTACTGATGTTCTGATTTCATCTTACAAAAATATAGCTGGTCAAAAGGTTGTGAGTTATCTTAATTGGTTGTTCACAGTCAGTTACAGATCGAACTCTTGTTCTACTCTTTCCCCCCTTGTCATTACTGCACTTGACTAGTCTAAAAACAAATACATATATATATACATATATACATCAAAAATTTTATTTGTTGCATTATACAGCATAAGCTTGACAATGTAACAGACTGTTCCCAAAGTTATAAATTTCTCATTGTCTTTTTATTTGTAATTTGACTTTCAAAAAACTCTGTGTTATTTTATAGAAGAAGATTGCTATTATACAAATTTTAAGGGGGTGGCAGGGAAAAATTCCAAAGTTAGGAATGATATTCAGCTAGTTCTATGTCTTTTATTCCTTGAATAATCAGAGATACATGCCTGATTATATATACACATTGTGGTTTTTCTGGCCAGGTTGACTTATTTTACTAAGGAGCAATATGGGTGAATGTTCCAAAGTGAAAGAATTAAAAACAATAGGGGAAAGAGGGAGAGATGAGATAGATAGGTAGATTCGCTCAGTGACTCCGCCTTTATTCCCAGTTCTTCAGGAGGCTAAGGCAGGAGAATCGCTTGAGCCTAGAAACGAGTCTGCAGTGAGCAGTGACGGCACCACTGCACTCCAGCCTAGGTGACAGAGCCAGACCATCTCTAGAAAAAAAAAAAAGAGGCCGGGCGCGGTGGCTCAAGCCTGTAATCCCAGCACTTTGGGAGGCCGAGGCGGGTGGATCACGAGGTCAAGAGATCGAGACCATCCTGGTCAACATGGTGAAACCCCG
>CM052653.1:143818772-143892890 GCA_028533165.1 Leontopithecus rosalia
TCAAAAAAAAAAAAAAAAAAAAAAAAGAAAAAAAAAAAGAAAAAAATGTCTTAAGGGTGGTATGGATTTTCCGTAACATATATATGCAAACATATATAAACATAAAAAACGTATATATAACATATCGTCAGTTGTTTGATGTGTATGCATTAAAAAATTATTGACTTATGCTTGTTAAAGCAAGGTAAGGGTCACCATAGTGATGAGTACAGGGCCCTCTACACATAGAGCTTGGGATAACTCTCAGGACCTCATGGGCAAGTGGGAATTTATAACGGAAGAGCAGGCTGGGAGGTCTGTGAATGGAAAATTACTAAGGAGAAACCTCAGAAGTTAGGGGGATTCCGACTAAACCAGCCTAACAGGATTTTTGCTGAAGATGGGCCAGGTTGATCAGTCATCACTTGGGGGATGGTACAGGATGAGGAAGCTGCTCAGTTATTGAGGGTTATCAGATATCAAAGGTGAGGTTCCTGTAAAGCTGGATTTCACAAACTGGAGAAGGTTGAGATATGTGAGTAAAGTTTGATCAGCAAAGGATCTTTGTCAGTGCACAGAAAACTAAGTTTTTATGAAATGTTCCCTCCGCCCCATCTGTATGTACCCTTTTCATGGAACACAAAGCACATTTAGCATGACTTCTAGATTAATGTACGTGTGTTTTGAATGACCTGATATATCTTTTCTCTTTACAATTCTCAACCTCAGCATATATAAGTGGAACTTAGAAGGCAAGATTTCTTGAACATACTCTTCCATCAGAATCTCCTGTACAAATTTTCCAGCCCCTTTTTCCAGTGGCTGAAGCTACTTTGTCTTATGTAAGTAGAAATGCTGCATTACCTCCAGCCTCTTCCTCCTTACCTTCCACTTGCATGCACATCCTGTCTAGGCCATGACCTCCTATTATAAATGCTTATAAAACTTTTTTATTGAATCAGAAATGTGTTGTGTTGCTCAAGCCATTTTCATTTTAATTACAATCTAACTGCATAATTTAATTCTTTCCCCATTTTTTGGTTACAGTGTTTGCATTTCTCCAATGGTTCTACTTCATTCCAGTGTATCGCTCTGGAAAGGGCAGTGGTTTCCCCACTTAAGTGTGCATTAGGGTCACCTAGGGGTGACCCTGAATTCATATACCACCATTTACTTACCCACTCGGCATTACTTCCAGGTTTTTGGCGATTACAAATAATGCTGCTATAAACATTTAAATATGTGTCTCTTCATCAACTGTACATGTAATTTTCCATGGCCTACACAACACTATAGACTAGATACAACCCAAACAATCATCAGGTATAGATGGGATCTGCTCACATCTGTAATCCCGGCACCGTGGGAGGCTGAGGCGGGCAGTCACATGAGGTCAGGAGTTTGAAACTAGCCTGGACAACACAGTAAAACGCTGTCTACTAAAAATACAAAATTTTTAGTGTGCAAGTTCCATCCTGGGTTTCTAATTCTCAGGGTTTGAGAATTAGAATTTAGAATTCTTTGTGGCATAAGAATTTGCATTTCTAACAAGTGCCAGGATTGGTCTGAGAAACACACTTTGAGAGAAGTGGGATTCAGGTTCACTAACCTGGGTTAGAGAAAATCAGAGAAGTGTGCCAAATCTGAGGAGGGAGCAGAGTTGAAGCCCAGTTTCAACATGTGAATGAGTGCTTTATATATTCAAACTCCCTCAAGGGCTGGGGAGTAAGGGAGAATGGGGGAGAGAGAGGCATACACTCAAACCCAGACCTGTGGATTTAGAATCCACATGCTAATAATATTTCCAGTGTTTTCTATGTTTATTATACTTTGAAAATGACTGGACCAAATTGCCTACTGTGGGATAGATCATTCTTAAGTCCCAGCAGCAAAACTCCGCTCAGAGAGCATTTGGATGGCTAATGCTTTGTGCCTGTGTTTTAAGTCAGCTGTTGTTTAACGTTTGTTTTGGAGAGTTACCCAGGTGTAGCACCCTTCCAAGTAGATAAGGATTGAAAGACTATGTCCTATAGGTGTATGATCTTTACCATGCACTTCAGCACATTTTACTAATGGGTCAGTGACAGTCCCTGATTTGTCTGGTGTAAAATACAAATTCTGGAAGTGGCATATATCCAAGGACAGCTACAATATTCCAGTTGGTCAAGGCTCACATTCATACGGGATCAGATCTGACCCAGAATCAACAGAACTGAAACTGCAAATTCAGCTTTGTGAAGGCTTCAGATGTAGCCATGGTTAAAGAAGATTGACATTAAGCAGGTGAGCAGAGTTTGCTTGAGGCTTACCCAGGGAATTCATGAGGATGCAGGTGCACGGTTTTGTGGCCTGAAAAGCACAGTTTTTGAATAGCTGTAGTCTCTCTCAGAAACTGTTTCTGAAGAGTAGCCATGGAATTGTGTTTGTCTGCATTCAAGAAAAGTCTTCCTTCATAAAGAAAGCCCAGTTTATTTCCCAGGTAAGAGAGTGGAAGCAACTGTGATACAGAATCCTAACGCATGGGGCTCAGTTGTAATCCAGGGAACAGGTAGAGTCAGGTTCCCCAAGTCATCCTGTGGTTGAAGGGCTCCACCCTAAGAAAGCGAGCCACCCGGGGCTCGGTAAATGACCTTATGATCAGCCCTTGGCCTGTTAACATGTTGTGTAACTGAGGCACAGAACGGGGTTCTTACTTTGGATTTTCCAATCAAATGACCAGTGCAGAAAGGTAAGAGAGCATAGTCCTTCAGGACAACTCACTTGGCCTATTGAAACATGCTCTTTTGAGCAGAGCCCAGTATTGTTGGGGATTGCTTGCAGTAGAGGACGTGTGTGTCACCAGTGTTACTTGAGTACTTATTCTGTATCACCCACTGTTTCTCTTTTTTATTTCCACCTGTTATATAGTAGCAAAAATAAATATGCCATACAGGCCAGGCCTAGTGGCTTATGCCTGTAATCCCAGCACTTTGGGAGGTTGAGGCAGGTGGATCACTTGAGGTCAGGAATTTGAGACCAGCCTGGCCAACGTGGTGAAACCTGTCTCTACTGAAAAACAAAAAAAAAAATACAAAAATTAGATGGGCCCAGTGGCGGGCTCCTGTAATCTCAGCTACTTGGGAGGCTGAACCTAGGAAGCCGAGGTTGCAGTGAGCCAAGATCGCACCATTGTACTCCAGCCTGGGTGATAAAAGTAAAAATCCATCTCAGAAAAAAAAAAAGCCATACAAAAAGACTAAAAGCCGGCCGGGCGCGGTGGCTCAAGCCTGTAATCCCAGCACTTTGGGAGGCCGAGGCACGTGGATCAGAGGTCAAGAGATCGAGACCATCCTGGTCAGCATGGTGAAACTCCGTCTCTACTAAAAATACAAAAAATTAGCTGGGCATGGTGGCGCATGCCTGTAATCCCAGCTACTCGGGAGGCTGAGGCAGGAGAATTGCCTGAACCCAGGAGGCGGAGGTTGCAGTGAGCCGAGATTGCGCCATTGCACTTCAGCCTGGGTAACAAGAGCGAAACTACATCTCAAAAAACAAAAAGACTAAAAGCCTTGTACAGCCTCACACAGGAAACTGGCAGAGGAGCTGGGGCGTTAACTTAGGCATTCACAATCTAAATCCTCTACACATTTCGTTGACATGAAAGCCAGAAATTTCAGGTGTACTGCCTTGAACCTAGAACTATTTTTTCTCAAACTTTATTTCTTGTAAGCTATATATAGGAAAAAAGTGGTATAAAATACAGCACTGCTTTGCAAATATATAATCTAATATCCAAGTCAAGAAAGAAGTGATCCTGGGCTCCGTCTTTCCAGGTATCCCTTCCCAAGCTTAACCTTTTCTTCTAACTGAGATGAATCCTCCGTGCTGCTCTTTGTAATTTTATTCCTTGTGATTACAGGAAAACAGCGTAATGTAGTTTTGCTTATTCTTAACTGTATGTATCATTTTGTCTTTTCCACTTGATACTGCATTTTCTGGATTTATCCATGTTGTGTGTAATTCCAGCTCTTAATTTTCATTGTCTGATAGTGTTCTCTTGTTATATATAATATATATGGCATGTATCTATCTCACTATATGTATACAGAGTGTGTGTGCATATCACTATATGTAGGTATACATACATGTCATTATCCTGTTTCCTTATCCCACAGTAGGCAGATTTTTTTTAAAACTCTGTTGCCCAAGCTGAATGGAGTGCAGTGATGCAATCTTGGCTCACTGCAACCTCCGCCTTCTGAGGTGAAGTGATTTTCCTGCCTCAGCCTCCCTAGTAGCTAGGACTACAGATGCCTGCCACCACACCCAGCTAATTTTTGTATTTTTAATGGAGACAGGGTTTTACCATGTCGTCCAGGCTAGTTTCAAACTCCTGACCTCGTGTGACTGCCCTTCTCAGCCTCCCAAGGTGCCGGGATTACAGATGTGAGCAGATCCCATCTAGACCTGATGATTGTTTGGATTGGATCTAGTCTGTAGTCATCACCAACACAGCAGTCATAATCACTGAAGTACATGTATCCTGGTGTGCATCTCAGGGATCTGTAACTGCAGGTGGAATTGATGGATGTTCAATTCAGATGCTGCTCATGGCAGTGTTAATTATAACAACCACTTTGGTAAACTGTGCATTGCCTACAAAACCATGTGTACCTTACACACGCACCAGCCATACTACTGTGTTCTGTAGGCCGTGGAAAATTACATGCACAGTTGATGAAAAGACATATGTTTAAATGTTTATAGCAGCATTATTTGTAATAGCCAAAAACCTGGAGATAATGCAGAGTGGGTAAGTAAATGGTGGTATATGAATTCAGTGGAATTCAACAATAAATAATAAAAAAAATTGTGAATTGTATCTACATGTGAAAACCTTGATGAATTTTAGAAACACAAAGTTAAGCAAAATAATCGAGACAAATATATTTGTGTGAGTCCATCTCTGTAACATTCAGAAGTAGTCAGTGTGAAAAGTCAGGATGGTGGTAAACTGAAAAGGAGAGAGGCTGTTTTGGGAAGGGTTCACTTGGGTCTTCTCAGTTGCTGGAGTTCACTCTGATAAATTTAGAGTTTGTTTCTTTTTACTGCTTGTCATATATATGTGTGTGTGGGTGTATATGTGTGTATATATATATGTGTGTGTGTGTATGTATACATATGTGTATATACATGTATATACATATGTGTATATATATAGTATATACGTATATATATATACATGTATATACATATGTGTATATATATATACGTATATATATATACATGTATATATATATATATAGAGAGAGAGAGAGAGTGTGTGTGTGTGTGTGTGTGTGTGTTTGTTTGAGACAGAGTTTCGCTCTGTCACCCAGGCTGGATGCCTGGCTAACTTACTGTATTTTAGTAGACACAGGGTTTCACCATGTTGCCCTGGCTGATATCAAACTCCTGAGCTTGGGAGTCTTTCCTCCTGTACAGGAGGGAAGACCTTTCCTCTACTCTCTGAGAATTCAATAGTTAAGTCCATGAAAGAAACTGACAGTAGTCTGTTTAATGGAAGAAAAGTATTCAAATTAGGTATGGGCATAGGGACATCACATGAAAGAAAAGTGAATTATCTTAGAACCCAGCAAGATCCGGAAGCTTATGTACCCTCTGCTTAGGACAGAGGGTATAGGTGATTATGTAACTTAGGGGAGAGTAAACAGTTTTGGGGAAAGATAAACAGACTGTCAGAATAGCAGGTAACAGTCCCTGACAAAGTCTGCGTGTGTCGAGGTCTACTCTCCTCTCCTCTGATAGGAGCCAATCTTCCCTGGTTGGTGAGTTTCGTGGGAGGGGATTAATGATAATTAAGTTCCTTTGGATAATCTGTCTTTAGATAAGGAAACTCAGAGAAAACCTCTGCCTGTGTGAGGTGTACCCCAAGTACCCTCAGTTCAAAGTAATTCACTTACCAAAGCATATTTTGGGGTGGAGATCATCCTACCTCAGTCTCTCAAGTAGCTGGAACCACAGGCATGCACCATCATGCCCGGCTAATTTTTTTTTTTATTTTTTACAGAGACAGAGTCTCACCAGGTTGCCCAGGCTGGTCTCCAATTCCTGGCCTCAAGTGATCCTTCTACCTCTGTCTCCCAAACAGCTGAGATTACAGGCATGAGTCACCATGCCTAGGCTAGGGGTGGCATTTCCTGAACTCCTTCAGTCCTATTGGGAAATGTGCAGGCAGGAAGAAAGAAAGAGTACCCCTGTCCACAACCGTGTCTCATTGAGCTTATGCTTGGCAGAATAGAGCCATACACCCAGCCTTGTGAAAACTGGGACGTGATGATTGTTGATAAATGTTTGCACATCTGATAGAAGGTTCAGCCTCTGAACTGTGATGATTTTTCCATCTACCTAATTCCAAATTCTGTTAGTTTTAACTCTCTGTTGGACTATGAACACGGTAAGTACACAAATCATTTTTATCTGTTGACTTAAGTGGAATTGTATACGAAGGCTTTCCTGAAGTTATTCAGGGTTGATTCGGGAAAAGTTAAATTTCAACCTCTTTTAAGAAAAATATTGATGCCTCCAAATCCATGGTATATGTGCGGCTTATCAGTTTATGAAGGGCCCCTGGGAGAAAGGACATTTCCAGTGTTTTATGTCAATCATAGGAAAATAAACTATATGCTTTTTGTAATTCTTTGATTCTCAAAAGTAGGATTATGGCCAGGCATGGAGGCTCACGCTTGTACAGCACTTTGGTAGGCTGAGATGGGAAGATCACTCAGGGCCAGTTCAAGACCAGCCTGGGTAACATAGCAAGACCCCATCTCTACAAAAAGAAAAACGTAGGATCGCTTCCTTCCACAACCCTGCAGCACTTCCCTGGCCCCACACCCCAGTTCCTCTGCTCATTTCTGTTGTATCTTACTCTATAAAGTTTTCAAAACTGCCTTTCCAGAGTCCTTCTTTTCTTTTTATGAATTTATTGTTGTTGTTGTTTTTTTAATTAAAAGCCAGGGTCTCCTTCCGTTGCCCAGGCTGGGGTGCAGTTGTGTGATCACTACAGCCTCAACCTCCAAGAGATCCTCCCATCTCAGCCTCCCCAGCAGCTGGGACGATCGGTGTATACCACCATGCCCAGCTAATTTTTTAATTTTTGTGTAGAGACAGGGTCTTGGCCAGGCGTGGTGGCTCATGCCTATAATCCAAGCACTTTGGAGGCCAAGGCGGGTGGATCACCTGAGGTCGGGAGTTCAAGACCAGCCTGACCAACATGGTGAAACCCCGTCTATAAAAAAAGAGAGAGAGAGAGAGAGAGAGACAGGGTCTTAACTATGTTGACCTGCTAGTTTCAAACTCCTGGCATCAACCAGTCCTTCCATCTTGGCCTCCCAGAGTGCTAAGATTACAGGGATGAGCCACTGTGTCAGGCCCCTAATACTTCAGCCACTTCAGATTCTATTGTGAGGATATTTTAATAATTTTCCCATTTTCCATCTTTTATTATGCTAATTTGTATTTAGATGATTCCTTTTAAAATTATATTTGTAAATTTGTATATATTTGAATAATAGTTATGTAGTTAAAAAATCAAAATATAAAAAGGCATACAGTGAGAAGTCTTTCCACTCCGAATGACAGTGTACCCCCTTTTGCCTGGCACAGATGCCCACATAAACTATTGTCCTGACATGGTTATGAATAACCTTGCTTTCTCTTAGAAATGTGCTAGTGTGGATGGTAAATTATACCGACATTCTGCTTATGTCCCTACTTCTTCCTCGTGCTGGTACATTCCCTCCAATTCGGAGGCAAATGTGGTATCACTGCCTGTGTCTCTTCCAGAGGAATTTTATTTATATTTTGTAAGTACATACATGGATTCTGGTTTTTTGCACTTTTAAACAAATGGATCAATCCATGCTGTTTTAATTTACATTTTTACTTTGAAGCAACCTTAAACTTACAGAAGTTAAAAGAATATTAATGGCCAGGTGTGCTGGCTCACGGTTATAATCCCAGCCCTGTGGGAGGCTGAGATGGGCAGATCACTTGAGGCCAGGAGTTCCAGACTAGCATGGGCAGCATAATGAGATCTCCTCTCTACAAAAAAAAAAAAAAGGAAAAGTTAGTTGGGTGTGGTGTTGCATGCCTATAGTCCCAGCCACTCACGAGGCTGAGGCAGGAGGATCACTTGAGTCCAGAAGTTTCAAGGCTGCAGTGAACCATGATCACACCACTACACTCCAGCCTGGGTGACAGAGTGAGACCTTCTTGTTTAAAAGAATATTAAAAAAAAAAAAACTACCGTTTACCCAGATTCACAAATATTAATATTTTGTCACATTATTTAGTTTATCCATTTTTCTCTTTCCCTCTCTCTTTCATTTCTCCCTCTCTTCCTTCTCCTCTTTTTTTTGGAGGCAGGTTCTTGGTTTGTCACTGAGGTTAGGGTGCAATGGCACAATCATAGCTCACTACAACTTCAAACTTCTGGATTCAAAGGAACCTCCTGCCTGGGCCTCCAGAGTAGTTGGGACTGCAGGCATACACCACTGTACCTGGCTAATTTTTAAATTTTTCTATAGAGACAGGATCTGGCCATGTTGCCCAGGCTGGTCTCATATTCCTGGGCTCAAATGATCCTCCCCCCTTGGCATCTCAAAGTGTTTGGATTACAAGTGTGAGCCACTGCTCCTGGCCTCCTTTTCCTCTTTTTCTTCTCCCTCTGTTTCCCCCATGTATAAACTTTTTAAATTTTTTTACTTTCTAGCACTTTGAGAGAAGGTTGCAGGCATCATGTCCCTAATGCATTTCCTGAGAACTGGGATATACCTTTGGATAACCATAGTAAAGATATTAATTCACGAAATGTAACGTTTGTACAATTATTTTGTCTAATCTACAGGCCACAACCCAATTTGTTCATTTGTCCCAATAATGTGATTTATAGCTTTTTCATGTTAAGTATCTTGTTTAGTACAATGTATCTTATCAGTCTGCCATACTGATTGTTATCTTTTCTCTGGAATGGTTCCTCTGCCTGCCTTTGTCTTTTATGTGTCTGTGACTTTTGAGGCATGCATGCTAGTTATGTTACAGAATGCTCTCAGCTTGAGTCCACCTGAAGTGTTGTTAAGACTGGATTCTTCTGCTGAATGCTGTTTTCGTTGGCACACAGTTTTTACTATTGTGTCACCAAAATGATGTTTTGTGGCTAAACCGTTCTTTAACCATTTAATCATTGAGGAAATGTAAATCAAAACCACAATGAGATAGCATCTCATCTCAGTTAGGATTGCTATTATCACACCAGATATGGTGGCTCACACCTGTAATCTCAGCACTTTGTGGGGCTGAGGTGGGTGGATCATGAGGTCAGGAGTTCGAGACCAGCCTGGCCAACACAGTGAAACCCCATCTCCACTAAAAATATAAAAGAAATAGCTGGGCATGGTGGCAGGCGCCTGTAATCCCAGCTACTTGGGAAACTGAGGCAGGAGAATCACTTGAACCTGGGAGGTGGACGTTGCAGTGAGCCAAAGTCGCGCCATTGCACTCCGGCCCAGGCGACAGTGCAAGACTCCATCTCAAAAAAAAAAAAAAAAAAAGAAGACATAAAAATAAATGCTGGTGAGGATGAGGATGAGAGGAACTCTCCTACATTTTTGGTGGGAATGTAAATTAGTATAGTCATTATGGAAAACAGTATTCAGAATCCTCAAAAAACTACAAATTGGAACTACCCTATGAACCAGCAATTCCACTACTGAGTATTTATCCAAAGTTACACGAATCAGTGTACTGAAGAGATAGCTGCACTCTTGTGTTCAGCATTATTCACGATAGCCAAGATATGGAATCCACCAAAGTGTTCATCAACAGATAAATAGATTAAAAGAATGTGGTGCATATACACAATAGAATACTGTTTAGCCATAAAAAAGAATGAAATTCTGTCATTCACAACTTCATGGATGGAACTGGTGGACATTATGTTAAGTGAAATAAGCCCGGCACAGAAAGACAAACAGCTTAAAAAGTTGACCTCATACAAGTAGAGAGTAGAATTGTGATTAATAATCACAATTATAAATAGTGGTCAATATAAAAAAAATCGTCATCCTACAGTGCTGCAGAACATTATAACTTCTTTTTCCTCTCTAGCTGTAATTTTCCCTTCTATTTTATTATTATTTTTTTGAGACAGGGTCTCACCTGTCACTCAGGCTGAAGTGCATGACATGATCACAGCTCATTGCAGCTCAGGCAATCCTCCTGCCTCAGCTTCTGGAGTAGCTACAGGAACATACCATCATGCGTAGCTATTTTTAAAAAATTTTTCTATGAAGATGAGGTATTGCCATGTTGCCCAGGTCACTCTCAAACTCCTGGCCTAAAACAGTCTTCCAACCCTGGTCTCCCAAAGTGCTAGGATTACAGGTGTGAGCCATCACACCTGGCTCCAATTTTTAGATACCCTACAACATGTTCTAAGCTCATCTTGTAACTCTCCTGTCCCCACTATTGAATCAGCTGTTTCTCCAAGGTATCCTGATGTTTGTTCTGGAGAAAGATACTTAGAAACCAAGGTTTGGTGCTACTGGTATGTTACTGCTTTTAAGCCCTTTCATATTTACAGGACATAAAGATATAGCTATATGTGTATAACTATGTATTGTGGATATATGTATATAACTATATGTGTGCATGTGTGTGTGTGTCTGTGTGTGTGTGTGTATATATATATATATATATCTTCATGCATTTATAGTGATATTTTTCATTCCAATCTATGCTGTAGGGTTTTTCCTTGCCTTCCCTATTTGCAGAGCTTCCTTCCACGTTGAGAACCTTCTCTTCCAATGAGTGTCAACCCATTTCTGTCTCATCTCTTTCCTTTCTCTCCCCCTTGCCTCCTATGGTCCCCTCTCCTCCCCTCAGTTGCCAGTCAAGAGGAGCATCATGCACACATCATAGATTTAACATTAAGCATTTAAAATTTTCCGAGAAGCATAAGCAGGCTTCTGAAGTGAAAGTAGCTAGGTCTAGGAAGATGGGGAATACTTGTAGGTACCTGGGAAGCTCAGGGAAGCTGCAGGCACTCTGTCAGTTGGGTGTCCTCATCAGTTGGGTGTCCTCTCGTGAGGGTGGCAGACTGTCTCCCTGAGTTCTGGATGACAGAAACAGCCCAGGGCCCTGGACTGACGCCCAGCCAACCCCCTATCAGGCTGCCACACCACTTCCTAAAAAGGCACAAACACATTTTCTTCCGAGTGGAGTCCAGCATATTTTACTTTCCTGTTGAACTGTGGACAGCATGGACGTAGCACCCGTGTGATAATTTTTCTCTCAGCATCAGTTTCTGCAAGAGCAAAAATTATGTATTTTTCAAATAAAAGCAGATAAGGCAGTAACAAGTTTGCTCCAAGAATCGTCCTGAACATATGTACATCTGTTATGTATCCATAAAAAAATTCTCTAGATTAAAAAAATATAAAAATTAAAAAAAGGCAACTCTGTTCAGGATTCATCTTTCATAGTGATTAGGACTGTGAGTAAATGGTAAATATATGATTTATTTTTTTCAATTTCAATGATACGGAGAAATTATTTTACATGAGGGGTAAAAAATATGCATAGATATTTTTTATTTTGCCTATGTCCTTAGTTTAAATTCTCAGAATGTAGATTATTGTCTTCAGAAATCTGTCTAGGTTTACCTATGCCTTGTTAGAACTCAGCTTTGCTGGGTGTGCTACGCACATCTGTAATCCCAGCACTTTGGAAAGCTAAAGAGGGAGGATCATTTGAGCACAGGAATTTGAGACCAGCCTGGAAACATGGTGAAACCCTGTCTCTGCAAAAGAAATTAGCCGAGCATGATGGTACATGCCTATATTCCCAGCTACTCAAGAGGCTGAGGCGGTGAGCCAAGATCACACCACTGCACTCCAACCTGGGCGACAGAGTGAGACCCTGTCTCAAAAAACAAAACACCGAGCTTTAATACATTCTATAAAACTTTTTCTAGTTCACAGTGCATTTAAAAAATTCAATAAAACTTTTTTCTAGTTGAGAGTGCAGCAAGCTAACCTAAAAAGTCATGTTCTTTGATTACTAGGAACTTGGCAATTCGTTTTGCATCTTCTGATTGTTATTTTTGCCTGGCACAACATTTCCCTCCTTGGCTCCTGTCTATATTAGTAATGCTGCCAGGATATACTGAATGATTTTATTTCAGTTTTTTCTACCTTAATTATGTTAAAGAAAAGAATCTGGATATTAGTTATAGTGGTAAGGACACATTTTAATCACTAATAACTATTGTAATAGTGAAGAGAGTCCAGCATGAACTGAACTCAACTTTGGTGTATACAGAGGTGACTGGGTGGTTTTTTTTTTTTTTTTGGGAGACAGAGTTTTGCACTTGTTACCCAGGCTGGAGTGCAATGGCGCGATCTCGGCTCACTGCAATCTCCGCCTCCTGGGTTCAGGCAATTCTCCTGCCTCAGCCTCCTGAGTAGCTGGGTTTACAGGTGCACGCCACCATGCCCAGCTAATTTTTTGTACTTTGAGTAGAGACGGGGTTTCATCTTGTTGACCAGGATGGTCTCGATCTCTTCACCTCGTGATCCACCCGCCTCGGCCTCCCAAACTGCTGGGATTACAGGCTTGAGCCACTGCGCCCAGCTGACTGGGTGTTTTAAAGGAAGAATGAAGCTGGGTATATACTGGCCACTGGAATGAAGCTACTGGAGAGGCTGGGGCAAAAGGATTGAGTCGGGATTTCAGACCAGCCTGGGCAGTACATTAAGACCTAGGCTGGGCGGGATGGCTCACGCCTGTAATCCTACACTTTGAGAGGTAGAATCAGGTGAATGGCTTGAGTTCTGGAGTTTGAAACCAGCCTGGGCAACATCATAAAACACTACCTCTACAAAAACTAGCAGGGAATGGTGGCATGTGGCTGTAGTCCCAGCTACTTGGGGGACTGAGGTGGGAGGATCCTTTGAACTGAGGAGGCAGAGGTTGCAGTATGCCAAGATCTTACCACTTCACGGTAGCCTGGGCGACAGAGTGAGACCCTGTCTTTTTTTTTGAGACAGAGTCTCGCTCTGTAGCCAGGTGCCAGACTGGAGTGCAGTGGCACAATCTCGGCTCACTGCAGCCTCGGCCTCCTGGGTTCAAGCAATTCTCTTGCCTCAGCCTCCTGAGTAGCTGGGATTACAGGCATGCACCACCATGCCCAGCTAATTTTTTTTTTTTTGTATTTTTAGTAGAGACGGGGTTTCACCTTGTTGGCCAGGATGGTCTTGATCTCCTGACCTTGTGATCCACCCGCCTCGGCCTCCCAAAGTGCTGGGATTACAGGCATGAGCCACCGCGCTCGGCCTGACCCTGCCTTTAAAAAAAGGGGGGGGGAGCTTTGGCTGGCTCACCCGAAAGGGAAACTGAGGGAATAGGAGGAGGTTGAGTTGGGGGGTGGGGTATGCTCATTTGAGTCACAGAAGTAAAAATTACCAAAAGTGGCTGGTTCATGTAAAACCCATCTGGGATTGCTAACTGGTGCTTTTTGAAGTTAGGCTCTGACCCTCCCACGGTGGCCAGGAGACAGAGGCCCTATCTTCTGGTGTTGGCTGGAACAAACAGTGAATTCATGTGGCTTTGAGGTGCTAGAATCTATGTTAGTATTTTATTCAAATCTCTATAGGCCAAGATTAAGACCTAAGTGGTTTCTTTGTTTTTTGAGTTTCACTCCTGTTGCACAGGCTGAAGTGTAATGGCATGATGTCGGCTAACTGCAACCTCCACCTTCTGGGTTCAAATGATTCTCCTGCCTCACCCTCCCAAATAGCTGAGATTATAGGTGCTCGCCACAACAGCTGGGCAATTTTTGTATTTTTAGTAGAAGCGGGGTTTCACCATGTTGGCCAGGCTGGTCTTAACTCCTGACCTCGGGTGATCCGCCCACCTCATCTTTCAAAGTGCTGGGATACAGGCGTGAGCCACAGTGCCCAGTCTAAGACCTTTTTGAGAAAGCAGCTCAGAGAAACCTTGCTGGAGTTTGGTCAAGAAGACTATCTCTGTCAATTATAATGTGTCTTCTACCAATAAGAGTTATTGAGTGTGTAATTCTTTTTTTTGAGACAGTTTCACTTTTGTTGCTTAGGCTGGAGTGCAGTGAAACAATCTCAGCTCACTGCACACTCGGCTTCTCAGGTTCAAATGATTCTCCTGCCTCAGCCTCCAGTGTAGCTGGAGGATTACGGGCATGTGCTACCACACCCAGCTAATTTTGTATTTTTAGTAGAGATGGGGTTTCACAATGTTGGTCAGGCTGGTCTCGAACTCCTGGCCTCAGGTGGTCCACCTGCCACAGCCTCCCAAAGTGCTGGGATTGCAGGTGTGAGCCACTATGCCTGGCCAAGTCTGTAATCTTGATTGAAAGTTGACTTTTGGCTGGGCATGGAGCTCATGTCTGTAATCTCAGAGCTTTGGGAGGCTGAGGCAGAAGGATTACTTGGGTCCAGGAGTTTGAGACCTGCCTGGGCAATGTAGGGAGACCTCTTCTCTACAAAAAATAAAATTAGCTGGGCTTGGAGGTGTGTGCTTGTAGTCCTAACTACTTGACAGAATGAAGTGTGAGGATCACTTGAGCCTGGGAGGTTGAGGCTGCCCTTAGCCAAGGTCCACGCCACTGTGCTCCAGCCTGGGCAGAATGAGACGCTGTCTCAAAAAACAAAAAGAAAAAAAGAAAGTTTACTTTTTGCCAGTCCCTTTGCCAGCTGTTTGGAAAACATCTGTGGCTCTGGAGGGCAGCTGGTAAAAAAAAAACAAAAAAACAAAAAAACAACTAACAATCAGTTAGGCCTGGTATCTACAAGAGTATAATGAGCTCAGTCCGTTGTGTGTAGGAGTCCAGAGGAGAATGGCTAGGAGGGGATTCTTAGGGAAGGTAGGAGGAATTGATGGCCTTTCACAGACAAGGGACCTGAACACATCAAAGGAATTGCCAGAGGGCAGAAGTCCTGACTTACACAGATGTAAGGGGAAACAGAGAAGGAGGCAAGGGATGGGGTCCACCAGGTGATCAGGCTCATTGATTAGAGGGTACGTGGCATTTATCAAAGGATTTTTATAGAGGCAGTCTTCTGGTGAGATGTGGGGACGGACATCCACAGACTAATTGGGAAAACAAAGAATGGAAGCCTGGAGACAAAGGTAGGGAATGACTGAGTCTGTGTTAACTTATACTAGGGGTCAGCCAAGTGCAACCTGCGGCTAAATTTGGACTGCTAAGCATAGGTACATGGTTTGTGAGATAACAAAGTTTTTTATGTTTTTAAATACTTGAACCAGGTGTGGTGGCTCACATCTGTAATCCCCGCAATTTGGGAGACTGAGGCTAGCAATTCACCTGAGGTCCGGAGTTCGAGACCAGCCTGGCCAACATGGTGAAACCCTGTCTTTATTAAAAATATGGAATTAAGCCAGGCATGGTGGTGCACATCTGTAATCCCAGCTACTCAGGAAGCTGAGGCAGGAGAATTGCTTGAATCTGGGAAGCAGAGGTTGCAGTAAGCCAAGATTATGGCATTACACTCCAGCCAGGGCAACAGAGCAAGACTCTGTCTCAAAAAATCAAACCAAATAAATAAATAAATACTTGAAAAAAAGCAAAAGAATACTATTTAATAAAAATTATCTAAGATTCAAATTTCAGAGTCCATAAGTGAAGTTTTATTGGAACACACTCATGTCCACTTGTTTACACATTGTGGCTGCTTTCACTCTACAGAGGTCGAATAGTTGTGAGTGATCACCCTCAGAGCCTAAAATATTTACTGTCTGGCTCTCCTTTCTACCGAAGAAGGTTGCTGATCTCTGGCTGATTCACTGATTGATTATTATTATTTGAAACGGGGTCTCACTCTGTCATCCAGGATATTATGCATTGGGATCATCTCAGCTCACTGCAACCTCTACCTCCCAGGCTCTTCCGATCCCACCTCAGCCTCCTGAGTAACCACCGGCGCATGGCACCACTCCCAGCTAAGTTTTTGTATTTTGGTAGAGACGGGGTTTCACCATGTTTCCCAGGCTAGTCTTGAACTCCTGAGCTCAAGTGATCTGCCTGCCTCAGCCTCTCAAAGTTCTGCCTCTTTGAGGCAGAAGAATCACTCGAACTAGGGAGTTGAAGGTTACAGTGAGCCAAGATCACACCACTGCACTCCAGCCTGGCAACAGAGCAAGACTCCATCTCAAAAAAACAAAACAAAAAATGGCCAGGCGCAGTGAGTGGCTCACGCCTGTAATCCCAGCACTTTGGGAGGCTGAGGCGGGTGGATCACGAGGTGAAGAGATTGAGACCATCCTGGTCAACATGGTGAAACCCCGTCTCTACTAAAAATACAAAAAATTCGCTGGGCATGGTGGCGCGTGCCTGTAATCCCAGCTACTCAGGAGGCTGAGGCAGGAGAATTGCCTGAACCCAGGAGGCGGAGGTTGCGGTGAGCCAAGATCACGCCATTGCACTCCAGCCTGGGTAACGAGCGAAACTCCGTCTCAAAAAAAAAAAAAAAAAAGAAAAGAAAGGCCTTCCTGCTTTTGGAAAAAGTGGACTGTGGGTGCTCACTCTTTGGGGCCAGACATAGAAGAATTAAAAATTTTTGTGCCTGGTATGGTGGCTCTCACCTGTAATCCTAGCACTTTGGGAGGTAGAGGTGGGTAGATCACAAGGTCAGGAGTTCGAGACCTCACTGACCAGCGTGGTGAAACCTCATTTCTCCTAAAAATACAAAAGTTAGCCCATTAAGCCAGGCAGAGTGGTGTGCATGTTGTCCCAGCTACTCGAGAGGCTGAGGCAAGAGAATCACTTGAACCCGGGAGGCAGAGGTTGCAATGAGCTGAGACCTTGTCTCCAAAAAAGGAAAAAAAAAACACAAATAGACAATAGTGTGATGTGGCAGTATAGATACACAAAGTATCACCATTGGATATGTATTTTTTTCTGTTTGTTTGTTTGAGACAGGATCTTGCTCTGTCACCCTGGCTGGAGTGCAGTGGCACCATCTTGGCTCACTGAAACCTCCGCCTCCCAGGTTTAAGCAATTCTTCCTCAGCCTCCTGTGTAGCTGGGATTACAGGCGTGTGCCACACTCCTAGCTAATTTCCGTATTTTTAGTAGAGATGGGTTTTCACCATGTTTACCAGGCTGGTCTCAAACTCCTGATCTCAAATGATGCACCAGCCTCAGCCTCCCAAAGTGCTGGGATTACAGGCGTGAGCCACTGCACCTGGCTTGGTCCATTTTTAAATCATCTTTTTTTAGAATGTTGATTCTAGGAGTCTTTTTTTTTTTGAGACAGCCTTGCTATGTCGCCCGGATGGAGTGCAGTGGTGCACGCAATCTTGGCTCAGTGCCACCTCCACCTTCCACATTCAAGCGAGTCCTTTCTTCAGCCTCACAAGTAGATGGGATTACAGACGTGCACCACCATGCCCAGCTAATTTTTATATTTTCAGTAGAGACAGCGTTTCACCATGTTGGCAAGGCTAGTCTCGAACTCTTGGCCTTCTGTGATCCACTCACCTCAGCCTCTCAAAATGCTATAGTTACAGGCATGAGCCACTGCGCCTGGCCCAGGAGTCTTACATCTAATTGGACTATTAACCTCTTATCAAATATATGATTTACAAATATTTTCTCCTATTGTGTGTGTTGCCTTTTCACTTTGTTCATTGTATCCTTTGATGCACAGAAGGTTTTGATTGTGATATACTCCAGTTTATCTATTTTTGTGTTTCCTTAGCTTTTGGTGTTGTAGTCAAGAAACCATTGCCAAATCCAATGTTATGAAGCTTTTGTCCTGACAGTTGTATAGTTTTAGGTCTTACATTTAGGTCTTTGATCCATTTCAAATTCATTTTTGTATATGATGTAAGGAACAGGTCCAACTTCATTCTTTTACATGTAGATATCCAGTTTTCCCAGTACCATGTGTTGAAAAGTCTATCCTTTCCCCACTGAAGGTCTTGGCACACTTGTTGAAAATCATTTGACCATATGGGGGAGTTTATTTCCGGGCTCTCTATTCTATTCTCGTTGTCTATGTTTTGCATTCTTTTTAAAAAATATTTTTAGTCTTTACATTTCAGAATCAACATTTGTGATGTAACTTGTAGGACTGGAGGCAGTGAGGAAGATTGTTAATCATCCTGTTCTGGCTAGGACTTCTGACAACCTCGATGCTGTAGGCGAAGTGTCTAAGGCAGGTGTCATCACATTTTCCCTCTAAAGGAGTGTGTGTGTGTGTGTGTGTGTGTGTGTGTGTGTGTGTGTAAAACAGGGTGAGATTCATTTTAAATTTATTTTAAGAAACTGGCTTACATGATGGTAGTCTTGCAAGTCGAAAGTCTGCAGAGTAGGCTGGTAGTCTGAAGACCCAGGGAAGAGTTGCATTGTTAAACGTTCAGTCTGAAATTAGTCTGAAGGCAGAATTCCCTCTCTCCCTCAGAATATCTTCATCTGTTTACTTTTCTTTTTTTCTTTTTTTTTTTTTTGAGATGGAGTTTCGCTCTTGTTACCCAGGCTGAGTGCAATGGCGCGATCTCGGCTCACCACAACCTACGCCTCCTGGGTTCAGGCAATTCTCCTGCCTCAGCCTCCTGAGTAGCTGAGATTACAGGCATGTGCCGCCATGCCCAGCTAATTTTTTGTATTTTTAGTAGAGACAGGGTTTCACATGTTGACCAGGATGGTCTCAATCTCTTGACCTCGTGATCCACCCACCTCGGCCTCCCAAAGTGCTGGGATTACAGGCGTGAGCCACAGTGCCCGGCTTTTTTTTTTTTTTTTTTTTTTTTTTGAGGTAGAGTCTCGCTCTATTGCCCAGGCTAGAGTGCAATAGTATGATCTCGGCTCACTGCAACCTCTGCCTCCCAAGTTCAGGCAACTCTCCTGCCTTAGCCTCCTGAGTAGCTGGGAACACAGGCCCACACCACCATGCCCAGCTAACTTTTGTAATTTTATTTGAGGTGGGGTTTCCCCATGTTGGCCAGGCTGATCTCGAACTCCTAACCTCAGATGATCCAACCACCTGAGCCTCCCAAAATGCTGGGATTACAGGCATGAGGCCCCATGCCTGGCCTTAATCTGTTTTCTCTTTTGGCTTTCAACAGATTGGATGAGGTCCACTCACATTTTGGAGGGTATTCTGCTTTACTCAGAGTTTACTGACACAAATGTTAATGTCACCTCATGGCAATATTCAGGCTGGTGTTTGGCCATATGTCTGGGACCAGCCAGGTAGACACAGAAAATTAAACATCACAAGTTCACCTATTGTCAATGGATCCCATAAGCATCTCCTGAAACCATATTTAGTCTCCAAATAAAGATATTAACAGGATCATACTCCTGCCTAAAAGGATACACCACCTCGTATACAACTAAAAATACACCATCGTTTTAGTGCAAACGAGGATACAAAATCTGTGGGTGATAGGCACTTTTTCCCTTCTTATCCTGTAATGTAAGAACTATAGGCCGGGCGCGGTGGCTCAAGCCTGTAATCCCAGCACTTTGGGAGGCCGAGGCGGGTGGATCACAAGGTCAAGAGATTGAGACCATCCTGGTCAACATGGTGAAACCCCGTCTCTACTAAAAATACAAAAAATTAGCTGGGCATGGTGGTGCGTGCCTGTAATCCCAGCTACTCGGGAGACTGAGGCAGGAGAATTGCCTGAACCCAGGAGGCGGAGGTTGCGGTGAGCCGAGATCGCGCCATTGCACTCCGGCCTGGGTAACAGCAGCGAAACTCCATCTCAAAAAAAAAAAAAAGAACTTTAACATGAAGTTAATAATAGCATAATAGAAAGTCAATAAGTCTTAAATGTTATGTGGTAAGGGGATAAGAGAGGAAAGAAAACAATGATATTTTATATACACACGTGCACATGCACAAACCTATTCATAAAAGATGAAATACTGGCTAGGCACAGTGGCTCATGCTTATAATCCCAGCACTTTAGGAGGCAAAGGTGGGTGGATCACCTGAGGTCAGGAGTTGAAGACCAGCCTGGCCAACATGGTGAAACTCTGTCTCTAATAAAAATACAAAAAATTAGTCAGGTATGGTGGAGCATTCCTGTAATCCTAGCTACTCAGGAGGCTGAGGCAGAAGAACAGCTTGAACCCAGGAGGTGGAGGTTGCAGTGAGCCGAGGTCGTGCCATTGCACTCCAGCTTGGGCAATGAGCAAACTTCGTCTCAAAAAAAAAAAAAAAAAGATGAAATACTCAAGACAATTACAGTTCTGATTTCTGTAACTGGTCAGGTGGCTAAAGCTCAAACTTATAATTACCTTTGTCTGCTATTCATTATGTATTCCCATTGCCTGTAGCAAGCACCACATGTGATTATTTACCTTGTGGGGTGACCCAAACCTTCATTTCTGAATGGTCTAGGCCAATCATAGTCCTGCCTGAATTGGGTTGTTGAGTTTTCCATGGGGTTTAGTCACAGAGTTTGGTAATCCTAAGATACCCTAAGGGATCCTTCATACTTTATATATATTCTTCCTTACTTCCTTTATAAAGTAGAAGTTCAGTTTCCCCTTGGTAATCAAGATGAGTAGCACTGGCCAGCACAACAGTTTCCTTCTTTGTTGATTCAAAGGCATGAGGAGCCTAAAAGGTTTAGATAGCAGTGTTTTCTTTTCCTTTATTTTTTTTGAGACAAAGTCTTGATCCCAGCTCACTGCAATCTCTTCTACCTGGGTTCAAGCGATTCTCTTGACTCGGCCTCCCCAGTAGCAGGGATTACAGGCGCCTGCCACCGCACCCGGCTAATTTTTATATTTTTAATAGAGACAGGGTTTTACCATCTTGGGCAGGCTGGTCTTGAACTCCTGACCTCATGATCCACCTGTCTCGTCCTCCCAAAGTGCTGGGATTACAAGCATGAGCCACCACACCTGACCTAGATGGCAGTTTTAACTTCTAGTTCAGTCCAGTCACTGCTGTATCTACTGATGGAAGTGTTCCTGCTGTTGGAAGTAAGACGTCCAGACCAAAAGAGTATCAGGTCATGGGGACAGGAAATACAAATTTTCCTAGTTGGTCAACTAGGAATAATTGTGGAGGGCTGCCACTCCCATTTCTTTTTCTTTTTCTTTCTTTCTTTTTTTTTTTTTTTGAGATGGAGTTTTGCTCTTGTTGCCTGGGCTGGAGTACAACGGTGCAATCTGGGCTCACTGCAACCTCCGCCTCCCGGGTTCAAGTGATTCTCTTTTTTCTTTTTTTTTGAGACGGAGTTTCGCTCTTGTTACCCAGGCTGGAGTGCAATGGCGCGATCTCGGCTCACCGCAACCTCCGCCTCCTGGGTTCAGGCAATTCTCCCGCCTCAGCCTCCTGAGTAGCTGGGATTACAGGCACGCGCCACTGGGCCCAGCTAATTTTTTGTATCTTTAGTAGAGACGGGGTTTCACTATGTTGACCAGGATGGTCTCGATCTGTTGACCTCGTGATCCACCCGCCTCGGCCTCCCAAAGTGCTGGGATTACAGGCTTGAGCCACCGCGCCCGGCCTCAAGTGATTCTCTTACCTCAGCCTCCCAAGTAGCTGGGATTACAGGCATGCACCACCATGCCCGGCTAATTTTGTATTTTTCATAGAGATGGGATTTTTCCCTGTTGGTCAGGCTGGTCTCGAACTCCTGACCTCAAGTGGTGCACTCATCTTGGCCCCCCCGAAGTGCTAGGATTACAGGCGTGAGCCACCACGCCTGTCCTGCCACTCCCATTTCTATCTTTTGGTTTCTAGGCTTGTCAACCCTGACTATGGGAGAAACAGCAATATATTGGATACTGACTCAGACAACATAAAGCCTCCTGAAAAGCCCTATCCCAGCCCTGTAAGGTATTACCCAATAGCTGGTACTGTAACTGAATCTTCAAAAGGTATTTCCACCATTCTATCAAATAATCTGCCTTAAAAAGTCAGGGAGCATGGTAAGACTGCCAACTTCCATGAGCATGGGCCCATTGCTACATTTCCTTTGCTATGAAGTGAGTTCCTTGGTCAGAAGCAATGCCGTTTGGAATACTGTAACAGTGGAGAAGGCATTTTGTGATTTTACAGAGGGAAGTTTTGACAGAAGCATTGCATGTAGAGAAAGCAAGTGGGTATCCAAAGTAAGGGTCTGTTCCATAATGGAAGGGATTCAGTGTAATCAGCCTGCTACCAGGTAGCTTTCTGATCCGTCTGGGGAATGATACCATTAGTGGAGACTCGGTGTTAGTCTCTGCTGAGGGTAGATTGGGTACTCAGTGGTGGGCATAGCTAGGTTGGCCTTGGTGAGTGGCAGTTAATGTGGCCAAGCCTGTGCATAACCTTCATCCCTGCCATCATGACCACCTTGTTCATAATCCTATTGGGCAACAGCAGGAAAATGAGCCTGATTGGCATATATAAAACAGGTCATCCTAACCACTTGTTATAAAAATCCTTCTCCTCTGACTTTACCCTTTGGTGGGCATTCACACAGCCCACAAATGTGTTTACCCTTTTTTGGGCTGGTTTAGAGAGGTCTGCCAGCCGGGCATGGTGGCTCACGCCTGTAATCCAAGCACTTTGGAGGCCAAGGCAGGCGGATCACTTGAGTCCGGGAGTTCAAGACCGGCCTGACCAAAATGGTGAAACCCTGTCTTTATTTAAAAAAAAAATACAGAGGTCTGTCTATAGGTCCATCTGTCTCTTCCCAAGGCTTCTTTGTCACTGATTTTCCAATCGTGTTCCTTCTACATTCCTGACCAGCCAAACCATTGACCACAGCCTATAAATTGGTATATAATTTATATGCAGACATACAAATAATTATGTGTATGTCTGCCCATATCTCTTTCCAAACAATACAAATCAGGAGCATTATACCAGGTTCTACCCACTGGGAAGATTTGTCTTCACCACTGTTCTTCAAAGAGGTCTTTTGAAAGGCTCTGTAGTAGGCTGGGTGCAGTGGCTCACACCTGTAATCCCAGCACTTTGGGAGGCTGAGGCAGGCGCTTCACTTGAGAGATTGGGAGTTTGAGACCAGCCTGACCAACATGGAGAAACCCCATCTCTCCTAAAAATACAAAATTAGCTGGGCATGGTGGTGCATGCCTGTAATCCCAGCTACTCAGGGAGTCTGAGGCAGGAGAATTGCTTGAACCCAGGAGGCGGAGGTTACGGTGAGCCAAGATCATGCCATTGCACTCCAGTCTGGGCAACAGGAGTGAAACTCTGTCTCAAGAAAAAGAAAAAAAGTTCTGTAGTGCAGCAGTTGACCACTTCTGAGGGGTATGTGCATATTATATAAAGCCGTCTGTAAACCAGGCTTGAGCCTTCTCTTTTTCCATCATCTGATTGAAGGGGACTCCCCATGAGCCATAGGTGCAACTGGAATAGAGAAAGCAGGTAGCAGGAGTAGGGGCCATGGATGTTTGAGCCACTTCTTCATGTAACTTAGTTGTGTCTTCAGATCATGTTTTGGTGCAATCTTTTATCACTTCCATTTGATGATGGAGTGTTGCTGTGTGCTTAACTTTACAGCTGGGCAGGTAAGATAACACCCAGTTCATGAAGGGAGCTCAGGTGACATGGTAACTTGGTGTTCTCCAGTTAAGCATTTAGTCTCCGCTAATGCCCAGTAGCAGTCCAACAGCTGTTTCTCAAATGGAGCGTAGTTAATTACAGAGGATGGCAGGGCTTTGCTCCAATATCCTAAAGGCCTGTGCTGCAACTTACCTATGGGGCCTGCAAAACCTCCAAAAAATTACAGTCTGCCACTGATACTTCAAGCAATATTGTTTTTTTTTTTTTCTTTTTTTGGCGGGGACAGGGTCTCACTCTGTTTCCCAGGCTGGAGTGCAGTGGCATAATCCCAGCTCACAGCAGCCTCTGTCTCCCAGGTTCAAGCAATTCTCGTGCCTCAGCCTCCTGAGAAGCTGGGATTACAGGCATGCGCCACCATGCTGGGCTAATTTTTGTATTTTTAGCAGAGGCAGGGTTTTGCCATGTTGACCAGGCTGGTCTTGAACTTCTGACTCAAGTGATCTATCTGCCTCAGCCAGAGTGCTGGGATTAGATGCGTGAGCCACCACATCTGGCTGCATCATTGGTTCTTGCAGAATCATGTGACCATAGAGGCAGAGAAATTTACATTGCAGCCTGGGCCTGTTGCAGAAGCTTCTCTTGTTCTGTGATCTACTCAAAACGAGCAGCTTTTAAGGTCTTTAATGTAGCACTTGAGCTGAGTGTTTGAATCCCTGAGCTAATTTTCCCCCTACTTTGTTCAGCGAAATTAGGAGCAACTAGACAGTCTCATTATACTTGTTAGTTTAACAAAATGTTTGAAGACATCATGTACATATTAACTCAGAACGTTGCCTTTTATATTTGTTTAATTTAAAGTATCTGGGCCAGGTGTGGTGGCTTATGCCTGTGATCCCAGCACTTTGAGAGGTCAAGACAGGCGAATCACCTGAGGTCAGAAGTTCAAGACCAGCCTGGCCAATGTGGTGAAAGCTCATCTCTACTAAAAATATAAAAATTAGCTAGACATGGTGGTATGTGTCTATAATTCCAGCTACTCAGGAGGCTGAGGCGGGAGAATCACTTGAACCCAGAAGGCAGATGTTGCAGTGAGCTGAAATCATGCCACTGCACTCCAGCCTGGGTAACAGAGCAAGATCCCGTCCCAAGAAGAAAAAAGAAAAGAAAATTATCCAATAATGATATTTTGTGTATCTGTATTGCCACATCACACTACGAATTATCTGTGGTTTTTTTTTTTTTCTTTTTTTTGAGACAGGGTCTCCCTCCGTTGCCTAGGCTGGAGTGCAGTGGCATGATCATGGCTCATTTCAGCCTTGACCTTCAGGGTTCAAGCAATCTTCTGTGCTCCAGCAGTCCTCCTGCCTCAGCCTCCTGAATAGTTGGAATCACAGACATGAGCCATCATGACCAGAGAGTATTTCGTATTTTGGTAGAGACAGAGTTTCGCCATGTTGCCCAAGATGGTCTTGAACTCCTGGACTCAAGCAGTCCACCCACCTGGGCCTCCTAAAGTGCTGGAATTATAGGCGTGAGCCACCGAGCTGGTCCTATCTGTGTTCTTTTGATTATTTGTAATTAATGCTTTTAAATCTTGTTAGAGTACCAATTTCAGAAACCAACCCCAGAACTAATTCAGATAATTTGTTCTTAAGATTTGGTTCCTATAGAACCATTCTTGGTACCAAAATCTGTGTGTGTTAGGGTTCTCCAGAAAAACAAGGTGAACTAACAGGATGTATGTAGTCTCAGTCTCTTTCTTTGTCGGAACTGATGATGTGGTTATGGAGGTTGGCAGGTCCAAATCTTCAGAGCAGAATGTGGATTCAGGGAAGAGTTGATGTTGTAGCCCTAGACCAGGGGCAGTCTGGAGACGGTTTCATCTTCTTTTTCTTTTTCTTTTTTTTTTTTTTTTTTTGAGACGGAGTTTCGCTCTTGTTACCCAGGCTGGAGTGCAATGGCACGATCTCGGCTCACCGCAGCCCCCGCCTCCTGGGTTCAGGCAGTTCTCCTGCCTCAGCCTCCCGAGTAGCTGGGACTACAGGCGCGCACCACCACGCCCAGCTAATTCTTTGTATTTTTAGTAGAGACGGGGTTTCACCATGTTGACCAGGATGGTCTCCATCTCTTGACCTCGTGATCCACCCGCCTCGGCCTCCCAAAGTGCTGGGATTACAGGCTTGAGCCACCGCGCCTGGCCCATCTTCTTTTTCTTTAGTCCGTTTTCTCTTACGGATTTCGGTTGAATGGTTGAGGTCTACCCACATTAAAGAAGGTGTCTGCTGGCCGGGCGCGATGGCTCAAGCCTGTAATCCCAGCACTTTGGGAGGCCGAGGCGGATGGATCACGAGGTCAACAGATCGAGACCATCCTGGTCAACACGGTGAAACATCGTCTCTACTAAAAATACAAAATTTAGCTGGGCGTGGTGGCGCGTGCCTTTAATTCCAGCTACTCGGGAGGCTGAGGCAGGAGAATTGCCTGATCCCAGGAGGCGGACGTTGCAGTGAGCTGAGATCGCGCCATTGCACTCCAGCCTGGGTAACAAGAGCGAAACTCCGTCTCAAAAAAAAAAAAAGGTGGTGTCTGCTTTACTCAAAGTCTACCGATATAAATGTTAATCCCATGTCAGAACATGTCATCATGCTACCATCCAGGTTGATATTTGACCAATTATCTGGGTACCAATGCCTAGCCCCATTGACATATAAGATCACCGTGACAGTCAGATAGCAAATATTTTTAGCTTTGCGGGTCATACGGTTTAGGTTAGAACTACCCAAGTGTGCGATTGTCGTCATAGACGATACGTAAACAAATGGCCTTGCTGGGTTCCAATAACACTTTATTTATATATACTAAAATTTGGACTTCATGTAATGTTCACACCACAAAATAAAGTATTTCTTTGATCCTTTCCTCCTTCCCCCAACCCACCATGTAAAAAAAAAAAAAACAGGTACTCAGCCGGATTCAGTGGTAGGTACCTGTGCATACCACTACACCTGTAATCCCAGCTGCTTGAGAGGCTGAGGCAGGAGGATCGCTTGAGCACAGGGGTTCAATGCTATATTGTGCTATAATTACGCCTGTGATTGTGCCATTGCACTCCAGCCTTGGCAACATTTTTTTCAAGAGAGGCCCCATCTCTTAAAACAAAAGAAACAGGCAGCAGATAGGATTTGGCATAGTTTGCTCACTATAAAGGGCTCTCTTCCCTAAAACATGGACGTGGTGAGAATATGTGCAAAGGGTGTGGGTAAAGAGCTTTTTATTTTGCTACTTTTGTTCCAGTTGGAGCATTCTCAAGAGTGGGTGCTTTCTTTTTTTGCACAATCTCTTCCTGAGCCTGTCATGGGATTTTCTGAGAAGGTTGCTGTTAATCTAGTTTTTTTTCCCAGCTGTTCCCCAGATTGGGGCAGGAGAGGAGAAATTCAGCAGAGATTTCTCTCTCCCTGTCAAGGCTATCCACTGCCTGCTTTCCTGTGGGACAGATGGTGCATGTAGGCAAAAGGCTGGAACATGTCAGCTGCCCGTTACCCAGTGCTTTGAGCAGAAAGGCCTGTTGGGTTAGTTCTTGGGCTCCACTACTCACTGTGCTCCTGTTTTATGTTTTCACCCATCTTTCTGCCTTGGCTTTGAGTTGCTATATTTGCATTTATGTAAACTTTTTATGGAATAAAAATTATAATGAAGAGGAGCAGCATAGAGTTGTGTGGTTGAGAGCTGGCAATACCGGAACTAGAATGCTGGGGTTGAATCTGAGCTCAAATGCTCGAGAGCTGTGTGACTTAGCGTGTGGTTCTTTTCTGGGCATCAGTTTCCTAATCTGTAGAAAGGATGGAAATAGGGCCAGCCATGGTGCCTTATGCCTGTAATCCCAGATACTCAGGAGGCTGAAGTGGAAGGATAGCTTAAGCCCAGGATGTTGAGGCTGCAATTGAGTCATGATTGTGCCACTGCACTCAAGCCTGGGCAAGAGTGAGACCCTGTCTCTAAAAATTAAAAAAAAAAGTAGATGGAAATGAAATAGGAAGTAACTCACAAGGCTTTTTGTTTAGTTTTGCTTTGTTTTTATGAGACGGAGTTTCAGAATCTCACTCTGTAACCTAGACTAGGGTGCAGTGACTGAATCATGACTCACCTCCTGGGCTCAAGCAATCCTCCTGCCCCAACTTCTTGAGTGTCTGGAACTACAGGCACCTGCTACCATGCCCAGCTAATTTTTACATTTTTTAGTAGGTATGGGGTCTCCCTATGTTTTACAGGCTGGCCTCTAACTCCCAGACTCAGATTATCCCTTGCTTCAGCCTCCCAAAGTGTTGGGATTGTACGCATGAGCCTATAGGGGCCATCACATGATTTTTGTTTGTTTGTTTGTTTATTTATTTATTTTTTGAGATGGAGTTTCACTCTTGTTACCCAGGCTGGAGAGCAATGGCATGATCTCGGCTCACGGCAACCTTTGCCTCCTGGGTTCAGGCAATTCTGTTGCCTCAGCCTCCTGAGTAGCTGGGATTACAGGCACGTGCCACCATGCCCAGCTAATTTTTTGTATTTTTAGTAGAGACAGGGTTTCATCATGTTGACCAGGATGGTCTCGATCTCTTGACCTCATGATCCACCCACCTCGGCCTCCCAAAGTGCTGGGATTACAGGCTTGAGCCACCGAGCCCGGCCCTATTTTTTTATTTATTTTTATAGATCTAGTCCTGAATCCAGAACATGGTTTTTTTTTTTTTGTTTGTTTTTTGTTTTTTGTTTTTGTGTGTGTGTGTGTGTGTGTGTATTTTTTGACACAGAGTTTTGCTCTTGTTGCCCAGGCTGGAGTGCAATTGCATGATCTCGGTTTGCAGCAACCTTTGCCTCCTAGGTTCAAGTGGTTCTCCTGCCTCAGCCTCCCAAGTAGCTGGGATTACAGGCATGCAGCATTATATGTGGCAAATACTGTATTTTTAGTAGACATGGGGTTTCTCCATTTTGGTCAGGCTGGTCTCAAACTTCTGACCTCAGGTGATCCACCTGCCTTGGCCTCCCAAAATGCTGGGATTGCAGGGGTGAAGCCACCTTTTCCCGCCTCAGAACAGTTTATATTTACAGAATTATTTCAAAGGTACTAGAGAGTTTACATGTATCTCATGTTTTCCCTATTAACGTTTTGCACTTGTTTCACTGATGTATCAATATTGGTACAAATTTTTATTAACTGAAATTTACACTTTATCCAGATGTCTTTGGCTTTTCTTTCTTTCTTTTTTTTTTTTTTTTTTTTTTTTTTTTTTTGAGACGCAGTCTTGCTCTGTTGCCCAGGCTGGAGTGCAATGGCATAATCTTGGCTCACTGCAACCTCCGCCTCCCGGGTTCAAGCAATTCTCCTGCCTTAGCCTCCTGAGTAGATGGAACTACAGGTAAGTGCCACCATGCCCAGCAAATTTTTTGTATTTTTAGTAGAGATGGGTTTCACCATGTTAGCCAGGATGGTCTCAATCTTCTGACCCTCTGGTCAGAATCGAGGTCGATCCATCTGCCTCAGCCTCCCAAAGTACTAGGATTACAGGCGTGAGCCACCACCCCCGGCTGTCCTTGGTTTTTCTAAAATATCCTTTTGCTGTTCTAGGATCTCATCCAGGAAATCACGGTACAGCTAGTATTATGTGTCTCAAGGTTGTTCTTAGTTGTGACATTTTCTCACTGTATTTTGTTGACCTTGACAGTTTTGGGGATTACTGGTCAAAAGTTTGTAGACTATCCTTCAATTAAGGTTTTCAAAAACTGATTTATGCTTCACATATACCCTTTTAAAGTATACAATTCAGTGCTTTTGAGTATATTCACACTGTTTCCCAACCATCCCTACTACCTAATTCCAGAAACTCTGGAATACTTTGATCATTCCAGAAAGAAACCTCATAATCATCAGCAGTTACTCTTCTTTCACTCCTCCCCCATCCCCTGACGATGACTAATCTGCTTTCTGTCTATATGGATTTACCTATTCTTTTTTTTTTGAGATGGAATCTTGCCCTGTCACCCAGGCTGGGGTGCAGTGGCGAGATCTCAGCTTGAAGCAGGAGCCCTGAGAAACATCTCGAACACCGAACTGAGGAAGGAAGTGGCTTTTTATTCGGCATGAGCCACTGTGCCCAGCGACTTCATTCCTTTTTATAGAAGAATGATATTCTGTTGTACCATGCATAGTTTTGTGTGTGTGTCATGGTGGGGGGAGGTTTTGAGACAGGGTCTCACTCTGTTGTTGGGGGGGCGGTTTGGAGACAGGGTCTCACTCTGTTGTTGGTGGGGGTGGTTTGGAGACAGGGTCTCACTCTGTTGCCCAGACTGGAGTGCAGTGGTATAATCATTCCTGCAGCCTCAACCTCCCTGGCTCAAGCAATCCTCCCACCTCACCCTAGGTAGCTGGAACTAGAGGTGCACACCACTATGCTAAGCTAATTTTTTAAAAAATTATTAGTAGACATGGAGTCTTGCAATCAGGAAGATCTTGGACTCCTGAGTTCAAGCAATCCTCTCACCTTGGCTTCCAAAAGTGTTGAGATCGCAGGCATGAGCCTCTGCACCTGGCCTCATATTTTGTTTATCCATTCATCTGTTGATGAGCATTTGAGTTGTGTCCAGTTTTTAACTTTTTTTTTTTTGAGACAGTCTCACTCTGTCACCCAGGCTGGAGTGCAATGGTGTGATCTCAGCTCTCTGCGACATCCACCTCCCAGACCCAAGCCATTCTCCTGCTTCAGCCTCCCGAGCAGCTGGGACTACAGATGCCCACCATCATGCCCAGCTAAATGTTGTATTTTTTTTTTTTTGAGATGGAGTTTTGCTCTTGTTACCCAGGCTGGAGTGCAATGATGAGATCTCGGCTTACCGCAACCTCCACCTCCTGGGTTCAGGCAATTCTCCTGCCTCAGCCTCTTGAGTAGCTGGGATTACAGGCACACGCCACCATGCCCAGCTAATTTTTTGTATTTTTAGTAGAGACCAGGTTTCACCATGTTGACCATGATGGTCTCGATCTCTTTACCTTGTGATCCACCCGCCTCGGCTTCCCAAAGTGCTGGGATTACAGGCGTGAGCCACCATGCCTGGCCTATGTTGTATTTTTTAATAGAGATGGGGTTTCACCGTGTTGGTCAGGCTGGACACGAACTCCTGACCTCAAGTGATCCACCTGCCCTGTCTTCCAGAGTGCTGGGATTACAGGCGTGAACCACTGCACTCAGCCGCTTTTAATCTTTTGGATCTATTTAGGAGTAGAATTGTAGGTCATTTGGTAACTTCAGGGTTAACTTTGTAAGCATTGTCGAACTGTTTCTCCTTGGCCTTGCTGTTTTACATTCCAATCAGCAGTGTTAGAGAGTTCCAATTTCTCCACCCTCTCCAGAACACTTGTCATTGTCTTTTTAATTATAGCCCCAAGTGGGATCTCATTGTGGTTTTCACTGGTATTTCTCTAATGACTTGCGATTGTGAGTATCTTTTCATGTGCTTATTGGCCATTGGTATTTGAGAACTATTTTAATCCTTTGCCCATTAAAAAATTTTTTTCCTTTTATTGCTGAATAGTAACACTTTTTTTCTTTGAGACAGAGTCTCACTCTGTCACCCAAGCTGGAGTGCAGTGGCCTGATCTCAGCTCACTGCAGTCTCCGCCTCCTGGGTTCAAGGGTTTTTCCTGGCTTAGCCTCCCAAGTAGCTGGGACTACAGACATGTGCCACTATACCCAACTAATTTTTATATTTTTAATAAAGACAAGGTTTCACCAGGCTAGTCTCAAACTGCTGGCCTCAAGTGATCCACCTGCCTTGGCCTCCCAAAGTGCTGAGATTACAGTTATGAGCCACCGCGCCGCGCCCAATAGTAACACTTCTTTATACATTCTGAATGCTACAGTACTATAGATTCATTACTTTCTCCCTTTCTCTTGGCTGTCTTTTTACTTTAACATCCCTTGAAGCAAAAATTTTTATGTTAACTGTGATGAAGTTCAGTTTATTATTTCTGGTTGCCTTTGTTTTAGGTGTCATACATGTATATATGTGCACATGCATGCATGTATAACGTGTATATGTTTTCTTTTATAACAGTTGACATAATTTATTGATCTGTTTTTTGTACATGGTATGGTGCAAGGGTTCTGATTAGTTTTTGTAGTCTCCTTTGTCTCTTCTATACAGAATAGTTTTATTGCAGGTTTAGTGTCCTTTAAACACATAACTTTAAGTGTGAGGCTTGGGGATGAGTGTATACCTTGGGAAAAATTGAATTGTTGGGAGACTCATCAGGGTCTACTAGCATATCATAGTGGAGTTTAGTGGCAATGTCTTCTTCTCTGTATCTTCACTCCTAGTTGTAGGAGCTGCTGAATCAGGCCTATTATTAACTAATGTGAAATATCCTCTAAGGAGATGAGTGAGCCTAGATCCTAGAGTTCCCTTTGGATTTTCTGTAAAGCCCAGGACACCCATTATGACTTCTCAGACTCCACAGCGAATTTCCTAATGCATTAGAACAAACAGGAGATTATGAAGAAAGGCAGGCAGAGTTTGAAAAGAGAACACACCAGAAACAATGGAAGACAGGTCCAAGAAACTAGATCATCAAGTGCTAGTTGAGAATTGAATACAATTTTACCCCATTTTAATAACACTTATTCTTAATTGTAAAAGTAATTCATAATCGTGGCAAAAAGTACCAAGCACTGTAAAAATTAAAAATACAAAGCAATCTCAAATTGTGACAGCCAAGAGAAGCCTGAAGAAACATGATTATAATGTTGGTGGCAGGTAAGTTTGGTGTCTACAATAGAAAAAGTGTATCGGGGAAGAAATGAGTAAGTACAGTAAGATACAGACATTAGTTAAAACAACAAGAATAAAAAATGAATACCGAATTCCTATTTCTAGAGGAAGTAGCATTGTAACATTTGGTGAAGTTCTAAGAGCCAGCATTTTTATGCTGCTTTTAGTCTGTACTAGGACCTGTTCTGAATAGTATTTTAGCTCATTTAATGGTTAAGCCATTGTATAAAGTAAATACAATGTAAAGTAATCTGCTCATGTCACTGATTGGGAATTTAATGCACAGAAGGTTAAGTAATTTGCTCAAAGTAACATTGTTGTCAAGAATCAAAGCTAGAATTTTTTTTTTTTTTTTTGAGACGAAGTTCCGCTCTTGTTACCCAGGCTGGAGTGTAATGGCGCGATCTCGGCTCACCGCAACCTCCGCCTCCTGGGTTCAGGCAATTCTCCTGCCTCAGCCTCCCGACTAGCTGAGATTACAGGCACGCGCCACCATGCCCAGCCAATTTTTTGTATGTTTAGTAGAGACAGGGTTTCACCATGTTGACCAGGATGGTCTCCATCTCTTGATCTCGTGATCCCCCCGCCTCAGCCTCCCAAAGTGCTGGGATTACAGGCTTGAGCCACCACGCCCGGCCCAAAGCTAGAATTTAAATCAAAAGAGCCTGAGTCCAAAGGCATCGTTTTAACTCTAGTGTTTTGTATACTTTCATATTTTTTTCAGTGTATGAATAAACATACAAAATACCTTCAAATAGTCAATTTTACATTTTATTTATTTATTTATTTATTTGAGACAGAATTTCGCTCTGTCACCAGGCTGGAGTGCAGTGGTACGATCTCGGCTCACTGCTACCTCCACCTCCTGGGTTCAAGCAATTCCTGCCTCAGCCTCCAAGTAGTTGGGACCACAGGTGTACACCACCACGCCCAGCTAACTTTTGTATTTTTAGTAGATATGGGGTTTCACCATGTTGGCCAGAATGGTCTCTATCTCCTGACCTCATGATCTGCCTGCGTCGGCCTCCCACAGTGCTGGGATTACTGGCATGAGCCACCGTGCCTGCCCTACATTTTATTTCTCAGTTCACTCTCATGATCAGAGTGAACTTCCGGTGTTATTTTATGTGAATATGTATCAGTGAGCTATTTGAAATTCCAGTGTTTTTATAGGTCAAAAAATTTAATATTGACACTTTTATATTGTTCAGCCTAACAGATCATTCTTTCCATCAGCTACATTGCATGTTATTGTTTAAATATACATTATTTAGCTTATATGTTCTCTGTGAGGAACAGTACACAGTTTCTGATATTTTATTATGATAAAAGTCAGCATTAATAAGCCTCTGCACACTTGTTTTAATGTAGCATCATTGGGGACTGAGCAGTAGCTTAGCGGGCTTGGGAGGGGATTTAACCATTTAGTCCACCTCCACTCCCACCACCTCCCTTGTTAGATAATGGACAATTGAGAAAGGACAAAAGGGTGTAAAAACTATGTAGATGCAGCTTCAGGATATTTCCTTCCTGTTCCCAGCAGTGTCTTTTTCCCAAGCTACAACAACTAAATTTTGTAGTTTCCAATGCTACTGTTACTTCTGCATATAGAATATCATTAGATCAAAAATCATATTTACCTGTCTGTTAGTATTGTATGAAAGTGCTTGTTTTCCCCCACTCTAGCTATCATTGATTATTGGTAAAAATTTAAATGTATCCAAATCTAACAGGCAAAGAAGGGCTCTCCTAATTAGATCTTAGGTGGGGTCTAAGTTCATATTTTTGTTTAAAAAAAGTGAATAGCCAGTGTTTTTGAATGGAATGATCTATCCATTCTGTATAGGAGAGATTAATTATGTCGTGATTTCGGGGTTGATCATGTTCAGTTTACCCCTTCAAAATGTAGAAAGTGGAAAAAGGGAAGAAAGATCCCACCAAATTTGAACAATGTACCATGTTTTTAGAGTTAGGGATCTTTTCTTCCAGAAGGATTTCAAGTCTGGTATATTTGCGTTGATTGTGGTTATGGCGCATTTAACTTTTCCAAAGCAGCGTTTCTGTACCGCACATGGGAATACCTGAAGGAGAGTGTAAATTAGGATTGTTTGGCCAGTGGTGTGTGCAAAAATTTCCTGTAGAACCAAGGATTATTTCTTTAGTATTTTACACGTTTTAAAAAATAGGTAGACCTGTCCATCGATTCCAGGTTGCTGATAGTTTCTAGAGGCCCTTCTCAATGCAGCAGTGATGCGGAGCCTTGGGGGTGCTGTAGCCCCCTCCCACCAGCTCATTCCGGTTCGGGAGGGTGCTGGGAGGCCTGCACTGCGGCAGACGAACACGCCTGCGCAGCCGCAAGGGTGGGCTGGTGCGCATGCGCAGGCGGGGTTGTGTGCGGAGCCTGCAGCCACGGCCGCAAGTCTTGCGCAGAGTGGAGCGGCCGCCGGAGATGTCTGACGCTTTGGTTTGAGGAGCGGTCAGTGACGCGATGGAGCGAGCAAGGTCAGCTGTGCCGGTGGCTTCTCTCAAGAGACAGCCTGGGGAGCGGCCACTTTTATTCCTCAGATACTCCAAGCTCTCAGGACTTGGAATACTGTATAAACTGGGAATTTGGGCCCTAGAGTCCTTTGTTCTGGACAGCCAGACCCGGAACGTTGGGAGGCTTGCTGCTGTGCCATCCCGCCCAGCGGCGCCCTGTCTGCTTGCTTTGGACGCATCCCCCATGCGCCCCAACTGTGGCGTTGCGACAGGTCCTCAGGTCCTGTCGTGGGTGTCTGCGGCGGTGATGGGGAGCATGCAGGGTAACCGCAGTGGGTTGGGGACGTGGGTGGAGGTGGGGACGTCGGGGTGATAGTTCTGTGGTGTGAGGGGACGTGGGCGGACCGGTGCATGGGGTTTTAGGCAATGGTGGGTATATTGGTGTGACCGTGGTGGGGCGAAGGTACATGCAGTGACCAGTATTTATGGGGTGTTGGGTGGGGGTAGCTGTATTGAAGCGACCATTGCGCGGTACAGCCGGGTATGCGGGGAGACTGCGGGGCAATTTGTTGCAGAGGAGGCTGTGGCAGGGGACCAGGAGCATGAGTTGCCGCAACCGTGGTGGGGATTGTGTTGGTGAGTACGGCGCGTAGGAAGTGGCTGGGAGGTCAGGGGAAGGCGGCGGTGTTGGGCATGGCGGCTGGGGACTGTTGCTGTCTGGAGTGACTGAAGGATGCTGAATGATCGCTGTGGCGGGGACGGGCAGTCGCACAGTCCGCAGCCTTTAATTTTCCTATGACTTGCGTTGCTCATCTGGTTTGCCCACTGCGGTGATGGTGCTTTTTTATGAAAACTGCGCAATGCCGACATGCTGCAGGCGCTGCAGAGATGCGTGGAGTCCCTGCGTTGTGCGCTCCTTCAGGAACCCTCGCTTTTGAGTTTATAGCGTAAGAAGACGGGAATGACGCGCAGAACTTGCACTCAAACGTCTTCTGACGGATTCGGCAGGTGATGCCGGAGGGGTGCTCTTTGTTTGCCATTGTTTTTCTCTCGGGAAGCAGATTTTTGAAGGCTGTGTGGAAATAGCCTGGGGTCTGCGTTGCGTCACCGCCATTGTGCGGCTCCTTCAAGATGGCCGCCGCTGCAGCGGCTCGGGTCTGCGCAAGCGCAGCGGGGTGGGGGTAGCCGCCGCCTCCCTGGAGAGCTGCCAGTGGGAGGGGGCGGCTTGTGTGTGCGTGCTCAGTGTCTGCTGTGCTGGTACCCCTCCAGGGTTCAGTAGTGAGGAGAGGAGGCAGGCCAAGGTGGGTGGCTGCCCCTTCCCCAAAGTGCTGCTTGGGGGAGGATGCAGGTTGCGTAGACACAGCAGAGGTAACAGCCACCTCCACCTGCAATGGGGCAAGATGGGGGAGGGAGGGACAGAGGAGTTGGGGGTTATGCTTATGCAGCCTTTGCCTGGAAGGCATGGCAGCCCTCCCCTTCACCTGGCTGACGAAGCAGTTGTTCCTTTCCCGTTGTGGCGCAGTAGAGGGGGAAAGAGGGAGATGGGTTGGCGCAGGCTCCGCCTAGGAAGCTTGGCAGCCGCCCCTTACCCACAGAACCGCAGTAGACGACTGGAGGGGAATGTGGCTAGAGGCCAGGGATTTGTCCCATCTCCGCCTGTGTGGGATGGCAGCTGCACTGGGCTCCTGCTTTTCTGTTCTGCTATGAACTGGAGTGGTAGGGTTCTGGAGGTCATCAAAGGTGCAGCCACCCCAACACCAGCTGTGCTGCTTCAGGAAGCTCCATTAATGGTAGAGATTTTAAATTGGTTTTCTGACTCCCTAGAAAATCCTACCTTTTTATTTTTGTAGCTCCTCTTTTGGTTGTATGCGGTAATTCTCCATTTTCAAAGGGGATTTCTTAACCCCTTTTTAAATTCGCTGTAGTCTTTGATTTCCACTTAATACATTTGATAAATATTACCATTTAATAGTCACTTGTCCTACTTAATTTCTGGATAGTCCATTCTGATGCGCGGCGTACTTTCTTTAAATGGGTTGGTGGAGAGGGTATCATGGCTCTTCCGACCAAGGTTGAAAGATATTTCAATCACTGGTCCTCTTCGTCTTCTGGGAACTGAAAGCTGGAAGTAGTGTTTGCTCAAAGAGGAGAAAAGAGAACCAGAAAAGTGGAGACAATCCTCTTGGGGTAGGGTTGTGCTTGGGACCAGAGTTAACTGTCTTTTCTTGGATTTTTAAATTAAAGATCATTTTTGAAGCTGGAGCTATGAAAATTTGGTGAGGAAGGTCAGTGAATAAAGTAACTTTTTTATTTTCGTCCTTTTTTTAAAAAATTTATTCTAAGGATTTTGTCTTCCTTTACAGGATTTTAATGTGGTTACCTTTATTGTATTTACGTTTTCCTTCTGTCTCTCATACCTGGTTTGTCTTGTTGCACTGAGTTGTAATTAACAGGAAAGTTAAATCTACGATGCCTGAAAAGCTTTGTTCTGGAATAATCTATTTTTGGGTAGTTTTTAAAATAGCAGAGGTCTGGGATTTTACATAATATTAATAATTTACCCTTTTTTTCCTGCTTGTACGAAGATAGTACTTCAAAAACATGTATTTCTTGGTTTATCTTCATTTGGCTACTTGCAAGCCGAATATTTAGCCTGGTCCGCCATTTTGTAGTTTTCCATTCAGGCCCATGATCCCAACATGGCGGTTGCCTTTGGAAAGGCCTCTCGCGCAGTTTCAAGGTCTGTGTCCTGCTCAGTGAATTGGCTCTGTACCGGGGCTTTTTGGAAGCGGGGAGTGTCAGCCCTTCCTGTGATGCAGGGGAGGGAACCTTGGTTGAGAGGCCCTTATGTTGTTGTCTAAGGCAGGGTACTAGCTGATTTGGGTTTATTCACAGACCTTGCCTTGTCTTGATTTTACGATTGTATTTGATCAGTGTGTCACTGCTGAAATGTTTTTCCCACTTAGGGTTACTCTGTATCGTTATGTTTCTCCTATCCTGTTCCTTTTCCTAATGAACATTTTTGTTTTCCAAAAAATACAGTTTTTAAGGTGTCAAGGACTCCAAGATAATCTCCTTTGTTTGTCACTGCCCTCTGTTAGATAGCTATTCTTAGACAGAATCATTTAGGAAAGCAGGTTGTGAGTTCTGCCTTCAATGACTGGGACAGTGAGGTTTTAAAAATCTTACTGTTTCCACGTGAAGACCTGTCACTGGTCCTGTCTCCTCCATTTTTGTGTGTGTGTGTGTGGCCTAGAGCTGGAAAGCTTGAGTGAGAATACTGATTAAGGCAGCCTCTCTCCATTTTTGGATGCCACCTGGCTCAAAGTTCTGTTTTTTTTGTTTTGTTTTTAAAAAAAAACAGGGTATCCCTATGTTGTCCAGGCTGGACTCGAACTACTGGACTCTAACTATATCCTCCTCCACCTCAGTCTTTCTGGACTATAGGAAAAGGTCACTGTGGCTGGCCCAAATTATCCTTTTGGTAATTCTCCCCAGGTTTTGTTTTGGATGCACTGGGGTTTCTTATGTTTCTGGGGTACATATTAGAAGGCTGTCACATTAACTTTTTTGTTTAGGAGACTGGGGTCTGGCTGTGTTGCCCAGGATGGAGTGCAGTGGTGCAGGTATGGCTCTCTGTAACCTCAAACTCCTAAATCAATCGAGACTCCTGCCTCAGCCTCCCAAGTAGCTGTTACTGTAGGCTTGAGGTGCTGAGCCCAGCTATTTTTTTTTTTTTTTGGTAGAAAGGGGTCTTCGTATGTTGCCCAGACTGGTCTGGAACTCCTGGACTCAAGCAATGCTCATAGTTAGGCCTCCTAAAGTGCTGGCATTATAGACGTGAGCCGCTGTGCCTGGCCAAAGTTATTTGTTTATTTATTTATGTATTTGTTTATTCTTGAGGTCTTTGAAAATTTAGGCAGTTAGTGGTAGAATTGGGATCCCATTGCTTTTTGCTTTTCAGGTTTTGTATTTCCAGGTTATTACTTTCAGTATAAGTGATTTGAGGGCAAGTATTTAACACTGTTTTATATGTAGTGGTTTTTTCATGTTATCTTCAGTTTCATAAAATGTTCGTTTCTGTGTTGGGGATGCAGTTAGATAAATGCATATGTGTACGTGAATGTATCCAGAACATTCAATAAACCAGTGTTTTCAAAATAAATCTCACAGATGACATATGTAGATTAAAAAGTAAGTAGATTTAAGCCAGGCATTGGTGGCTCACTTCTATAATCCCAGCACTCTGGGATGTCAAGGCAGGAGAATCGTTAGAGCTTGGGAGTTCAAGCTTGGACAGTGAGACCTTGTCTCTACATTTATAAAAGATAAATTCAGGGGCTGGGCAGAGTGGCTCACACCTGTAATCCCAGCACTTTGGAAGGTCGAGGCAGGCAGATCGCCTGCTCTGAGGAGTTCGAGACCAGCCTGGCCAACATGGCAAAACCCTGTCTCTACTAAAAATTACAAAAATTAGCCAGGCACAGTGGTGGGCACCTGTAATCCCAGCTACTCAGGCAGGGGTTGCGCTCCAGCCCAGGCAACAAGAGCAAAACTCCGTCTCAAAAAAATAATAATAATAATAATAATTAAAAAATAAGTTCAGAAAGTTGAAATAATAGAACATTTTGGTTTGATGGCTACTTTCCTCAGTTGACCTCACACTTACATTGAGCAACTACTGAATGGGTGGTTTTTTTTTTTTTGTAAGACAGTGTTTTTTATTTTATACTATTATACTACTAGATTAATCATGATTTAGTTGATAGTTCCTTTTATTATTTATTTTTTGAGATGGAGTCTTGCTCTGTCACCTAGGATGGAGTGCAGTGGTGCTATCTCTGCTCACTGCAACTTCCACCTCCTGGGTTCAAGGGATTCTCCTGCCTCAGCCTCCTGAGTAGCTGAGATTACGTGACACACCACTGCGCCCGGCTAATTTTTGTATTTTTAGTAGATACGGGGTTTCACCATGTTGGTCAGGCTGGATAGTTTCTTTAATTTTTTTATATTTTACGTTATTAACTATATTTGCATGCCCACCATAATGTAACACTGATCAATACTAAATTCCTTTTCATGGCTGAATGATATTCCTTTGGCTATACCATATTTTCTTTATTAATTCATAAGTTGATGGACATTTGAGTTGTTTCCCCTTTTCGTCTGTTACGATATTGCTATTAGGAACATGTATGAGTTTGTGTCTTCATCTACCAGTGGAGTTAGTGTCATACGTTAATTTCATGATTAACATTTTTAGGAAGTTTCCAAAAGCTATGTATACCATTATATGCTCCCACCAGTAATTCCCCACCTCCTTCCCAAATACTGTGGTGTCAGATGGTGGCATTTCAGAAGGGTTTTTCTTTTTGTTTTGAGGCAGGGTCTGACTGTGTCACCAAGGCTGGTGTGCAATGGCATGATCTCAGGTCACCACAGCCTCTGCCTCTTAGGCTCAAGAGCCCCTCTCACCTCAGCCTCCTGAGTAGCTGGCACCACAGGCGTGGACCACCACACCCAGCTAATTTTTGTATTTTTTTGTGCAGACGTTGCCCAAGCTGGTCTTGACCTCCTGAGCTCAAGTGGTCAGCCAGCCTAAGCCTCCCATAAGCCAATGTGCCCCACCTCAGTGGGGTTTTGATTTGCAATTTTAGTGATCAGCATAATTTCATATAGATAGCCATTTGTTTATGTTTGGAGGACTTTCTATAGAATTTTCCCTTTTGCTGTTGAGTTGTAACAGTTCCTTAAATATTCTGGTTATCAAACTTGAAAAATACTTTTGTGATGTGTGATTGACATACAGAAGCTGTAGATAATGTTAAAATTTGCTATGCTAAGAAATAAGTATATTCCTTTGAAATTATTATCACAATTAGTGGCGTAAATGTATCCATCACCTGAAAAAGTTTCTTTGCCTCTCTCTACCTTCTTTTTTTTCATTGTTTAGATTTTATTTTTGTTTTTGGATACTAGACACTTAGCTGTTTGTTTAGCGAATATTTTTTCTTATTCTGCTTATCCTTTCACTTTAGTGTTTTTGGAACAAAGATGATTTGTTGTTGAAGTACACTTTATTTCTCATACTGCTTATAATTCAGGTGTTACATTTAATAGACCATTCTGTAATCAAAAATAAACATAGTGTATAAAAGTTTGCCATTTAAAAATCAAATATGTGATAGGACTTAGAACATGTAAATTTTTTAAGGAATAAAACAGCTGTGTGTTATTGGTAAGCTGTTTTACCAATCTAAAAGTCTAATGTGGCTTATAAATATCTAGGGTTCAGAAAATTATTAATAGCTTTTGGCAGGTATCCTTTGAATTTTGCTTTTGAGATATTACGCGTATTAGTGAAAGGTCCTGCTGACCTTCCCGATTTATCATCTTTAAGGTTTCATAGGTGGTTTCTGCAGTCCTTAATATGGCTAGTCCAAGTGTGGGATTTCGTGTTCTATTCCCTTGAGCAGCCATTTTGTGAGGGGTTCTGCACATCATAAAATGGCGTGTTTCTTTTGTTTTTTGTTATGTTGGTAGTTTTTAGCCTGAACAGCTCTGCTATTGCTTTGCAAATCCTAAAGCACCATGTGCATGTTTTTTAAAGTAGATATTTTATAATTAAACTATGTTCTACTATTCCACTATACAAAAGTACGTCTATTGTATCCTTAAAATATTTTTTGAAACCCTTTTTGAAATCAGGTTTACTGTTTTTAGTGGGAAGGTGAGTAAGGTAGTGGTGGTGTATGTGTATATGTATCTGCATAAGTGGGAATTTTATATGTATGTGACTAAAAATATAAGTTGATACAGTATTTTTATTCCATATTCTGATTTTTTTAAAACCAGGTTTTCTGAATTCATGGTCTTCTAAAAGGAGAAAAGAAGTGGGTAGAGCGTAGATTCTGACTGAAGGCTAAAGATCTCATAATAATTTTACCTTTTAAAATTAGATTTAATAACACATTGTATTAAGTGTAGTTCAAAATATAACCTTGACAATGGTTATTTCATAGATTGATGCACTCTACCAAACAAATCCCTCTTTTGTGTTTCAGGGATCGCTTACACCTGAGACGGACTACAGAACAGCACGTTCCAGAGGTGGAGGTCCAAGTCAAACGTAGAAGGACTGCCTCGCTGAGCAACCAAGAGTGAGTACAGACTGTATTTAAAACAAATGTGAGTCAGAATCCTGTTTCAGATGAGAACAAAATACCATGCAATGAGGTGATTCAAATGAACTTAATCGAGGAAGCAGACACATGTGCTACAGAAAGATGTAGTAGAAAAGCAATGACATTCTTAACCATATTATCAAAATAACTCACCCTCTTACAGATTTTAGTATAATTTATTCTTTTTTTCTATACATGTCTAAGTCATTTTGTCTTTATAAAATTTGCATTTTTCTGCATTCTTACATTATTAAATCACTGTTTGCAAAATGTACTGTGCACTGAAGTTATTACATATTCTTGCTCTGTGGTATTTAGGTGTTTGTTTTTGGTTAGTGTATTCTGTTAAAATTTAAAATACATGACTGTTTTTCATCCTGTTTTTAGTGTGTGCATATATACATGTGGAATGTATACATAGGATGTATTTACAGACACAGTCACTCATTTACATTTACATTTCTAGAAGGGACATTTTAATTAAAAGTATGTAAACATTTTAAATGACATAATATATATTTAATCCATGTTGAAACTTTGGCATTTTGTCATTGTCGTTAAAATTTTGACAGGACTGGGCACAGTGGCTCACGCCTGTTATCCCAGCACTTTGAGAGGCCGAGGCAGGTGGATCACAAGGTTAGGAGATCGAGACCATCCTAACCAACATGCTGAAACCCCATCTCTACTAAAATAAAAAAAAAATAATCTGGGTGTGGTGGTGCATCCCTGTAGCAGCTACTCGGGAGGCTGAGGCAGGGGAATTGCTTGAACCTGGAGGCGGAGGTCACAGTGAGCTGAGATTGTACCACTGAACTCCAGCCTGGCGACAGAGCAAGACTCTGTCTCAAAACAAACAAAAAATGTAGAAATTAGCGGATGTGGTGGTGTGTGCCTGTAATTCCAGCTACTCAGGATGCTGAGGCAGAAGAATTGCTTGAACCCGGGAGGTGGAGGTTGCAGTGAGCTGAGATCGCGCCATTGCACTCCAGCCTGGGCGGCAGAGCGAAACTCCCTCTCAAAAACAAAACAATCACTGATTTATTTAAAATTTTTAAATTTATTTTATTCTGTCTTTCAGTGTATATGTCACTAAATTAGCTCTTATTCTTTAGGGCTGGATGATGCATTATGAGTTCAAAGGGAAATTGGAAATTGGAGCTGGGGAGTTGTCTTAATATATTCTATGCAAATCTTCAAATGTCTTCAAATTAATATTCTGTACTTTATGAATTAAATACTGTATATAGGCTGCCTCTTACTTTCTCAGTCTTTTGTCTTCTGTTGGGTTACAGGTTAAACCTGAGGGAAACATTGCAATAGGAAATTCTTAAGAGAATTTCCTGTCAAGACACAGGTTTTTTTTTTTGACTGAAACACTTCTTAGACCTTTAATTCAGAGACTTGTAAACAAAGAGGTTAGAATGGAGAATGCCTAAATTAAGATTTGTTTAGTGACTAGAGTATGAATAAGAGTATGAAGATGTAAAGGTATGTGCAGTGCAATTCTGACTACCTGGAGTTAGTGCCAATTTCACAGGTGTACAGATGCCCTCCAGAGCATTCCCCTCCATGCAGACATCGACTCCAGGCTCCCTGATTGACGGGGCACCCACACTTCTGATTGTCTATAGATTCTGAGGTCCTACTATCTTCTTGGGTATTATAAGTGACTAGTAGTACTCAAGAAAGTGCTATACTTACTAGTTTTATTATAAAGGATACAAATCAGCAGATGCATAGAGCAAAACCTGGGCAGGTCCCTTATAAAATTTCTCTGCCCTCAGGATACATTACCTGCACATTAGTGTACATTACCACTGTGGAAGCTCACCAGAGCTCCAGTTGTCCAGGATTTTTGTTGGAAACTCATTATGTTGACAAGACTGAATCTTTGGACATGTCACTGAATTCAGTCAGCAACTCTCCTGCCCTCCCAGGAGGGCTTGCTCAAAGCCCCAACCCTTTAATCTTTGTTTGATCTTTTGTGGCCTGGTTAGTCGCCATCCTGAGACATCTCATTAGCATGAACTCAGGTGTGATCCTAGGGACTCACCTTGAATGGCAAACACATTCCTTTCACTTGGTAAATTCCATGAATTTATAGGTTATTTCCCAGGAATTAAGGTCAGCTAAATTCTTTATTATGCAGAAGCATGTTTAAAATTTTATTGAAAAACTATGGAAAGAAGTCCAGTTTCCAAATCCTTACACACCAACAATGGCAGAATCGTTGGTGATTCCCACATCCTCACCTCAAGGCAAGCTAAATGTAATTTTCTATATCTCTTCATTCTTATGATGAGATTCTACAGCCAGATTACTGACTCATAGGGGTATGTTGAGGGCTTTTCTCAGGAATTCCCGGCTTACCAGTAGATGATTGGTTTACATACTTTGTTTTTTGAGACAGAGTCTCGCTCTTGCCCATGCTGGAATGCAATGGTGCGATCTCGGCTCACTACAACCTCCGCCTTCCGGGTTCAAGCAATTATCCTGCCTCCCGAGTAGCTGGGATTACAGGCATGGGCCACCATGCCCAGCCAATTTTTGTATTTTTAGTACAGACAGGGTTTTTCCAAGTTGGTCAGGTAGGTCTTGAACTCTTGACTTCAGATGATCCACACACCTTGGCCTCTGAAAGTGCTGGTATTACAGGCATGAGCCACCGTGCCTGGTCAGTTTACATATTTTATGAGCCCTAAAATAGCCCTGGAAGTTCTGTATTTTGGGTAGTGACTTGTCGGGAGGATCAGTATGAAGGACAGCCTGAACATCTCCCTCCAATGCTCTAACAGCATATGCCTCCCCTGACCCCTGGGGATTAACGATTGTCTCACCTAGGGTAATTTGAAAGTGAGTGACTATACGTATGGCACTGATGGCGTTTCTTCAGGGGTACCAGCTCTTGGATTTTTAGTTCTTTGGAAATATCTCTAGAGTGGGTAAGTATCTAAGTATCCACTAGTCCCTTGCATAATCTGTGTGTAGAGATTCATGTTTTGTTTTATAATTTCTCATAAGATAATGTCACGCTCTCAGCCTAAAGGAAGATCTTGCCTGGCGTGGTGGCTCACGCCTGTAATCCCAGCACTTTGGGAGGCCAAAGCAGGCGGATCACCTGAGGTCAGGAGTTCGAGACCAGCCTCGCCGACATGGTGAAACCCTGTGTCTACTAAAAATACAAAACTAGCCGGGTGTGGTGGCATGTGCCTGTAATCCCAGCTACTTGGGAGGCTGAGGCAGGAGAATCACTTGAACCCCGAAGGTAGAGGTTGTGATGAGCCAAGATGTCGTCATTACACTCTAGCCTGGGCAACAGAATGAGACCCTGTCTCAAAAAAAAAAAATTTAAAGGAAGATCTTAAATGTGTAAGGATCTCTAGTTTTCTTTCGTATGGATACATATAAAGACGAATACCTTTTTATCATTTATATATATTGTGCTCTTGTTCTAGGTGTCAGTTGTACCCGAGGCGTTCTCAGCAGCAGCAAGTACCTGTGGTGGATTTCCAGGCTGAGCTGAGGCAGGCATTCTTAGCTGAGACACCAAGAGGTGGTTAAAGCCATATTGGAATAGTGAGGAATCTTGATTCCAAGCAAAAACCAGGTTAGAGCTAATGCAGGAATGATCAGGAATAAATAATCATTAAAGAATGTGGTGTTTGGGCTTCACTTAATTATCAGTGATGCGTAACGTTTTTCTTAGAACTTCATAAAATAATCACATTGCATAAAGTTCAAAAAAGCAAAAGCAGGACCTCAAATTTTCTACCCGGAAAGGTTTTTCATGTTTCTGAATTCCAGTTATTGTAGTCCATGCTTTTCAGGTAGTTTTCTTTTGTGGTGGTGTGTTTTTTTTTTTTAACGATACAAAATAATTTCACTATAAATCGCTGTTAAATACCCTGTTACAGTGAATGTTTTATAATTTCCTTTTGAGGGAAGTGTCATATTTTTCTGCCAGTAGTTCAAACAAAATTTTACTAGCTTTGTATAAAACTTAAGGTAGAATAATTTTTTCAGGTATGGAGATGTGAAAATAATTGAATCAAGGAATATGAACTTAAGGTACATTTTTCTAAATTTTGTTGCAAAGTATCGTATTAGTATTCATAGCCTTCAAAAAAATAACAGCCTAGTTACAACATGCTTTCACAGCTTTAGGTATTTTAATTTGAATATAGTTTATGCTTAGTGAGTTCTAAATACACAGCACGTAATTAACCATAAGTATTATAGAATCTAAATACTTTCTTGTGCTTATTTACTAAGTACTTTTTGTTTTGTCTTTTTCAACTTTCTGTTTTAACCACTGTATTTCCTATTGGAATCAGCAGACAATGTAATAAAAAGATTTTTCATAATTTTTCAACGTGATGTAGATTTATTTTGTTTTATTTTTATGTTGTTGCTTTCATTTTTTAGGTGGAAGCTATTACAAAGTTGATTTTGATTTATTCCCTTGTTTTCTCTTTGTGATTTTTCCTTTTCTCTACTTTAAGTTTAGAATGCTCTCATTTCTGAGTCTGTTTTTGAAATGTTTCCCCTCAACTTGAATTAATTAGACTTATTTATGGCCACCATTTTGAGTATGTATTTATTTATTTGGCTACAGTCTTAATCTGTAGCCCAGGCTGGAGTGCAGTGGTGTGATCTCTGCTCACTATAACCTCCAATTCCCAGGTTCAGCTGATTGTCCTGCCTTAGCCGTCCAAGTAGCTGGGATTACAGGTGCCTGCCACTACACCTGGCTAAATTTTGTATTTTTTTGTAGAGACGGAGTTTCACCATATTGGCCAGGATGCTCTCAGACTCCTGACCTCGCATGATCCACCTGCCTTGGCCTCCCATAGTGCTGGGATTACAGGCATGACCCACAGTGCCCAGCTAGCTCATTTTGAGTTTAAATCAAAAGAGACAGAAGTTTTCTGAGAAATCCTCCTTTCTTGAATCCTTTATACTTAACATTTTCTAGTTGCATAAGCAGATTGGAATCTTATTATTGTCCCAAGCTGTTCCCTAGAGTAAGGGAATTTTTCATTGAATAGGTATGTACAATTGATTTTTTTCCTTTTACCTAGGAATTTTTTAGCTTCTCAATTAGTTTACAGATTTTTGTAAATTTTGAAATGTAACATTTAAGTCATACATTATAGTCTGCAAGTAGGACTGTGTAATTTTATGATAGTTAGTTTTATCTTATTCTAGTCTCAACTGCTAGTTTTATGTAAATAGTAACTGTTACTAGGATTCCTTTAGGGCAGGGTTTGGTAATATATATGGACCACTACTTGTTTATATATAAATGAAATTTTATTGGAACACAACTATGTTCATTTATATGTGTTGTCTGTGGGCACATTGGTGCTATATCAGTGCAAATTTGAGTAGTTGTAACAGTTTGAATGACAGACAAAGCCTAAAATATTTACTGTCTTGCCATTTAAAAGAAAAAAATGGCTGACTTTTGTTGTAGAGGAGCAGATTCAAACAAGAAAATACCAAAGTGGGGGCCAGTGAGTATAGTCAAATTGTCATAGAAAGTGATGAAGACTGGATTGTAGAAGTATATATGAAGTATACATTACAGGGTAGACAATCAGATGAATTTTGTTGGAAAGGGCTCAGTCTAAGAATCATGGTACAGCCTGCTGTGGAGGAGGATGGGTAGTCTTTAACAACATTTAAACATTTGGTACTCTTTTTCGTTAAAATCGTAAGGCACGTGGTAGCCAGGAAAAATAAGAAACTATATGGACGGGCATAGTGGCTCATGCCTGTAATCCTACCACTTTGGGAGTCTGAGCTGGTGGACCACCTGAGTTCAGGAGTTCAAGACCAACCTGCCAACAAGGCAGCGATACCCCGTCTGTACTAAAAATACAAATATTAGCGAGTCTTGGTGGCAGACGCCTGTAATCCTAGCTACTTAGGAGGCTGAGGCAGGACAATTGCTTGAACCTGGGAGGCAGAGGTTGCAGTGAGCCAAGATTGTGCCACTGTGCCCCAGCCTGGGTGACAGAGCAAGACTCTTCAATTAAAAAAAAAACAGTTATGACTATTAGCTTTTTGTTTGGTACCTAAAAATTTACTATGATACATATCCAATGTATGTATCTATCTAGATATCTGTATACATATGGAGATATGTATATATATGGATCCTAGTAGAAAGAACAATATCAATACACATACTCACATAGCATATAGCCTCAGAGTATGGTAGGCTATGTATATCCTCTGGGTTTGTGTAAGTACACCGTTTATACCATGATATCACCAAATGCGTTTCTCCTAATGCATCCCCATCATTATGCAATTTCTTTATCTATCTATTTGTTTATTTATTTTGAGATGGAGTTTTGCTCCTGTAGCCCAGGCTAGAGTGCAGTGGCATGATCTTGGCTCATTGCAACCTCTGCCTCCCGGGTTCAAGCAGTTCGCCTGCCATAGCTTCTTGAGTGGCTAGATTACAGGTACCCAATACCATGCCTGGCTAATGTTTTTGTATTTTTACTAGAGACAGGGTTTCACCATGTTGGTCAGGCTGGTTTCAAACTCCTGACCTCAGGTGATCAACCTGCCTTGGCCTCCCAAAGTGCTGGCATTACAGGCGTGAGCCACTGCACCTGGCCACTAACATGATTTTTAACTTGTCCTTCATTATGTGATGTATGAAAGTTTTTTATGAGAGTCTACATGTACATATTCCATAGTTATGTGTTCCCTTTCGGTACGGGAAGTCTTCGGTAGGTTTATAACACATTTAGTTCTTAGTGGGGAAAGATCGCCACCATTGTCTTGAAGCAGTTTTAGGGGGAAGAAAGAATATTGCAGATGATATCGTAGGTATTTCAGAAAAAAGGAAAAATTTAAATGAAAGAATAATTGAAATGTTTATATAGAGATGACTAGGTATTATTTCTGAAGTAGAGAGGCAGTACCTTAATGAAGAATGGAAAGAAAAATACTACATTTTGGAAAATTAAGCTTAGGTGTGGAAACATTTAGGAATTGCTAGGTAAAATAAAATTCAGTGAGTTTCATCAGTCCTAAATGTGTCAAATGTGGGAGTTAAGAATGAGGAACTAGTGAAATTCGGTAGTACCTTGGTGAGGAAGCAAGTATGAGAGGAAGGATGTTTTTTGAAAAAGCTGTCATAGTGATTTTCATGTAAAATTGTCTGCCTGTTTTAAAACGTGGTAGATTGCAGCACAGCTTTAACATGCTTTCCTCTCCAGGCTCCATCTGCTCTTTGAAGCTTCTGGCCAGCTTGCATTGTTTCTAGGAGAACCTGCATCATACCTTTATCTAGAGCCTTCCCCTAGGTCTGCTGAAGCATCAAGTTTTAACTGTGGACATAGGATTTGGTGGAACAGCAATCATGGTAAGCTGTACATTCAGGCAGAGGGTTGAAAACCTGCTTTAAGGGCCGAAAGGAATAGTTTCCCCGCATGTGCAGTGATTTTGGGTTCTGAATGTTGGAAATAAGGATATATCCATGGATATGAATTCCCATTGCATTGAATATCAGCTCGAGATGAGCTGATTTTTTCCTTTTTTTTCAGACGGAGTCTTGCTCTGTCTCCCAAGCTGGAGTGCAGTGGTGTGATCTTGGCTCACTGAAAACCTCTACCTCCTGGGTTCAAGAGATTCTCATGCCCTGGCCTCTTTATTAGAGACAGATTCTCCACGTTGGCCAGGCTGGTCTTGAACTCCTGACCTCAAGTGATTTTCCCACCTCGGCCTCCCAAAGTGCTGGGATTACAGGCATGAGCCACTGCCTGGTCATGAGAAATGTTTTATGATGTGAGAAAATATAGGAGTTTTTAGTCGTACTTCCGGTGGTGAGGACTACTGCAGATGATGGATTCTGCAGGTTCATCCTCCTGTATATGTGTCTACCAGTTCTTCCTAGACTATATGCTGTTTACCTAGTATGACACGTACACTTAGGTTTTTAGTGAATTCTCTCAGGTTCGATTACAATAAAGAGGACTTTAAAAACAGAAGGGTTTGGGCGTGAATGGTACAGAGAAAAGCAGTCTGGAGAGAGAACACCCTACATCATTGTCAAAGAGAAGGATAATCACCCCTAAGGAGGTGAAAATTGGTTCTTGAAATGTGAAAAACTTTTCATAATCCTTTGTAGTCCTTCAGAGAGCCATAGTAAATATGGAAGAATGTTGGTGGAAAAGGAGGAAAGAATAGTTAAGGAAACCAGTCTTGGATTATGTAAGAGTGGAGATGAAACAGGAGAAGATGACTAGGGTGCAGGCATGCTAAATGTGACTCTTGTCTTACTGCTTCCAGACTGTGGGCAAGAGTAGCAAGATGCTGCAGCACATTGACTATAGAATGAGATGCATCCTACAAGATGGCCGAATCTTCATTGGCACCTTTAAGGCTTTTGACAAGCATATGAATTTGATCCTCTGTGATTGTGATGAGTTCAGAAAGATCAAGTAAGGTCGATTGGGTGAATGGGGTTGGAGACAGAGGCAATGGGAAGGGAAGGCCATGGTGGATTAAGGGATTTCCAAGGGTAACTGAAGTGGGTAGCGAAACTGTGGTAGAGCCAGTCTATTGTTTAACCTCTAGACTTGATCTCTGAATTAGGTCACAGTCTGCATCTAAACTCATTCAAGTTTGTGAAACAATCATAGATGTATTACTGGGAATAAAAGCATATGCTATGATCAAAATACTAAGTTATTTTTAAAATTGAGAAACATACTATTGTTAATTGGTTGGCTTCTGCAGTGGTCTTATACCGAAGAAATCTTGGTTGAAATAGACAATACCAATTTTTCTTCATGGTTGAGGAGTTGGGATATGATTACCATTTGTTATTACTGTTCCCTGCTACTGTTATTATTTTTACCTGCTACTGTTCCCATTATTTCAGTTCCATGTCACCTGTCATTATGATTAATTATTTAAGTAATTTTTTAAAGAGATTACCATTTTAATATGAAAACCGAAGTTTCAATTTTGTCTTTTTTTTTTTTTGAGACATAGTCTCACTCTTTCACCCAGGCTGGAGTGTAGTTGCTCAATCTCAGTTCACTGCAACCTCTGCCTCCTGGGTCCAAGTGATTCTCTTGCCCCAGCCTCTTGAGTAGCTGGGACTACAGGCACATTCCACCACACATGGCTAAGTTTTTATTTTTAGTAGTGACGGGGTTTCACCATGTTGGCCAGGTTAGTCTTAAACTCCTGACCTCAGGTGATCTGCCCGACTCAGCCTTCCAAAGTGCTGGGATTACAGGCGTGAGCCACCGCACCCAACCCAATTTTGTCTTTCTTAAAAGGTATTTTACAAAAGAAATTAGTCTTGTTGTAGTGTAACAACAGGGAACATTCTGTAAAAGACTAAAGTTAGATCAGAAAAGAACTTTATTGTTTACCCTTGTATTATTAACAGTGTTTAGAGATTTTGTTTGTTTTTCAGTCACAACTCAGTAAATGTTTAAATAGCATCAGTTTTCTTAATTGATACTTGATGTTGTATACATATTTTGATGAGTGAGTGATCTCGGCATCACTAAAATTTATCTCACTAAAATTTAATTCTGATTTATAGGCCAAAGAATGCGAAGCAACCAGAGCGTGAAGAAAAGCGGGTTTTGGGTCTGGTGTTGCTACGTGGGGAGAACTTGGTATCCATGACTGTGGAGGGGCCACCCCCCAAAGATGTAAGGAAGATGTAGGGCAAGACAGAACTTTAATTTGGAAGAAAATCCTATTATGTGAGACATCTGAAATCAGGGCACAGCACAGGCACAGTTTAACATACATTGTCAAGTAAAATGTGCCAGTCACTTAATATCAATTGTTGGTTGCCTCTTCTATTTGGGATTAAGAGTTTTTTGGAGAATTATTCTATGTGCTGGGCATTACCCAGGTAAGGGTAGGAGTTGCTGATTCGTTTTTGCTTGGTATTTTTATGAAAGATATTTTCATAATTTGACAATGTGCTTTTTAAGCACAGGATACCTCCATAGTATACTTACTTGTTCATTTGGATCACAGCTAATATGAGATAGGCATCCTGAGAAAATGGTGGAGAGAATTGATCTCTGATGAATAAGTATACTGAGAACTTTGGTAAATCATTGGGTTTTAGGTTATAAATTTTCTTGTTTCAGACTGGCATTGCTCGGGTACCACTTGCTGGAGCTGCAGGAGGCCCTGGAGTTGGTAGGGCAGCTGGTAGAGGAGTACCAGCTGGTGTGCCAATTCCCCAGGCCCCTGCTGGATTAGCAGGCCCTGTCCGAGGAGTTGGGGGCCCATCTCAGCAGGTGAGGAACCAGCAGAGGGTTTTATGTTATTGGGAGAATGTGACTAAGCCAGAGGCTGAGAAGGTTTAAAAACCTAAGTGTACGTGTCATACTATGTAAACAGCATATAGTCTAGGAAGAACTGGTAGACACATATACAGGAGGAAGGAAATAAAACTAGCCACTTAAAATGCTTGTGGGTGATTAAAGTTACCCAAGTTATTCTTGGTAAGAGTAACTTGCCACTAGTGGTGAGTGAACAGAATGCATGGATATACCAGAGTTGAAAAGATGCAAGGGCTTTTTGGATGTGAGATTAGTTTTTAAAATACGGAAATAAGCCTGGTTATTTTTTACGGTATTTTTAAAATTCAAGTTTCTTGGCTGAGTGCGGTAGGTCACACCTGTAATCCCAGCACTTTGGGAGGCTGAGGTGGGCAGATCTCTTGAGCTCAGGAGTTCGAGACCAGCCTGGCCAATTTGGTGAAAACCCCCGTGTCTACTAAAAAGACAAAAATCAGCTGGGCGTGGTGGCAGGTGCCTGTAATCCCAGCTACCCAGCAGGCTGAGACAGGAGAATCACTTGAACCCAGGAATGGGAGGTTGCTGTGAGCCAAGATCACGCCATTGCACTCCAGCCTGGGTAACAAGAGTGAAACTCTGTCTCAAAAAAAAAATGGGAATGATGAGAGAGGTACATCATTGCACCAGTTAATTGTATCTTTAATAGGTCGTTTTTCTGATTTATTTTCTGTGTGTGAATAATGTGAAGTTTTGCCTTACCTTGTTTCTCACCCTGTCTTCTCAGGTAATGACTCCACAGGGAAGAGGCACTGTAGCAGCTGCTGCTGTTGCTGCGACTGCCAGCATTGCTGGAGCCCCAACACAGTACCCACCAGGACGGGGGACTCCGCCCCCACCTGTCGGGAGAGCAACCCCACCTCCAGGTAAAGGACTGGTGAAAATGAAGATGAATTTTGGTTTCTGATGTGAGATAGCTTACTGATTTAAGGCACATCCTGAAAAACCTAAGAACTGGGGGGAATATGCTTCCGTCTTCTAGACAGTGGTTTTCAATGAACCACATAGAAGAGTAATTGTCATATAGAAATTATTTGACTCTATCATTGTTGTCTGGCCCATTTCTTTAGGGATGATTTGGACTAAATTCTAACTGTCCTAAGCTAGTTTATAAGGCCTTTATTTCTGCCGTTTTTCACTGTAGGCATTATGGCTCCTCCACCTGGTATGAGACCACCCATGGGCCCACCAATTGGGCTTCCCCCTGCTCGAGGGACGCCAATAGGTATGCCCCCTCCGGGAATGAGACCCCCTCCACCAGGCATTAGAGGTGAGTGGGAGCATAGGGGCTTGATGGTTCAGCCAGGCCCCTGAATATCTGTATCCTCTTTTTCTCAATGTTTCTATTTCCTTTCAGGTCCACCTCCCCCAGGAATGCGTCCACCAAGACCCTAGCATACTGTTGATCCATCTCAGTCTCTCTCTCCCCTGCAATGCGTCTTCTGAAATTGTGTAGAGTGTTTGTGAGCTTTTTGTCCCCTTCTTCTGCATTAATAATAGCTAATAATAAATGCATAGAGCAATTAAACTGTGAGGTACTGTTGTATATACGTTTTTGCCTGTTGATTTTGATGAGATCTTAAGTTACTGTGGATGAGGTGACGCCTGTTAAGCAGTTGATTCAAATCATACTCTCTTTAAGTCTTAGGATAAAAAGGTTTCCTGCTTTCTGACATTTACTTTGTGCCTTGACTGGTGTTGATTTACTAATGTTTTCATGACCCAGGGGGTTTAAATGGTGGTACTGTTTCACACATGACCTCCTGCTTCTCATGTTGCTATGTCCCAGTATCTGAAGGGAAGTGGGGATGGGATGAAACACCTTGTAAGGCCACCTGTATAATGAAGGAAATTGTAATGAATCACACTCCATGCTCATTAAATATGAAGGCATTTGAAATGGAAGTTACTCTCTTTTTTTGATAAAAGAGTACTGTTGACCTCAGTTGATCAGGTTTTACCATGCCTTGTGATCAGAGTAGAGGATGTGATACTGATATATCATTTTCAACCATTAAGTAAGTTTATTTATAAATTACTAAATGAGTGGCAGATCCTGGGTACTTGGAGGCAGGAGGTTGCATGTTTGAGTTAATAAGTTGTAATACTGATAATAAAGATAGCTGACACTATAAAACATACTTGGCACACTGAAATTCAGGGAGCTAAATAGTTCAGGAATGCCCTAGTATCTAGGTCCAGTTTGACATGGTTGTGGAACAAAGAAGCCATTTGTAAAAGGGAAGAAATTTTTAGGCAGCAAGGGAATGATTCACAGTGATGACTGCAGTGGGTTTTACCAAGTGCTACAGAGATTCATATTAATGCCATAATGGTACTCATAGACTGATTTGAATTACATTTTTTTCTCTTGAATTCACCAGTAGTGGTTGTGAATGTCACCTTTTCCATCTTTTAAATCACATCCTTGCAGGTGGTAATCACCTAAGGAAGAGGAATTAGCAGAGTGGCAACAGTTCCTGTTACTGACTGGATAAGTGGTCTCTGCCAGAATAGCTTCTAGGATTAATGGCCACTCTCAGGTAAGGAAAATAAAGAGGCTGCCACGGTCCAGCCGGGCAGGGTCCAGGGGATCCTGAAGGTGAGCTGGGCATCGGCGGAAGAAGGAGACAGCACGACTTGCAGGTTGTGTCAACCAAAAGATGTGTGTGTGTTTATTACAGGCAATTCATGGTTTTTATACTTTTTAATTTTGCAGGTGAACAGACAAAACAGGAAATTCAAACATCAGCAGGACTTTGTAGTTACAGTTCTGTGCTTCAGAAAATTACATTGTACTATGATTCGCCAGAATAATCAGAAGAGTTTGTTTCAAAGATGATTCCAAGGAAATGTTAGATATTTACATTCTACTGTTTTTAATTAACTTTCCTTTTATCTTAAAGGTTATTAATTTATGATTAACTTACGTTAGACTATGCTTTCATAACTAAATGTTAAAGAAATTATAAAACAGGTTAAAAGCTAAATATTCACCAAGTGATAGACATTGTCTGTTCTGTCTTCAGGGATGAGTGGATAGTCCCTGGAGACAATAACAACAGACATTGGCAACGTATACTACTAACTGTGGTTACAAGTAAGGGTCAGTGGAGGTTAGACTGCGAGGTAGAAGACACCATGGAAACTCATGAACTTGCTTTCTTTAACTGTTTTAGTGCAAATATTTTTTGTTGTTTTGTTTTTATACACCAAGGAGATCCTGTTCTAGCAAGCCCTTCCATAAATGTTAGGGAATGACAAAGGATATGGACGCTGTCTATATTAACCATTTTAATTCTGTCCTTGTTGTTTACTTTTGTATAAGGTAGAGAAGGATCAGTAAGTCTAATTATTTTCTAAATAACATTTGCTCCTTCAGGGGGATACCAAAATTTATTCCCTAGCTTATAAACTGCCCAAGGAAGCCCCTGGGCAGTGGGAAGTAGATTTCTGTTTTTGTTCTTTCCTTATTTTTCTTAATTCTGGGAATAGGTGTAGGGGTGACTGGCTCCTGGAGTGTTTCCACCTGTTGTAATTCAAGCATAAACTGCTTTACGTCTTTAGTGAATTTAGGGTCTTTCCTCAAGATATCGAGTATACTGTGGCAACATCTGGGGCCATTAGTAGTAATGGGGATTTCTGAGGTGCTAAGAGTGTCGGTGGAAAATTGGGACTGTAAAGTGACATCAGCCGAGTACACAGTATTTTGATTAGCAAGAAAAATGATTAAGCAGATGATTCCCAAGAACCCACTGATCCACCCAAGAAATTGTATCCTCATGCCTCGTCCTTTTCCAGGAAGAGTCTTCCTTGAAGCTCATCTCCCCATATTCGGACTTTGTCAAGCAATATGGTCGGAAAAGGACTTGGCAAGAGGCCAAGCCTTAGTTGCTTTAGGAGATTATATAATACAGGAGTTACATCACTGTTTTCAGAATTTATAAATGTCAAAACAAGCTTCTTGATTTACCAAAGCCTCAACCAAAGTACTTTATCTGGATCTTTGAAGGCAGAGCTTCTCAGTTCAGACAAATTAACTGATGACAAGACAAATGCTTTTCCTCTGCAGACTGTGGGATAGTATGTAGAGGGACCTGTGAGTTCTTTCCATACTGCTCTGCAACTACTTACAATTGATTACTTCTTTTATGTTTTTGGAGGGGAAGCGTTTATCCTTGGATTGGTGTGCTGGTGTAGATGGGCCTTAGATTTTGGCGTGAATGATTATGCAGCATATTTGAAGAAAACCTGTTATCAGAATATTTTTAATTGAATATGGCCTGTTACATGTGTTAAAGGTAAGTTACAAGAACTCTAGATTCTGCAAGATTTTTGTTTCTTGTAGTTATTTTGCTTGGTGATAATACTGTTTTCTTTTGTCTGGAACTTCCTGGACTTTTTGAGAATCCCGATTGTGATGATAGAATAGAAAAAAACTTTGGATATAGATTTTAGTATAATTGAGTGTGGTGAATTTTTTGTTATGGAATGCTAGTCTGTGCTTCTGTATGTTGCACATCAACATGCCAGTCTTCAAATATTCTTGGTGGTTAATGCTTGATGTTGCTTAACAACCATCCTGCATTCTTGTGTTAAATACATATCTCGTCTAAAATATGATTGGTCAACAACTTTCTGATTTCCTGATATGCACAAATATATCCATGTTGCACATCACGTTTGCCATCCGTTCATTGTAGCTTATAGAATAATTTCAAGTAGAATTCTGGGATAATTATGATGCTACCTTAAAATATGTTTTTGAAGTATTTGAGGTATTCTATTTTTATGTGATAGGTAAACTTGGCTTGGAATTAAAAGGATTTTGAAAGTTGCTTAGGGAGCTCCCTGCTTTTGTGAACTCATTTTCTTAATTATGTCAAATTTCAGAAGTTTGTTAACATACTGGTATTTTACATATCTTACAGGGTTCTTTCTTGTAATAAAATATTATAAGTGGAAACTAATTTATATAGATAATTATGTGAAATAGTGCTGGTTTTCTAGAATTTTCATGATCTTGTTTCAGATATTAGTAAATACACCCTTTATCTGGTATGTTTACCTCTGATACTACCTTTACTGATTTCAGCAAGTAGTCAGTTATAATCTGTGGGTTGGAGTCTTTATTTATTCATTTATTGGAGACATACTCTGTTGTGCAGGCTGAGGTACAGTGGTGTGATCTTGGCTCATGGCAACCTCCGCCTCCTGGGCTGAAGCGATTCTTCTGCCTCAGGCTTCTGAGTAGCTCGGATCACATGTGTGGGCCACCACACCTAGCTAATTTTTGTATTTTTAGTAGAGACAGGGTTTCACCATGTTGGCCAGGCTGGTCTTGAGCTCCTGACCTCAGGTGATCTGACCATCTCAGCCTTCCAAAGTGCTGGGATTACAGGTGTGAGCCACCATGCCCAGCCATGGGTTGAAGTTTTTAAAGGCCTGTTTTCTAGTCGGTGATATATTGCTTAGTTCTGTGTTAACATTTGCATTCCAGTTCTCTTCGTCATGTTCATAGACATACTAATGTTAGGTATGTGAATTTTATGTAATAAAGGAAGGTATATTTTCATGGGATTTTTGTAGTGGGAGAATAACATCTGGGCCTGAAATAGGATATTTGTGTTGCAACTTTTTCAGTGTCATGTGATACCATTTTTTGACCACTTAGTTGATGTCTCTGAAAGGAAGAGAATCTGATGGCTAAACTTTAACGTGTCGTCAGTGTGGATCCTACTCAGTAGTGTCACAGTGAGGCTGAAAATCATATTAAGTGCTTTTAGGACAGAAATATAAACTGCTCAGGTAAAATAACCTTGTAAAGAAAAACGGGGAGTATATTGCAGAGGCCTTGACTAGATTCATGATGATACAGGACCTTGTCTGAACATAATGATTTCAAAACTTGAGCTTAAAAATGACACTGAAATCTAGTCACTGTGCCTCACTAGACTTTACAATTTCAAGATTTTCTGCAGAAAATGTTGTGAAAACTTTGAATACATACAAATGGCAAGTGTAGTATTGCACTTTGCTAGTTCCTCAGATACCCTTTTTTATTTGTATAGATATTATGAGTTACTTTTTTTTTCCTACATGTTGTACGTTGTTGAAAGCTAAAAGGAAACTTATTCCTCGATCACAGAAGGCACAGGCACTTGGTGAGATGGAAACAAGGATGTGTAAAAATGAGACTACCACCTCTCGGATTAAAAAAAAAGTGCCTGAGTTCTAGGGCTCTAAGTGTTGTCCAGGAAGGAGGAGGAATAATATTTATGGAGCATATGTTATGGAACACAGTGAGTATAGTACATACTTTTACATGAATTCTGTTGGTATTTTAGGACAGTTGATTTTGTTTATATGTTTTTATCTTAAGCTGTGTGCAGTTGGTCAACTTGTACAAAGGCCACAATAGATATTTAAGAAATATTAAGCGAATGAATGGGGCAGCAATACTAATTTGTGTAAAGTGGGACAGTATCTCACAGCCTAGCTTGGAATTTAGTGCCATTAACATAGCTCAGTGCAGCCTTGAACTCCTCAGCCCAAACAATCCTTTCACCTCACCCTCCAGAGTAGCTGGTACTACAGTCACATGCCAACATGCCTGGCTAATTTTAGTTTTGTAATTTTTTTTAGAGCTGAGCTCTCACACTGTTGCTTAGGCTGGTCTTGAACTCCTGGCCTCAAGCCATCATTTTGCCTCAGCTGGTATTGTAGGTGTAAGCCACTGTGCCAAGTACTAATTTTTTTATGTTAGAAAACAAGTTTTTAGGTATTTTACAGTTACTTTATGACAGAATATCTGATCAGAATCTAGGACTGATATCTGACTTCATACGTTTACACCATGAAGTAGCCAGCCATTCGCAGATGCAGGTTATTTGAATTACTTACTGTTTACCAGCACTTGTTTAGTACCTTGCAGTGATGTTTACAGTGTGTTTCTGGTTATGGTTTTGAGGTTACTTGGTGGTTGTGGTTAAAAAGTAGAAATCAGCAAGTGCTGTTAGAGTCTCACTTGCACGATGAGATAGGGAACACTTAATTAAATAGAAATATTTGAGGCTGAGCATGGTGACTCAAGCCTGTAGTCCCAGCACTTTGGGAGGCTGAGGTGGACGGATGACCTGATATCAGGAGTTCGAGAATAGCCTGGCCAACATAGAAATACTCTGTCTTAAAAAAATACAAAAATGAGCTGAGCTTAGTGGTGTGTGCCTGTAATCCCAGCTATTCTGGAGGCTGAGGCAGGAGAATTGCTTGAACCCAGGAGCCGGAGGTTGCAGTGAGCCAATACCATGTCACTGCACTCCAGCCTGGGAATAAGACAGGGTAAAACTCCTCTGGGAAGAAAAGTAGAAATTTTTGAGATAAAATGTTCAAATGAGTGGTTGGGACTATTGTAGAAATACATGTTGATAAAGGGATGAGGTGCTGTTGCAGACATGGAGAAATAGTTCTTCTAGCTCTTCCACTTTCAGCGTCATCTAGTTGGGTCATTGGAATTGTTTTAAGATAGGATGCCTGCTTGCCCATGAGTTTTAAGAACTAATAAAATGTAGAAATCATTAGCAGGAGAAGCTTGGCTGGGTTAATTTACTTTGCTGAGATGATTCAACTTGAAAAGTGAGATCCATACTAAGGGCGCAAAATTCAGGAAGGACCCTCATATTTGAACTTAATGTTTCATTTATGTGAATCATTTTCTGTTGAACTAATGAGAAAACAGTGGCCTAGAGGGTTAGGTAATTGTATGTCTGCGTTGTTTGGACAGTTTCCCATCTTTTGAATGCTGTGTTTGAATATCTGTATATTTTCATTTTATGTTACATTATTTGTTCTTTGGTAGCAAAAATTTGAGTTGCAAGGATACAGTTCCTGAAATCTAATGATTTCGTGTTTAGGAGGTAGGTATCAGGAATAATAGTGTGAGTTCTCATGATAAAATTTGGATTGTGTTACTGTGCCACTTTGCTTTTTTGTCAGGGAAGTTAGTAGTTTAGGCCTCCTTAGAATCCTTTTGTTGGACTTTGTGCTTCATATGTTGTGTGAGCCTGGATTTTGTCTATCCTCCTCTGTATTTCCATACCATTTGTTTACACTTAACTCTGGCACATTTTGATGTATGTTTTCAGTGTACTCTAGTCCTAAAATTGGTTTATATTGAATTATTGGGGAGAATAGCAAGTTGTTGATAGTATCAGTGGTGGCATTAGGATATTTCCATTTCAGTTCTTTGGACAATTTGCTAATGGAAATGATTATTGTATTTAGCTCTATGATACCCAGTGTGACAGGTTGGAGTTTGTGTGTGTGTGTCCTTCATGTAGATTTGTAGATTGCTGTGTGTGCTTCCTTCATATGGATGACTGTGTGTCTTCATACTTTTCCTTAAATCTGTGTGCTTTGAATGATACTGTTTTTTTTTTATCTATTGTCACATAAAAACTCTTATCGTTTATTCTTCCAGGCCAGGGATTGTCCTTAGGGGTACAGATACGCTGTCTATAGGGATTAATTTTTTTTAAACATATTTTCACTAGTTGATGGGAAAGACCTGGGCTGGATTTGTGATGAGCTGTGTTTACTGAGCATGATGAAGTGAAGCTCAATATAATTACTCTGAAGTCCAGCCTCAGTATCGGTCCTAAGGACTCCGGACACAAAGACTCAAAACATAAATTCTTAGACTCTGTATTTCACAAGGTTTTTCCTATCAATACAGGCTAAAGATAAGGGCGTGTTGTAGGTTTTTCCAGTGGAATAGAGGGAAGTTGGTTCTAGATCCTTTAGTACAGTTAACCTTTTGTAGAGGGTGTTCTGTGTTCATTGCATTGATATGTCTCACCTTTGGTGCAATCTCGGCTCACTGCGACCTCTGCCTCCTGTGTTCATACACTTCTTGTCTCAGTCTCCAGAGTGGCTGGGATTACAAGCATGTGGCAACATGCCCAGCTAATTTTTGTATATTTTTGTGGAGACAGGCTTTGCCCTGTTTGCCAGGAAGGTCTGTAAGTGAACCACCCACCTCAGCCTCCCAGAGTGCTGGGATTGCAGGCATGAGCCACCCACTCAACCCACACGGCCATACCTTTGCTTATTTCTACTATGCATTTCAAGTGCTAACTTCAAGAGAGGAAGTACTTGGGAGCGCCCATGCTCTTTTATTTTTTAACCCTATCCCTGCATCACCCAGTTACAACCTTGTATAAAAGTTTCATGAGCATGTTTTTATCACTGAGGCAGCTTCTCCACTTAGCCTTATAATTGAGAAATTGCTAATTTGTGGCTGAGACACTACTTTGGTTTGAGATGAGACTTAATTTATATGTTTAGCAGAATGCTCAAGTTACCTTTCAGGGATCAATTTAATTCTACTTTTAATTAAGTTAACTGCTGTATCTTTACAGCACATAGGTGGAGATTTAGTTTTGACTCTTAGATTCAGTTAAGTGGATGAAATGGCATTATATAGTTTTGATGCTAAGCACATGGAGATTAATAATTTGCTAAGTACAATGCATTATTTGAGGCACATCCCTAATCACACGTTATTCTATACTCTTTTTGCTTGTATGATTGATGGTTCTTTAATTATATGTGATTGACATTCTATGAGTAGGTGCTTGTGTTTTGCCTTTAAGTAGTTATTATGAAGGAGGAATGGTGAATTAAAAGGTGATTTAGAAAAGCTTATATTACAATATATGCCACAAACAGCTGAATATAGCAAGATCTTACTATCTAGTTGTTACCTTAGTGGATAAATTCTGTATGTGTTATGTGTATGCATATGTATATATTAATGATGTGGGTGTTGATACTGTGTGACCACATGACAAATGACTGGTTTACAGCAAAAACCTGTTGGGGTTCAGAGAAATGAACATTCTTTACAAAGTTCTTTGAGTTTCTGTTCTTTTGGTAGAAATGTTAGTGTATTTATAACCTCTCAGATTTGTTTGGTAATGTTAGTGTTCCTGATCCAGGCGGTTAGGGGTATGTTGTATGAACTGAGACATAGGAAGTGATACAAAGAGGGAATTAGTGACAGGCCTATTGAGGTGTAGTGTTGACAGGGGGTCTATGACCTTCAGATACTTGGTGCAACCTAGAGAATGCAGTGGTAGTTGCTGTCTCAGCTCAACCAAACAACCTCATTTGAGGGGTGATACGTCACAGATGGCCTAAAATAAATGCCCTAAAAATAAGAATCTCTGGGGGAGGGTGGGGAGAGAGAGTGAGTGAGTGTGTGCGTGTGTGTTTTGGTGGAGTGGTAGGAGGGAGGGTTGGCTTTATGGTGAGATGAATTGGATGACACCTTCCATTCCTGCAAAAGGAGTCTAAGGTCCAGCCAAGCTAATTCATGATAAAAGTAATTTGCTGAGAGTAGTGGAAGGAATGAGTTAGCAGTAGATGGCAAATTAAATTAATGAGTAGTGGGAGGAAAACAAGGAACGAAACAAAGAACAAAGTTTAATGTGGTTAGAGCATGTTCTTGACTTGTATGAATGGAGAGAGGTAAATTGAGAGTAATATTGTGATTGTTTCATTTGTTGAAAATCTGAAAACTTGTTTGAATTGTGGAACAATAGATGGTATATGATAGGAGTCAGAATTATCATTTATGTGCAAGTTTGTGTTTTGCTTCAGAGAAGGAGTTTCAGCTGCCTTTTCCATGTTAGCTTCTGTACGTTTTCTTGAGGTATAGATAGGTAATACTGTCTTTTACTGAGATTGTTTTAATTAGCAAGGTATGCTGATTAAATGTGTGTTCATGCTAAATTATTAGAATTAATAAAGGACTGTATTTCTAGACAGCTTTGGTTAGTTAGTGGTTCATTAAATTCATTGTTGATAAGAAAACACCTGAGGGTTTCTCCACACAGTTTACTGGGTCATGACATTAGCATTCTGGCTTATTAGGTACAGGTATGAAAAGTGGATTTTTATCAAGTTCCTAGATGTTGCAGATCTAGGAACCACACTTAGAGTGCTATTTTATGTCTTTTACTGTACACTGATATAAAAAAACAGGAAAATTTTAAATATGATCATGACCAGGAAATCTTGAGAGAAAGTTGTCTTACATAATAATGTAAATCAGTGTAGAATAGTGTGTATATATATAAACACGTCTTCATTTCCAGGGGAATGTAGACATATATCACTTAACAATAACAAATTTCTAATGTAAATTTAAATTACCTACCTCATATGAGGAACCAAGCTTATTTTTGATAATTTTCCTAGCAGTGAATCAACTATACCCATTTAAATCTAAATTTAACTAAATTTGAGTAAATTCAGCTATTTCTAAATTCAGTCCAGCTAAATTCACTTTGGATAAAAGAAGAATTCCAGAAAACAGCAGATTAAAAAATAACATTTTAAGAGCAGATATTATCTCAGTGAATATATTGTGGTAATTTCTGCCTAATAACTACCCTTTTGGGAGAAGGAAAGGTAATCCTGTTTGTATTTAATGTAAATTACTGACCTCATTATAACTTGTTTTATTTATTTGTTGTTTTATGTTAAGCATCTACTTCTGGTGGATTTATGTATTTTGGGTTTGGGAAATTTCAACATATGGCTTGGTATTCCAGTGACTTTAGTAAGTTTTTTGAAATTCAGTACTGTTTTCCAGTGATGGGAATAGTGTTACAATGGACTGTTCTCCTTTACTTAAAAACTGTAATATTAACCACTTTAGCTGAAACCCCTCCAGGTCTGGAAGTGCTGAAGAATATGGATATATTCAGGTCAAATCAGAGTCATTCTCTGTGATACAGCAACTGAACAAGAAACCCAGACTTCAAACAAGGATACCTCTTGGCTTGGACTGAATAAAGTGAGAAGAAATTACAGAGAATTTAAACATATATATGGCCTTTGAATTATTGAAATTATTTTGGAGGATGGTAACAAATTTGGGACATGTACTTTTTATTGTAATGTCAATTACATTATGTGTAACTCTCTATAGTGAGCGTGGCTGGACACCGTGCCTTCACATTTTAGGTTGACTGGGTGTTTTATCTATTGTCTGAATTATGGCCTTAGGTAATGATGTGTAGGTAGCAGGAAAAACTAAAAAATTCGTCCCTTAGAAATTGTTAAAGTCACAATAACGATAACGTCTTTAAAAGCTTTGACTTAACTCAAATAATGCTTTTCATTTGTCTAAGATGAGTACATGGCAGAATTTGGAAATATAGTTTTAAAAGACTAAATACAGACTTTTCTGATATCTTTCCCTCAAAGAGAGAAAGTAACATTAACATTAATGGTTTATTAGAGTCCTTGATTGTACTTTTTACTGCTTTGTGTTCAAGGCCTAACATAATAATTAGTGTCGAGTTAATGTGTTGGATGGATAGTCATTCTATCTTTCTATTGGTATGTTGTTAACCACAATCATTAGTAGAGTCAATGCATGAATGAAGAAAGTATAACAACAAATTTGCCCTCTGGTAGAGTACAGGCAAAGTATGGCTGTCTGTTTCACCCTTGATTTTTTTTTCTCTGTCCTTTGTTAGGGTTTAGGTCAAGAAAAAGCACATTTCATTGTTAGCATATAGCTGAGAGTAGGGAATTGGAACATATTGTCTGGCTTTAAATTAAAGTTGTCTTTCATCAAGTAGAGAGGTTCCTAAGACATTGCCGTATTTCTGGTTGGGGGTTTGTTAAAAGGTGGTTTCCTTAAGGTTGTATTTTTATTGGATGCCTCCACCTACTTCAGGCTGGCTCACTGGAGAATAAAATATTCCAGATTTTAAAAGAAAGCATATGTTTACATGAACTTGTCCTTTGAGCAAATCTGTTAGAAATCAAGAGGCCATTGCTGTTGGAGAGGTTAAGACAGAGTTTACTAATTAGTGGGTTGAGAATAGTTGACAACATAAAAATATATGAAAATGGCATTTATTGATTTACTTTGTTGATTCCTGTAGTAGACATAAATATGATCTGCACATCAATGTAAACGAAAAGGCTTCAAGAATTATTTTGAAAACAGACAAAAGATGAACGGATGAAGAAGAATAACTGGAAAGTAAATTTGTGAAATATCATTTACATTCAGAAACATCCTTTTAAGATCACTGTGATACATGTGACTGTCAATTCTGAAGAGACATATTCAGGAGATGCCAGCTCGGGTGCAAGGAGACTGCTTTCATTCGTGGGCTAAATTGCAGCTTAAAAAAAGATGGAACAGGATTATTTCCTTTAGAAACTTACTGTGCAAAAGATACAGCTCACCCCATTACATAACTGATCGGAGTTTCTCTTCCATCTGAGGGCTTTGACATCTTAACTGTATTCACATACTTTCAGCTGGTTCCCTTGCTTCTAAGCTCGGATTTTTTAATTCATCTATCTGACAGAGCTGACATGGGAAAAACAAGACAGACCTCATCGGGTTTTCTTTTCTTTTTTTGAGATGAGGTCTCACTCTGTCACCCAGGCCGGAGTGCAGTGGCGCAATCTTGGCTCACTGCAACCTCTGCCATCCAGATTCAGGCAGTTCTCCCGCCTCAGCTTCCCCAGTAGCTGGGATTACAGGCGTGTGCCACCACGACCAGCTAATTTTTGTATTTTTAGTAGAGATGAGGTTTCACTGTGTTGATCAGGCTAGTCTCGAACTCCTGACCTCGTTATCCACCTGCCTTGGCCTCCCAAAGTGCTAAGATTACAGACGTGAGCCACTGCGTCCGGCCGGGTTTTCTTACTAAATAAGCAGTTGTCATGTTTCAGGAGTTTTTAGAAATGAGCAATAATCAAGAGAGAGGACAAAGATTGCACAATTTGTAATATTTAGAACATCTTTTGCCACAATAAACACTGGAAACCACCCACTTGTGGACACTGAACATTTGGATTAGTATATTTTGTGGCATTCCTTTACTCTAATCCTCCTTAAAATTTTTCAGGAAGTTTTGCAGACGGAAATAACTGATTGCAACATGTGATTTAGGGTAGATTTGTGAACCTTTTTTTCTTTGAAATACATAAGCAGGAGGGAGTAACCTGAGTGACTACCCCAGCATTGAGAAAATTGTAGTTTACAGATTTTTCTAGAGCTTCTGGAGCACTTGTATTTCTTGACTGTGGTGAAAGTCTAAAGGCCCTTGGAGATGGCTGCTTTAAAGGGTCTTTGGTCATGGCCCACTGTAGAGCCATGGTCCAGATCTGCTCTCACTTGTCTGCTCCTTAGAGCATTATAACAGTAACTCACTCCAGATTCTTCCCCAAAATGCCATCTGAGTCACAGCTTGGCGGATGCATGAAGAATTATCTGTTGAATTGAAAAACCTTTCAAATGCATAAAACTTGAAATATTTTGGCGGGTCTGCACGAACTCAAGTTGACAAGCCCGCCCTGCAGGAATAGGTGGATAGAAGGGGAAGGGTAACATTGTTGAATTCAGCTAGATGCTTCATCAGCTGGAAAACCTTGGAAGAAATATAGATTGATACTTGGCTGAACTTCAACCAACACGATTTTTTTTCCCCGCTGTAGAGAGTCTACTTGCATTTGAAATATTTACCAGTAAAAGCCCTGCACATGATATACTTATGTGCACATGCAGTAAGGACATCATTCCCACCCTTGTGCTAGCATTGTGAAAGAGCTCCAAATAGTCAAATTGTATTAACTTCTTTTCCTGGATATATTTAGCTTATGAGTTTGTTTAAATATGTGGAAAAGTTACCTTTGGACAGTAGTACTGAAATGAAAATTTAAGATACACATCAAATAATAAATGTGTATGAATTGTTTATTGTGCCTTAGTTAAGCCAGACAATGAAATTAAATGTATAATATTTCTATTTTTTTTGCATGATCTTACTTGGAAAGTAATTAGCTAAAGGGTAACAGATTTTGAACATGAATCTGTTCAGCTTGTTAATATGGTTGTTGTGGCTAAATAGCTGGTTTCCTAAGGGAAGCTTCTGAAAACGTACTCGATAGAATTTTATTCTAGAAAAGATGTTAGAAAGGAATTCTCAGGTCACCTTTTAAAGATGTACACAATTCTGTATTCACTTGTTGATTGCATAAGGGCAATAGAAAATGGCGTGGAAAGTGTTTTTTAACTTAATTAAAAAAAGGCATTTTGTTTATGTGCATTTGAGGATACAGTGTATAAAGTTCCTAAGTACAATTGTTACATGACACTTTCTTGGTACATGGATATTGCTAACAGTGAGTTTGCTAAAGAATATAGAAACATTTTAGAAAATGATTATAGAAATATAATTGTTAGAATACCGCCGAGTGGGCTCTTACTAATCTTGTGTACGTTAAAAATGCTATTATTTTGGTTTATTGCTGTGATGTTTTTCTGAGGAAATTTAATGTCTACAACTTTTAACTACGTAGTTTTATTAATGCTGCTGTATGTATGAAAGTCATGGATGTAGATTTTTTTTTCAGTGGTCTTTCTGTTAAAATTTTCATGGTGTAAGATTGTTTTCATGATGGAATTGCCGAAAAGGCCAGCCAGGTTGTTTGAACACTTGCATGGTAAGGGTTGAGTGGGCTTTTGTATTACTTTGCATCTATCATCAACAGGATTGTATTACTAAATCTTAACCAGAACAGATACGGCTGACATTTTGCATTTTGGGGGAGATTAAATTGTTTCACAATGATGTCATTGGTTACTGATAGGAGTGTCTAGACTCTAGATGCCTTTGTAAGTATTAGGCAAATATTAGATGTGGATTTTGGAGATAACAGGGTGGGGGGTCAGGAGCCCTGTGTGCATAGGAGCTGTTGCAGGGCCTCCAGACTTCAATCCACGTGAAGATGCTGGGCGTCTTGCATGTATGTTAACATTACATTCTGAACAAGTAGACTGCTTCCCTTTTGCTACTGGGAGTGTTAAATCACCTCTCAGAATATTAATTTGTTAAATTGCCTCGAAACACTAATTTATTGCTGTGGATATGCTAAATATTTTTAACATCTAATTTTCTAGATATATAGACATATTCGATTCATGTGGGATAGAACCAGTTTTGCTTGCAAAAAGCAAACTTCATTGGATCATTGGGCTTAATTTTTAGGTTGTGGTAGTTATAATTGGAATGTTCTTATAATTTCTATTATACTATATATCTTAATAGAAATATATATCTGACTGTTTATCTGACAGCTACAACATGGTGTATATGCAGTTTTTTGTATAACAGAAAAATTGCCACATGCTGTCAAATATCATAGGATAGAAAAGTTCCAGTTTGCCAAAGAAATGTGACTTTCATCAATAATGACTTGTTTCGATTTAAAATGTTTCTATTTGTAGAGGCATTTTACCTATGTTATGGGAATGCTAGCAATGGGATGTCAAATCTGAGTTCATTAGGTCATTGGCTGATCAATGCAACACTTGTGGTATGTGTATACAATGTACATGGTTGTTATATATTTTTAAATCATAGGAGCTGTAATGTCTCCATGTTTCTAAATATATACACTCACACACATAACTACAATATATATACATATATATATACATAGATATTTAGTGAAAGCTTTTGTTCCCTTCTTTCCATGGTCAGATCATTTATATTTGTAAATAATTGAGCTGAAGGAGAATTTTGTTAGATGCATATAGAAGTCACAATATATAATTGTTTTGCTTTAAATTTTTGATTTCTTTGATTTTTAGGAATTATTGACACATGTATTTGTATGCGGGTTTATTTATGCATACATATCACAGTATGAACAATATTTATTGCTGTAGAATAGAAATATTCTTAAATTGCCAGACATATTGTATGGCTGCTAACTATAGAGTAGACACATATTACCTTTGGCTTTTTAGCATCTGCACACAGGTTAACTAATAGGCATGTTTTGTGACCAGTGAACTACTAGTCAAGGGCATACACACTTGAGTTTGATCAGTATTAATGCTATGCCATGTTTATGTGGGATTTATGTAGTTGATGGAGCGTATAAATTGTACATAGAAGACAAATAAAACATTTTGAATATGCAATTACTGTCATATTTTTGGAAATACATTTTCATTCAAAAGTAGAATCATTGTTTGCCAATAGAGTTAGCATGTTTGTTCTTGTGAGGTTTGATTTTGAGGGTCTTTTGGTTTTGTTTTGGGTTCTGAAGTTTTAAAAAATTAGTCTTTTTCTAAAATATTTTTTATATGAAAATGTACATTTTGATATTTTTTTCTTCCAATCTAATTGGTGGCTTGTCCCTTCTTGTGTTTATTGGGCTGTTGGGTGCTTGGATAGAGCTGAAGAGCATTTGACTGCTGTGTGAATAATAGATAAGCATCTTGAATAACATCTGAATTTCCTAGGTATGTAGAAACACCCACCGTATACATATTTGAAGATAGACAACATATGAATGTTAAAGTGTGATTGAAAATGATCTTTTATCAATAGAAGTGTTAACCTTTATTTTGTTTTTTTAATTTGCTGTTTACATAGAGGTTTATTTGATTGTTGATATGTCCATGTATAATATGTCATCCAACTTTATAAATGTGCAGAAATTTGTTATATTTCATGGATATATTTTACTTAAAAATATGGGGCAGAAGCTTTTTATGTTTGCTGAACTGAAGTGGGACACCAAACCTCTATGGTAGAGTGGGATTTTCAGATTGCTGTGTGTAGAGTCAGGTTCTATCTTTAAAATAATCTATTCTTTTTCTATAAATACATAGACATTGCTGATATATATATATTTAAAAATTATTAATATAGGCATTAGCTTCCTGATTCACATGTTTGTTGGGAGGCACATGGAGAAGGATGTTGAATACTTTGCCATTTCGTATCTGTAATGTACAGTTGTCACGACGACCCTCCTACCTCGGGTTTTTCATCTCCCAGCAAATGCAGCTGGAAAGTACAGCATTGGCAGAATCTGAAATCTGGGTAAACAGAGCACCTCATTTTCATGACCAGAGCTTCCATAGACCTAACTGATGGAGTGAGATGCACTGATTTTGGTATGGGGGTACGGTACAGGTACCAATCCCCTTCCGTGGATATTGCCAGACAGCTGTGCAGTCCTATTTAGTTTTTTGTTGTTGTTGTTGTTGTTTTATAGATAGTGTAGACACAAATATATTCCAAGCATCACTTTGTTAAACATTGCTTAGCCCTGCAAATGATTTTAAGAGCTCTTTATGGGTGGCTCTCTTAGGGTTCATATTAAATAGCTGTGTTTATCATAGTTCTATAACATTTCAACTTTGTAAATACATAGTTTGTTGATAAAGAGGAGAGACACATTTTTCTTTTGATGATAGATTGTTCTTTTCCCTTTTTGTAGTCTTCATTGCATTGCTGGTATTGTAAAGACATTACTTTCACATATTTAAGCTTATGTATTAAATGTGTATATGCAGTCATGTTAGAAAGTTAGACTGGTTTTCCCCACACACGTTTAAAAGTAGAATTTAACTTTAATTAATTAAATTGTTTGGGTCAGTTTCATATAAAAGTAACTTCTCTATTGAAAGGTATACTTATTTTCCTAGATGTACTGAGGTTAATGATGCAATTCATTTTTCTTAACGTACCGTAGATTTTTATTACATAGTTTTGTTCATTGTTTGGCATGGCAATAACCAAGACATTTTTGTAAATAGTAAGCAAAATATTTAATGTTAAACATCTAGTATTTCTAGATGTATAGAGAGTCTGACAAAGTATGAATATTTTTAAGCATCTTATTTAAATTCATTAGTATTATTGTCTTTGCAGTTGTCTTTTGCAACTAACGTGACAGTGAAATTGATTATTGATACCCAGGACCTTGAAGATAAATGAAATTTATCATGTTTTAATTTGGATATTAGAAGGAGGAAATGGCAAGACTCTCTGCATTTTACTCATTCTTAGATAGTTTACCATTATATCTTAAATGAATTGCATATTTTTAAAAACGTAGATGAAGGCTGGGCGGGGTGGCTGACGCCTATAATCCCAGGACTTTGGGAGGCCAGGACCGAAGAATGGCTTGAACCTTGGAGGCAGAGGTTGCAGTGAGTCGATTGTGCCACTGCACTCCAGCCTGAGTAATAGAGTGAGACTCCATCTTAAAATAAATAAAGAAAAAATAACTTAGATGAAATGTCATGTAAATGCATTTGGTCTTTCCAGATGTACTTCCTGATACCATAATTTTTCTGTTAGTATTTAAGATATAATTGACTTCATTAAAAAGATTTTCTACTACCTCTAGGAACTATACAAAATTCTGTATGTGTTCCCTTGGTTGCATGACAATATTCAAGACAACTTTGTAAATAATAGATGCGAAATTTTAATTTTTAACATCTTGTCTTTTTAGATGTATAGGGTCTCACAAGGTACAATTTTGTAAATAAGTCATTGTAAAAGTTCATGATTTCATTGTGTTTTGCAAATGTCTTGGCAATGAACTTGATAAAATTTGGGTTTCTTGACATACATATTTTGGTATCTATTGGGTTGTTAGTGTAAGGAAAAAGTTAAAAGAATGCATATTTTCAACTTTTAATTGTAATCAGAAAATATTATATTTTAACCATTGTTTAGTGCTTCTATTATATTTTTCAAACTTCAGTCTTAATTTTGTATGGATATTGTTGATAGGGCATTATATAAATAGACTTTTATAGTCAGTGTAGGAAATGTCTTTTATAAGGAAAAATTCTACCTCTTGGAATAACACAGTTTTGTATTTACTTGGACTGCATGACAGTATTTAAAAAACAAAATAACAGGTACAAATGTCATTTTCTAAAGATCTAGGTTTGCTAGACGCATGGAGTCTCAACAAAGTATAAATTTATAAATATTTCATTGTAAAGTATCATAATTGACTCTCAAGTGTTCAGTAGTACAATAGATAATCAATAATTGGCCCTCTTGGGACTTTTGTGTAACATTTTGGTGTCTGTGTTTTGAGAGGGAATAGTAGATTGCCTCCATATCTTTTGGGTGTTACAGTCTCTTGTATAAGAAAAATAACCATTGATTTTTTTTTTTTGTATTCATTGTATACTGCTAACAAACAAAGAAACAAAACCCCCTGGATATTTCATCTTTAGAAAGATAGAGGAAGACTTCAGAGGGGAATAGTCATTGTAAATTAAGTAGATGTATTGAGTGTTAGAAGATTATTTAAATAATTGTTCTTTTATTATTTGTACTCTTTGCAAATTTATTTGAATTTATATCCATGTATATCATAAATATGCACATGCACGTCTAAATTTAGTGGCATAGATCTGGTATATCTCAAGGGTATTAATCTTTCATTCATTTACTGATTAGTGTTTTCATTTGAAAAATTGTGGAACTGCCGGGCGTAGTGGCTCATGCCCGTAATCCCAGCACTTTGGGAGGCTGAGGCGGGCAGATCACAAGGTCAGGAGACCAGCCAGTCCAACGTGGTGAAACCCCATCTCTACTAAAAAATGCAAAAAGTAGCTGGGTCTGGTGGCACTTGCCTGTTATCCCAGCTTATCAGGAGGCTGAGACAGGAGAATCACTTGAACCTGGAAGACAGAGGTTGCAGTAAGCCGAGATTGCACCACTGCACTTCAGCATGGCAACAGAATGAGACTCTGTCTCCAAAAAAAAAAAAATTCTGGAACTAGTGACTGGGTGAGGTAGCTAACGCCTATAATCCGAGCACTGTGGGACGCTAAGGTGGGCGGATCACCTGAGGCCAGTAGTTTGGGACCAGCCTGGCTAACATGGTGAAAACCCATCTCTACTAAAATTACAATGTAATCCCAGCTACTTGGGAAACAGATAGGAGAATCGCTTGAACCTGTGGAGGGGGGACACAGGTTCCAGCCAACTGAGATCGTGCCATTGCACTCCAGGCCAGGCAACAAGAGCAAAATTCATCTCCTAAAACAAATTGTGGAATTGTTCTGTTTCTAAGCTTGCAGATATTTCTAGCATTCCACTTATGTTACATCTAAATGTATGCTGATTTTTCATTAAATAGTAAGCAGGTCTATAACCATTTTCTAATCTCATTCCATATTTGTCTATATGACAAATATAGACAAATTTTGGACAAAGTTTGGAAAAACCAGTTATGAGTATTTTTATTTTTGTGATAGCTTTTAAAAACTGTCAGATAGATATATGATAATCATAGATAGATTTCAAGTTTACGATGTAAATTGGGAAAGTTTTTATAAAGATTGTATCCAGTATTGGATAGAATACTGGATATATCAAAAGTATACATTTTGTGTCTTTAAGCAGACATTTGGCAATGACAATCAAATTGATACTTCGTAAAAGTTTTGAAGTGTTAGAGCTTGTTACTGGGATTTTACCTATTTCAGTTCTCAAAAATTTACTTAATATAGGTTAGCTATAAAATCATAAATATCTGAGATACCTGTCAGTAATGAAAGAGTGCAGTTATTATAGCTTCTTTAACAGGAATGTAATTCTAACAGTAAACAATTTCTATGTGGAATATGTTTTGTAATGCTAAGTTGGTATTTTATGTCATGTTTCAGTGAATGTAGTTGTTTACAGAGGTCTGTGCATATATTTCTAGTTTTTCTAACTGAAATATTAATGGTTAATTATAAAAGTATGAATTACACTTGGGGCTTGTCATTCTGACATTTAATACATAAGTGTGATAATGGTGATTATTTAAATACACTTTGAAATTGTAACATGA